>JBBMKA010000001.1:9084196-9138022 GCA_037833695.1 Sechiopsis laciniata
TATTTAATCATTCAAGCAAATGAAAAATGCAAACAGAGAAGATGCAACCGTTGGTTTACCAATCTATTAAAAAAAAAAAGATTTCGAAGAGCAAGAAGACTCACCAGCCGCCGGTGAGTCTTCGAAAATAGTCGCCGGTGTGCCTTGTGCAGACGATCAGAGAAGAAGGGTAAGGAAGGAGGGAAGGAGGGTTTCGGAGAAGAGGAATAGGCAAGAGACGATCGGGGGTTTTTTTTTTTTTTTTTTGTTTGGGGAGGAAGGTTACGATTGAAAACGTAAGGAGGAAGTTCTATTTAAGTTTATTAAAAAAAAAAAAAACCAAAACGATGTCATTTTGGAAGGAGATTTAAAAAAAAATAAAGCGCCAAAGGCGCTCGCCTTGTGCGCCCCAGGTAATCACAGAAGGCGCAGTGAAGCGCGCTGCACCTGAGCAAGGCAAGGCGCGACTCATGCCCTGTGCCTTATTGGGGCTTTTATGCGCCTGTTAAAACACTGGGCTTGCTGCATGTAGTTAACTCTTAGATTTAAAAACTGTTAGTCTGTTTGTTTTATGGGCATTTTGTGGGTCTTAGTGTGCCTTGGTGCCTTCCTATTTTCTACTTTCCTTTCAACAATCTCTCTTATCCTGAAAATGGCTGCAAAATGGTTTTTTTGGATGCTGCTGAGAAGTAGGTAAGGTGTAAGCCATTTTCAGTCTTAAGGGATACCTGCATGAGATCCTGAGAAGGTGGCATGTAGATTGGTATTGGATAATAAGCTAATTCTAACGAGTATGGGCTATTTTCAGGGGTTAAATCCATAGATTACTTTATTTCGTCCATCTACTTTTTTCCCCCTTTACTTTGTACTACCTATTATATTGACATCACTATTTATCACTTTCCTTGGCATTTTCTTTGGTTAGTTCTTAGTACCTGGGCCTAATAGTGCCTTGAAGGTATGCTCCCGTCCCCAAGGGGTGGCACAGTGGTTGAAGATTTGGGCTTTGAAGGTATGCTCCCTTCAAGGTCCCAGGTTCGAGACTCACCTGTGACATTACTCATTCGATGTCTCGGGTGCTTGGCCTAGGGACGGACGTGGTTACTCTTGTTTAAAAAAAAATGGTGCCTTGCACAAATTTATACCTTATAGTTGTATGATTGGCAATAGAAATATCTTTTCTTTCTATTATTATAATAATAATTATTATTATTGTTGTTATTTTGTAATATCAGAGTTAATCATCATCAATAATATACATTATTATGGATACATACACACACACACACATATATATATATATATATATAGATAACTAAAATTTGGAAAAAAACATTGGCGATTTATTCATGTTTCTATCCTGGGTAATTACTATTTGTGTGTGTGTGTGTTTTTTTTAATTTTTTTTTTTTTTTTTATAGTGTTCAATGGTAGAACATTTCTCATTTATCCAGAAGTTATATATCTGCATTTTCTTATGCTATTGATGTATTTTTGTGTTAAAATACTGTATTGTTATTTGAAATTTAAATTAGTCCGATTTGTTGAAACATTGATATCATAGATGGGTTTCATAAGTTCACATGCCACTTTTACAGGGTACGTTTTCATTATGGCCACCCTGATATATTTGACAGACTCTTCCACATCACAAGGGGTGGCATCAGTAAAGCTTCTAAAGTCGTTAACTTAAGCGAGGATATCTTTGCTGGTATGTCTTATTTCAATTGAAGGTGACATGCAGATGGATTCTACCTATCAATTAATTGTGCCAATCTTAACAGGATATAATTCAACTCTTCGTGGAGGGTTTGTCACACATCATGAGTACATCCAAGTAGGCAAGGGGCGAGATGTAGGCATGAATCAAATATCACTTTTTGAGGCCAAGGTTGCAAATGGGAATGGAGAGCAGACACTTAGTCGTGATGTATATAGGCTTGGGCGCCGATTTGACTTCTATAGAATGTTGTCCTTCTACTTCACAACTGTTGGATTCTACTTCAGTAGCATGGTATTATTTATATAAGCAAGATCTTTCTTATGTTAGTAATATATAATTTAAATATTGCTTTGCACTATTCTTGAAAAACTACTAAAAATTTCCCCCTGGAGATCAACACTCGCGCTCCTGGTTTCAAATAGGTTAAGTATTAACTACGTTACCTGTTTGTGTGCTTGGGTTTCTAACTAATATCTCTTCTCAAGTAATAGATATAATGGTGCAAGTCTTTCGGCTAACTGTGATTTATATGTAGTATTAACATTGAAAAATTTGTACATATATGTATTTTTCTGGAAAGATACTATACTTTAACTTAAAAAAGTGTTGAGGCACATGTTTCTTCTATCGCTGTATTTATGTAAATATATAGAGGTAGTTGGCTTAGAACTGCAAGAATATAACTTTTAGTTGGCCTTTTCCAACTCAACTGAGTTTGGATACTTTATGGGCTATATTATGATATCCTGGTAGGCTTGAGCTTTGTGGGTAGTTTCTGTGAGGGGCTGAATCTTTATTGTAGTACGACTTCTAAGACCAATTAAGTCCCTTGTGGACAGAATTTGAAACCTCCTTCCAAATTTGAGAAGGTCTACAGTAAATGATTATTCTTTGACTTTCAATTCATAATTGAAACATATGCTCAAGCCCCCCCTTACCTTGTTCATATTTTTCTGTGCGCTTCCTATTGCTTGTGCGTTTGCCATAATTGCAAGGATCATTCTTAGGTTATGAATTATATATCTTGCAGGTGACTGTGCTTACAGTGTATGTATTTTTATATGGACGTTTGTACATGGTTATGAGTGGTGTTGAAAGAGAGATTCTTGGAAACCCTGCCATACATCAGACTAAGGCTCTTGAAGAGGCTTTGGCTACCCAGTCTGTCTTTCAACTAGGTTTGTTGCTGGTGCTACCGATGGTTATGGAAATTGGCCTCGAAAAAGGATTTCGTACTGCCCTCGGTGATTTTATTATCATGCAGCTGCAACTAGCTTCTGTTTTTTTCACTTTTCAGCTTGGAACTAAAGCACACTTTTTTGGTCGAACAATCTTGCATGGAGGTTCTAAATATCGAGCTACTGGTCGTGGGTTTGTCGTTTTTCATGCAAAATTTGCTGATAATTATAGGCAGTACTCACGAAGTCACTTTGTCAAAGGCTTGGAACTGTTTATTCTGCTGCTTGTTTATCAAATCTATGGAAGTTCATATCGCAGTTCAAAACTCTATCTGTTCATCACTTTCTCAATGTGGTTTCTGGTTTCCTCCTGGTTGTTTGCTCCCTTTGTGTTCAATCCATCTGGGTTTGATTGGCAAAAGACGGTTGACGACTGGACAGATTGGAAAAGGTGGATGGGAAATCGTGGTGGAATAGGGATCTCTCATGACAAAAGTTGGGAATCTTGGTGGGATGGAGAACAGGAACACCTTAAAAGTACAACTATAAGGGGAAGAATGCTAGAGATTATACTTTCCCTACGATTCCTCCTTTATCAATATGGAATTGTTTACCACCTTGATATTTCTCATCGCATTAAGAGCTTATTGGTAGGGATTATTTCTATTATCACTAAGATATTTTCTCTTCTTCTCCTGCTGATATTACTTTTGGAGATATGTTGCCTATATCTCACGGCTTCTTTCTGCTTCAATGTCATTCCAGGTTTATGGACTTTCTTGGGTAGTCATGTTAATTGCTCTTGTTGTCTTAAAGGTATACCCTACTTAAGGATCTCATATTATTTTCTTACCTTGAAGGGTGATTTTCTTTAACATTTTTACTATTTTAGACTGGTTAATTTGTCCGGTTCGATGCTTAGTAGATTACTGTTCTTGTTTACTGATGTATATGTTACATGTGGCTACCAGTTGGTTTCCATGGGCAGACGAAAATTCGGTACCGACTTCCAGCTCATGTTCAGAATACTGAAAGCTCTTCTCTTCCTCGGTTTCATGTCAGTCATGACCGTCTTGTTTGTAGTATGTGGCCTCACAGTATCAGATCTGTTTGCAGCTATTCTTGCATTTTTGCCTACTGGATGGGCCATCCTTCTAGTAAGTTTTGCAACTACGTCCTCATACGGTATCTGTTTAATTTTTGATAAAGTAATCTATTGATTTTTAATGAAAAATAAAAATTGAATCTGTAGTTCAAAATATAAGTTTTCTATCCAAATCACTTGAGATCAGTTGCACATCAGGAAAGTGACTAATAAACGCTTTAAGATTTTTGAAGGGGATTTTAGGCTGTCGATTCATTTGTTTCTCCATCCTTATATAATCACATCATTTTTTTTTTTCCATAAAGAAAATCTTAGCCAAGTCGAGTGATTTCTTCTCTCTAATTTTATTTAGTAAATATGTTTCCTATCAAACTACAATCAAATTATTATTAATTTTTTTTTTAGAGAATAATCAAATTTAAAGTTTGAGCATGCGTACTGAGGGGAAGTGGGCTAAAATAGTTTCTGAATTTTATATTAGAAATTTAGTAAAAATACGTTTGAAATGCTGTTTTTTAAAAAAGTTTTTCCTAAATCTTGGTTTGGCCAATGAACTTTGAAGTTTGATTCTTTTTAGTCCTTGAAGTTTCAAAATGTCTGTTTTGATCCTTGATCTTAAATGTTTGTTTTCCTTAACTTTCAAAATGTATATTTTAGCCCCTGAATTTTAGAAAAATAATTACTTTGGTCCTTACCTTTATTTTTCTTTTAACAAATTGATATTACGACTTCAAATATGTACATTAACATTCTAATTGAGCATGCTCAAGCCACATATGTTGCAAACGAGTATTGAGTAAGTGAATAGGTGGAAAATAATATACCAAGGTCTAAAATGGTTATATTTTATAAGCTCTAGGACTAAAATGGACATTTGGAAAGTTTAGGAACAAAATGGTTATTTTTAAAATTTTATATATACCAAAATGGAAGTGTAAAAATGAAGCAACCCAAAAGTTCAAAAACCAAAAGGTCTTAAATACAATTAAAAGTCGTCCTTAAAAGAAGTTTACAATTTTTTACTAAACAAATCACTTATCTTAGATGTAATTTTGAGAATGGTAGAAAATTATTGCTAGGATAATAAAGCTCTCTTTTTATTCAAATGTTGGAAGGCATTGTTTTGGTGAAAATAGTCTCTTGTTCTAACTAATATGGGACTATCTTTGCATCCCCAACCATGATTTTTTTGCATCAAATATCCCAAGTTTCTAAGTGCTATGATATCTGCTCTCATGCAAGCAACCTTCTACTTATCAACTACTCTATGAATGTTTTCCCATCTCCTAATGAGAACTTTATAAGGCCTTCTACAAATGCTCCACAAATATCTAGCTACTCTGTCATTTCAATAGCTTGATTTGGCATAAATTTACCATGTTTTACCCAGAATTTGAAAGGCTAAATACTTGGAACTATGAATTCAAATCCAAGGATGTGTACTTACTAGTTGCTACAGTTTGCTTTTCCTTGGCTTTCTCAATCTATTATGGTCAAGATGATCACAGCTCACTAAAGTGTGTTGTTCTGACTGTTCTCTTTGAAATACAAAACTTGGTCTTAAAAGAACCTAGTTTGGTTAGACAAATTATATGTGAAAAATACTGTACTGATTCATGTTTATCTGTTTCTGAAGATCGGGCAGGCGTGCAGACCGATGATGAAGGGTATAGGATTCTGGGAATCAATAAAAGAGCTCGCAAGAGCGTACGAATACATCATGGGCCTCGTCATTTTCATGCCTATAGCCATTTTGTCATGGTTCCCTTTCGTATCAGAGTTTCAAACACGTTTGCTCTTCAATCAAGCATTCAGTAGAGGTCTACAGATTTCAATGATTCTTTCTGGAAGAAAAGACAAAGAAAAAGAAGCGACATCTACTTGAAAACTATATATATATATATATATATATATCCCTTCGTACCATTCTTCTCTTTCAGCTTATTTTGTTCACATTTTTGGCCTTCTCTTCACTGTCCATTCACATTTTCCAATACATAGTTGCAGTTGTTACTAGAATTCTGAGAGATCAGAAAATGATCATTGTAACAGTTTATTCTTTCCCTTATATACTTGATAAATGCTTCCTGTAGTTTGAGATTACCAATTTTTTTTTGCATTTGGCGTTGTTTTCTTCTCCCTTACTTTCTGCTCTACATTGCATATTCTCTTGGAACTAAAAAAAAATGATGCCAGGCCCCAAGAAATGAAACCCAATGTTCCTGATATAGCTGATTTCCCTGGGATCACTTTATTTTATTTTATTTATTTTAAATTTTTTATCTTTTGTTGTAGTCTTACTAGGATCTCATTATTTTTGTTTTGATCTGTTTAGAGTAGTACTTTTAAATGATGAAATTTGAGTTGTCCAAGTGATACTAGACTATATTTTCTCTAGTTGAATGAATTTCAGCAATGAAAAGGTCTTTAGCTACTTTCCCGAATTCTCAATTTGTATAGGGTGTATAGGGTTTTTCAAGCAAAAAAAAAAAAAAAAAAAAAATCAATTATTTAATTCACGCTATACGTATGGTAATTAACTTCTACATACTTTCATAAACGATTGCAATTGAAGTAAGCTATTTTTTATAGTTTTTGAAAAAATCATAATAAATTAAGTTTCAATATTTAAAATGACATGGATCAAATTCTATTTTTTTCTAAATTAATTAATTTATAAAACTCTAAACCTATGGACATTGTTGAGAGAACTGTGTTTTTCAAATCTGGGTAACATAAATTCAAGACTGCGTGAACTTAAAGCAGGAGGAAAGGAGTTCTCCGTTGCCGTCATAACTTGGACGGAGCGCCGGTCACAGAATCCATTTCACCGTTAAGAATATCTCTTGACGGCGCCTTGGCTAGGGTTTCTGCTTCTTCCACTTTCGATTTCCCTTCGTAACGCCATCGCCGATTACTTCCTTCCGTCACCTTACTGGTGCTGCGCAGTGCTCTTCAAGGTATATTAGGGTTACACATTTCCTTTCGTTTCCCTTTTCTTCTTGTTTTTTTTTTTTCCTTAGTCGTTACAATTATAGATCATCTTTGTTTGGAAAAACCCGCAGTAGATGAATTTTTGGCAATTTATGTTTCCGGGGTTACGAACGGGTGAGGTGCCTTCATCTTCCTCATCGATTTGCGGCGTAATTTACAGTTTTGTTGTATTGGAATGGGAGAAAACTACAAGTCCCCTCCCCTATCGACGTTAATTGGTCGATGCCTTCGATTATCGCTACAATCTAAAGGGCGGGTATGTTTTGCTTGGGTTAGGATTATTATTATTATGAAATCAAATCTGTTTGCTTTTCATCACCTGCTATCAGATGCTATTTTTCATAAGAGGAATGGCCAACGAACTAGCTGAACTGAATCAGATTATACATTTGAATTTTTGGTAAATAAATATTACCAACTTGTCGTCTTTGGTTGGTTCTTTTTACTGCATTCTTTGTTGGAGGGGAGGAACATCTAGTTACCTTATTAGGGTTTAATTCTTTGTTGGAATTGTACATGTAAGCCATTAGTTAGTTAGTATGGAACTTATTTTTTGGAGTGTTCAATTTTCATCTAGTCGGTCACTGAGCTTTCAGTTTCAACATTATGATTGAGGAATTTCGGAGATGAAGTTTTTATTAATGGAGGGCAGGAGTTTGTGCTTTGTTGTTGCATATTTTGGGTAGCATTAGTAGAATCCTTTTGGTGTTTTTTGTCAACTTTAGTATTTTCTCCTTCGGTGTCCATGCGGTGTTTTTTTTTTTTAATTATTTTTTTGGTTATATTTTGTTAGATTAGAGACTCTTTCTCTTGAGTGCTACCTTTTGTGGGTTTGGTTTTTTTTTTTTTTTTTTTTTTTTTGTATCTTCTATTCTTTCTTTTCTTCCTAATAAAAGTTGTTGTTGTTGTTGTTTTAATTTTACAATAAAAAATAATAATACTATCAACCTAGGATCTGATGGTCACTAATCTTTTTGATATTACTGTTGTGCATTATTTATGGGATAAGAAAACCTATGCATCTTTTGTTTTTTTTGAAATCTATCATCTAGGAGTGTTATGCGCAACTCGACAATTTTCACGGGATAGCCACTTGACCTTACTATATTTGGTTGTCAAGGTAACACATAGGACATGCTTTTTGATAGGACTTTTGAACTTTTTATACATCACTGAAAGTTTTTCTGTTTCCTATTAAAAAAAAAGTAACACGTAGGAAATTAATTCCTCGGTTGTTCATATTTATTTGTTCATTGCTATATTTCTTGATAGGCTTAGTTCACAATCTGCCGCTTTCTTTTAACTGAAATTTTTATTTGCTGAAACTTGAGGGGGGTTTACCTTTGGTTCAAGAATTTACTGATTTGAAGTTGCAGCTAATGAATGTGGTTGTAATTTTGTCTCTGATCTTGCTGTTCATAGTTTTTTCTGTTTGAGCTTTAGAGTGATAGTTGTATTGCATTGTTGTGTTCTTCTCATAATAATGCCTTTTGGATTTCATTTGTACAACTAAACTGACAACTATTTCCTTTTCTCACTTTCACTTTTATCATCTACGCAGGTAACAACCAGCAAGTGAACAAAAAGATGTCAAAAGTAAATGGCACTCCTCAAAGCATGCAGCAGCAAGGAAACATTAATGCACTGATCGTGCGTCCTCAGAATGTTCAAAGCACAAATTGGGTGCAAGGACCAACGAGTTTGGATGAGTTCAAGTTTGGATTCCCCTCTGGTGGATTACCATCTCAATCAAATAGATGGTGGGGAAGTAGCCGTCCCGATGAAACCAATAATGAAGAAGATGACAAACATCACTTCAAAGTAGTAAATGATGGTTCCACTTCTTTAATAGATCAAGAAAATTCTGAAAATGTAGAGGAGGATCTCGAAGCTAATCTTCAGGGGACACGCCTTCTGACAGCTTTGAGAAAAAGAAATGTGGAAAGAGGACGAAAAGTACTGAAGCATGGTAATTACTCTCATGGCCATGGTTTAAAAAAGTTAAGCCAGAAAGAAAGATCATTACTTCTAAACATATTCAGATCATCTCTTCCAAACGAATGGATAGATAACTCCTAACTACAGGGACAACTGCTTTGATCGTGGTACTCTCCTCTCCTTCAAAAGGTATTTTGATTGTTCCACCGCTCAATTGTGACTTCTCTTATTTTACTTTTTATATATGTTTATAAGTAGTTGTTGCAAGCTTTTTAAAGTATACTTGATTTATTATGAAATTAGAAAGAGGTAATATATTTTTCTGATGTCATAACAAGGAATATGAATATGAGCAATGGTAAGTGGTAACATGATCTCACAGAGTTGTTCCTGGGATCGTATAGAATTCACATAGTTGGAACCTGATAATTACAGAAACCATGTTTAGAATTCTTTCAGATGGGGTGGTTGTACGGTGATTAAGAATTAGATTTTAGTTATAGTTCGATCTTAATTCTTAAACGATAACGATGAACTGGTTTTCAGTTGCAAATTGGCAATTGACCGAAATATTAATTGACTTTAAGCGCCAGTATGTATATGGACATCATGTTCAGTATTAATTGGGTTTGTGATTCTTTTTCCATTTAGTTCGAACTGTTAGTTGGTAGATGTAGATTAATTGAAAGTAGTTATTATAAATAGTTTTCTCATTGTTAGAATTTTTTTTATTAGTTTTTGTCAACAAACGTGAAGTATGGAGGTTTGAACTTCAAACCTGAAGAAGGGGAGTTTCTGTTAACTACCGCTAAACTATGCTTGCTTTTACTTAACAAATTGTTACTTAATTATGGGTAAATTGCAAATATCTTGTCAGATTAATTGACTATTATAAGATGCTAAATCCTCACTCTAGCTTTTAGCTTTTCTGGTTGTTGGTGTCAATTGCAAATTGTAGTGGGGATTAATTGACTATATTATAAGATGATTGATTAAGCTTTTTGTTTAATTTTTGAAACAGGGCAAAAAGTAGATGAAATGAAACCGACAATTATAGGAGACTGTTGGAAACAGGTTGTGTAAAATACTTAGGGGGGCCAGAGTTGGAGGGTCCACCTGAGGGGTAATCCTTAAACCAACAGCTCATGCTTGTTGCTCCCTCAGGTGACCGCCATTACTCTACCCCCATCCAAATTCTCAACTTTTTAACTTCTTTTTTATTCTTTTTCTTTTAGATTTTTGTTCATGCAATGCAACTGCTGTTCATCACAATTTCTCCTCGGAAGTCTGAACTAAATTCTCTGATTTTGGTCCATTTCAACAGGTAAAGACATTGATATAGTCTCCCTTTATAATTTTTGGTCAAAAGTTTGAATTTTCATCTCAGATAAGCATTGCTATGTTCTCGAGGAAAAAGGGACACCAGTTTCGCATCTTGGTGTGTTAGAGAGTTAAAATTATTTAGACTCCGTTTGATGATCATTTGGTTTTTAATTTTTAATTTTTGAAATTTAAGTTTATTTTTTCTTAAATTTTGGATATTACCTTCAATCATTTCTAGAATGCATCCATCTTTTTTTAAAAAAAAAGCATGCTAATGCTAACAAAATTTTAAAAATAAAAACAAGCTTTTAAAAGTTACTTCTTTTTAATTTCTAAATTTTGGTTTGGTTCGTAAAATTTAGATATTTAAGTAAGAAAAAATATATGACAAGGTAGTTGTTATAGATTTAAATTTTAAAAGCAAAAAATAAAATGATTGTTGAACGGGGTTTACTGATTCCCTTTCCTTGCTACCATCATTGCCATGTTTATCAACACTAATTTTTCTTCTATCTATATTTTGAACTATGTGATTTTTTGTAACATCTTGAACTGTGTAATTAGTCAAACTGAATACCGCTTAAATAGTGTTAATGCATATATTTCGATGAATTTCTATCTTCAATATGTTAAACTAAAACAAGTGTAATTAAGTCTTTAGACAGTTACAAATGGCTCTCTCCCTTTTCTTCTTTAATAAAGAAAGGTAGTTACAAACCACCTACTTATGTTTTGTTCATTTACCATGTATACCCTTACATTAATTTTTCAAGTCGCACACTTATATTAATTCTTCAAGCCAACTAATATTGGGAGTTGAGATTGAAACTTAACTTAGGAAGGTAATTGATATGTAAAAGATCAGATGTTCTAATCTTCCAACTTTTAACCTTTGATGGATTATTTGATATACATATTGCCAACTCAAGTTTGATTAACTTGGGGTAGATGTTACAACTAAATATATTATTTTGATGGTTATTTCAGAAGATTAACTTTAGGGTGAATACTTGGGGATGAGAAATTTGTGGTAGAGATTTGATTCTAGAGTCCATACCTTTATTGAACTATAATTGATGTCATTGTTTATTATTATTATTATTATTATTACTACTACGTATATATTTTTTTAAAAATTTATATTTGATTTAAATATTCGGCTACTTATAAAAAATGGTATTTTCTATATCCATAATATAGTACTGATTTTATTAAGACGACATTTGGCAAACTTTCCCTTTTTTAAATTTTTTTTTTTTATCCCACTAATCTCTTTCATACATGCTAGTCCTGTGGCTTCCAAAATAACTTTCAACTAGTTTGGCACTTGGAGCTCTGTTTTATTTATTTCCAATTCACTAAAATGAATGACGTGTTTGGGCCACCAAAAATAAAGAGGAGAATGAGTATGGAGATGATTCTCCGTGTTTGGGTCACCGAGAATCATTTTTCTCATAATTATGTTTTCCAAAAATCATTTTTTTCATTCTCCTCTTAACTATTTTTTATTTTCTCTTTAACAATTTTTTAGACACCACATTACTATTTTTTACTCTCATATTCATTGTTATTTTTTTCATAATCATTACCTTCACTCCAACCATGAATAATTATTTTCGCCATAATTATTATCTTTACTTTAATTAAATAATCATTCTCTCGAAAATCATTCTCCTTTTCATTCTCATTTTTCACTTAATCATTACCATTCTTCTTGGTCCAAACACATCTTAAAGTAGCTCTATTCTGATTTTAATTAGCGACATCACAATTTTAGGATTTCATTTAAATCTATTTGTATTTTATTACGAGGACTTCGTTGTACAAACTCTCAGTGGGTAAACTCTTTCAAGCTATTCTTATAAAATAATAAAAGCGTTGACAACATTTAAAAGCACATTATTTTTATTGCGTCAGTGGGTAAACTCCCATATATCAAATCAAATAATTGAGAACGACGGGGTTTGGGTTTTTTTTTTAAAATTTTTTATTTAGAGAAGGGTTCTCAATCTCAATCATAGATTTTAATCACTTTGTTATATAATTTACTAATGAGAATCATATTGAATACGTCAAAATTGCAGAAATTTTTTTAAAAAATGTCGTCAAATTGCCTTTTGGCTAATTTTTTAAATTTCAGTTTAAAATTCTCAATTTTAGTTTAAATTTGAAATGATCAAATCATCTTGAAAAGATTTGTTAAATTTATTAAGGGAAAAATGTTTATATTTCATTAATGTATGCATGTATAAAGGTTGAATTTCTATGTGAATGTTTATATGTCTTATTAGAACAATCATTTAATGATACTTGATTTTAAAAAAAAAAACATCAAATCTAAAATTTTAATAGAGTAAAATTATTAAATTGAAAATGATCAAACATGAAAAAAAAAGAACCGTGCATAATAAATAAAGTAAATATAATCAATAAGAGCTTATAATAATAAAGTTTTCAAAATCAAATTCATAACCATGCTATTAAACGAAATTATCATCAAATAATAAAATAATCAAACACCATCCCTTTTAATGTATGAGTTTTAATATCAATGGTAATAATATCACAACCTACCAACCAAAAACAAAAGTATGGGGTATAATATTTTTGCTTAGCGTTTCTATTATATGAATACAGATTCCAATATATTTTCTCCCACAATTTTTTATTTTTTTTAATTATTATTTTTTAATATTTTGGTATCCGCTACAATGAGGCAATGGACTAATCCTACAGGCTACCATTATTCTCTGTTTATTTCGTCATTTTCTGTCGCCACGTAAATCATCTCTGTGCCCTTCATTCCCATTTCCATTTTGATTTCACCATTTTTACAATTTTCCGATCTGGTTTTACTTCAAAACCAGCTAGATTTCAACTCCCTTCCACTTTGGTTGACTCTCTTTCTCTCTCTCTTAATTACTGCTTCAATGGTTTTTTCCTACCCACCTATTTCTTCCCTGCCATAATCATCCTGTTCACTTTCTTCTTCTTTGCTGTTTTTGCGTTTTCCCCATCTCCGGCGACCTCCATTGCAACCCCACTTCCCCTTTTCTTCTTCTTCATACTCCAATCCACCATTCTCACCAACCCTTTTCCCCATTTTTCAATTCCCCCTTTGTGTTTTGCTTTCTAGATTCCCATTTATCTTGCATTTTCTTCTTCATTTCCCTAATTGTTCCTGACCCTTTTGTGGCCGCCACCCCTTTTGTTGGAATCTTTGAGAATCTGGTTATGGAGGGTCTGGTTTGTTTTAGGTCGATTTTGGGATATCTGTGCTTATTGGGTCCCTGTTGGTTATAATACAACTTCTTTCTCTGCTTCTGTTGGATCTTAAAGAGAAAGATCGAGAGGGTTAGTCTAGATCTGTTGAAAAGTGGATGAATGCTTTCTACTTTGAACCATTTTTTTTTTCTCTTTTTTCATTTGTTTGTTTATTCACATTTCTCTTTTGTGTCTTTTACTTGAATCATAAGTGATGCCTTCTCTACATATTTGTTCCTTTTTTGTTTCATAGATTTATTACACCCTTTTTGATTTTGCTATTGTTGCCTATTGGTTTGGTGGTTCTTTACTTTGTGGGGTTTCTTCTGTAATGGGACTTTGAATTTGTTTGGCTTTCTTTGTTATCATGATTTGTGGATGCTAGTATTGGTTTGGTTTTGTTTTGGAAAGAATGGAATCCAGTTCAATGCCCTAATGCATATGTAAAGTATCCTCCCTAATTGTCTTGTTTTCTCTTTTTTCTGTTCTTTTCTCTGGATTTAAGCAATATATTTTAAGAATTTGTGATGGAGATTGTTTTCTTGTTTTGTTATTTGTGTTTAGTTTCTGCCAAATTGGGAAGAAAGTCTAATTACTTGTGTTACTAATACTAAGCTTTCTCAGGAATCTCATACCTATAATTGAAAGTGCATGGTGTTTTGCATCTAATTCTCAGGTCAAAATGTCTTGATTTATCTGCATCTAGAAATTAGGGGGTCGAGCCTGTTCAAAGTTTTGGCTTCTTGAGGATCGACCATCAGCTATGTCATCTGGAAGTACTTTGAATACAGAATTGTCAAAGAAAACGCCCTTCCTTGGTTTGTCCCTATGGGTTTTGATCTGCTTATGTGTTGGTGCATTTATTGTTTTGATTCTCGGTATCTTATCTGTATGGGTGATGTTTCGAAGAAAAACAAGGAGATCCCCAGAAAAATTCTCTGTTTCTCAAATACCAAATGTCTCAAAGGATATTAAGGTGGACAGAATAGCTACTCAATCGGCTCACCACAACCATCTTGAGAGTCTTTATCTTTCCATTCATGATCAATCAAGTGACAAGAACTCGGAGAAGATGATTGGTCATTTGGGTATGAGCAAGTCAAGTGATGCTGATAACATAAGCCAATGCAGCTCCAATTATCATCATGAAAAGGTTTTTAGCTCACACTCAGGAGAAGAAGGAAGCTCTGGTACTGTTAGAAAGCAGCCTTCCATGTCATATGGGGGATATGGAGGACTTGTCACTGCCTCGCCTCTTGTTGGCTTGCCTGAAATTTCGCATCTTGGTTGGGGTCATTGGTTTACACTCAGGGATCTAGAATTCGCTACAAATCGTTTCACTGCCGACAATGTGCTTGGTGAAGGGGGTTATGGGGTTGTCTATAAAGGCAGGCTCGTAAATGGAACTGAGGTTGCAGTGAAGAAACTACTCAATAATCTGTAAGGAACTAATGAGTTTGAAACATTAATAAAACTATAGCTATTATAGTTCTACATTTAAAGTTTAAGTTGCTTCTTTATAGGGGACAAGCAGAGAAAGAATTTAGAGTTGAAGTGGAGGCCATTGGCCATGTGAGACACAAGAATCTTGTACGACTCCTAGGCTATTGCATTGAAGGAGTTCATAGGTACTATTTTGTTTTCTATCATTTCCTAGTCTTATAACATAAATTTGATTCTCTTCTGGCTGTATTTATGAACTTCCATTATAGCATGTGTTTAACAAGTATTTACCCTGTCAGTAGGTCTTCAATGGACTTTTTTTAGTCTCTTCTTTTAAAAAATGGTTTTTTTTAATTGCACAGGATGTTGGTTTATGAATATGTGAACAATGGAAACTTAGAACAATGGCTACATGGGGCTATGCGCCAACATGGCACCCTTACTTGGGAGGCTCGAATGAAGGTGCTTCTTGGCACTGCCAAGGCGTAAGTAATGACAGCTTACATATTTTTATGCACAATTATTATATATGGTTTCTGGTGACCAGGTATGCTTAAGTTCTCTTTTTTCATTTCATTCTTCGAGTGATTTTCATAACTATGAACCAGCCTAGTGGTCAAGACGATCTTAAGAAACCAATAGGTTATGAATTTGATCCATGGTGGCCACGTAGCTAAAAATTAATTTTTTACGAATTTCTTGACAACTAAATGTTGTAGGGTCAAATACTGTTCCGTAAAAATAGTTGAGATGTGCATATACTGACCCCAACATTCACGGATATAAAATAAAAATTATGATTATGACTTATACAAACCTTCCATTTTCTTTTTTTTAATTCAACAACATTTAAGGGTGGGGAGTTTGAATCCATGAACTTTTAGGTACCACTTGAGCTAAGCTCTTGTTGGCACAAACCTTTCATTATAGTTTTGGTTAGAAAATTACTTTCCCTGCACTCTCCCTCACTTTCCTTTTGGAAAATTCACCATTCTAATAGCCTGCTACTCTGGGGAATTTCTATGATGGTGCTCACTATTACCCAGAATATAACTTTGAAACTTGAGAATGCAGAACCCATCTTGTTTTGCCGTGTTAATATTTCTTAATAGCATATATTTAATTCAACAACATTAGTTAGAATCTACAGAGAAGGCGTCATTTGAACTAGTTGAGGAACTAATATCAAATATTGAATGCAGGCTAGCATATTTACATGAAGCAATTGAACCGAAGGTTGTCCATAGAGACATAAAATCAAGCAACATCTTAATCGATGATGAGTTTAATGCAAAGGTTTCAGATTTTGGATTGGCTAAACTCTTGGATGCAGGAGAGAGTTATATCACGACCAGAGTGATGGGGACATTTGGGTATATGCTCATTTTTCATTATGTTCAATAACACATTGTGATAACACATCTTGAGCTGGGAGCTAATGGCGGTCTTTTAATATGTAACGCAGTTATGTGGCACCCGAGTATGCAAACACTGGCTTGTTAAATGAGAAGAGTGACATTTATAGCTTTGGCGTTCTCCTTCTAGAAGCAATTACAGGAAGAGACCCCGTGGACTATGGCCGTCCTGCTAATGAGGTAGGTACTTGTGAATTTTAAGAATATTGGTTATTATATACACACACTCCTCCATGTATGGTGCACATATAGTTTCTATATCTTAATTGACAGTAGCTTATGTACTTCCCTGCTAGTAAAAGTGTTCTTCATTATTCAGGTTAATCTTGTTGAGTGGTTAAAAGTGATGGTAGGCACAAGGAGAGCTGAGGAAGTTATTGACCAAAATATTGAAACTAAACCCGCTACACGGGCGTTGAAACGGGCCCTTCTGATTGCACTTAGGTGTGTGGATCCAGAGGCAGATAAGAGACCAAAAATGACTCAAGTCGTTAGGATGCTTGAAGCTGATGATTACCCATCACGTGAGGTAGGGATCAATGGAATTTGTGACCCAAAATAATAGATCATTTTGTTGTTTCCAACCTCTTAAATGACTTTCATGCAATGCTATGGTTCAGTTGAGATTGTTACAATAATCATGATTTTTAAGAATTAATCTTATTAATACTACTTCTACCTAAAAGTTTTTTTGTTCTGTAATCTACTCTCTACCAACTTTCAAAAAAATCATGGTCAGTTTAGAAACTTAAAAAAGTAGTTTTTGGAAATTTATTTATGTTTTTGAAATATGACTAAGAATTCAAATGCTTACCTAAGAAATATGAAAACTATCATAGAGAAATCAAGGAAACGAATTAAATTTTAAAAAACCAAATGGTTATCAAATAAGATCGTAGTTTTATTTTTTGAGTCACATTACAAATTTGATCTCTATTGTTTGGAAAAAGAATTATAATTTAGTCCTATGATTTGATAAATCTTATAAATAGTCAAGCCATTTGTAATTGTTAACAAACTAATGCAAGTTCAATGAGGTGGTGTCTTGTATTTTGTTGTTGGTATGAGTTAAGCAGCCGATTGGATAAACATGGGTTGGAAATTGGAAATTTAAGGCGAGTTCATTAAAAGTACAACTTCATTTTTATCCAATAAATTATATAACCCACATTGTCATTAAAATACAAAAGACCACTTCATTTACACATGGGTAGCTAATCGTCATGTACTTAGTTTGTCAGCTATTACTAACCACATGGACTATTTATTAGATTTTACCTTATCATAAGAACTAAATTGTAGCTTATAAAGTCATAAGGACTAAATTCTTTGTTTCTCAAAGCAAAAATAGGTATTAAATTTGTAATTTAACATTTGTTTTTATAACAAACTGATCTTTCGTTGGACATAATTAAACGAGACTTTATATTATGTCACAAACTATTGTAGCAAATGGCCTATACAAGGCACTGAAGCATGAATTTTCTTTTTAATAGAGAATCATTTTGAGCCAACATAGTTCTTATTGAAGTTATTATTGGATTGATATTTTTGCTGGGTGTTGTTCATCAACTTAAATTTCTTATTACATAAACATATCCTTCGTAGCTTGTGCCAGTATCAGTTATTTCTTCTTCTTGAACAATGTGATGAGGGAGGTGCCATTTTTTGCTTCAATCCCATGCATTACTCTACTTGAGAAACTTTAAATTGTGACTTGCATAATTGTTTTTGTAGGATCGGCGGAGCCAAAAGAGCAGTGCAGCGAACTCAGAGATCGAATCCCCGAGAGAGATCTCCAGTCAAGCCGAGGTTGGAAGTAAACCAGGGGAAGCACAAAGCAGACCTGCAGAGGTATGAGCGGTTAGGAATACCAGCTTGTTCTTGTCAGTACTAGCATGGAGTAAAAAGCTTTTGAAAGGATTAAATGAATTGGCTTGGAGAAAATTTTGCCAATGTGAAAAGAATGGATGATGATCCATGTGCTTCATAGAGTACATAATCACCGTGGGAGTGAAAAAGGTGAGCACCCTTTTTAAGATAAGATAAAATTTGTAGAGAGAAATGTTTTGCAGACATGGTTGAAGCCACTTTTTGAGAGAACAGGACTCTCTTTTTCTTTTTTTAAATTGTTGGTTCATTTACCATTTGTTATTGTAGTTATTTTTTTTTTGGTTTAAAGAATTTATTTATGAATTCTTTGTGTTTAATGAAGGCATCAAAATGTTGAAGCAACAACCAGAAGCTTTATGGGGTGGCCTTTTCTTCTTTTTTTATGGGTTGGTGGGGTGTTGCTTTTTGTTGGCATACTTGCAATAGAATAAAGCTTTCTCCATTGGACTGCCTGTCTGTTTTTCTTTATTTGATCTTCTTTTTAGCTTTTTTTCTCCCACTTATTCTTTCCCTTTGATTGGGTTACCTCTAAATTATAATATTCATTCCTTCTCCTTAATTTCCGTGAGGTACCATGATTATGTCTTGTCTCTAAATGCTGCCTCCTCCATTTCATCTTTCACTCCATTTCATTTTTCATTTTTAGACAATGTTCATTTTTCTGTTGCATTTCTCTGGGGAACTTTTGGGTTATTTTTAGTACAACAAGTTGTGTTGGGGATTTGAAGATTAGACTATTTTGTGGAAGATGTTTATATGTCTTAACTAGTTGCACTAAGCTCATACTAGTTATTAGGGACTTTTGTTGTGTTCTTGTTTGGAGTGCTGATTTATTCATTTTGATATGTATATTGATGAGCTCAATTGTGTATATGAAACTATATTTGAATTAGTTAAAAAATTAATATCTAAACTTTTAGGATTCCAAATTGCAAGCTCAAAGTTAATGATACATGTCAATTATTGTCATCTCTAAGCCAGTGATACATGTCAATTACTACCACTCAACCCACTTTAGCAGGTTCATGAAGTTTAAAAGTGTTTGATAGATCTATAAACTTTGAGTTTTGCATTTACAACTCTACAAGATTCTAGACATAATTAATATATTTAAAAATGAATGAATTTTCTTGACATAAAATTGAATTTTGTGTTTAATAGTGCAATTAGACTCGATGCTGAATATTCAAGAACTCAGAAGACATTGAATTGAAGCTAAATTGACTTATTAAACAAAAAATTAACCATCTATTTATTGTTTAAATAATGTGTAATTAAAATTTTTAAAAAGTTCAAGGGTATCTATAGACACTTCAAAGTTTTAAGAAATTTTTTAGGAATTACAATCTATTGCCTATTCATATAGTACACAATACTCTTTTAAAAAAAAAAAAAAAAAAAAAAAAAAATTATATTCAAGTTGCGAATCAAAACGTGTTAAAATTTCATATAAATGTTTGGGCAAAATTAACAGATTCTTAGGGAAGAATTTCCTGAACTTTTTACAAACTTGTTAGTGAAGCTTATATAATTGTTTGGTGTGGTATTGTTTTAATTTGTGGGGCCTTTTCAATTTCATTTATACTCAACTCTCTTTTTTTCCACACTATTCTATAATTTCTATTATTTTGTATAACTTTCAAGTTTTCATTCTATATAGCAAATCTTCCCAATTTGTAGAATACATACTTTTAATTATTGCTATGAATGGTCACCGACTCTCAAGAAATGGTAAAAGTAGAAAATGGTATATTACAAGTTATTTTTACCCTCTTTTCTATTATTTCGGTTAATAGAATTTAAAGTGTTGATTAAGGCAAGTTTTTTTTAAGAGTCTCATGCCTTTAAAATATCGTGACCAATTGCAATAGGTTGCCATTTTTTTGTCTTTGTTCTTTTTAATGGTTTGTTTATATTCATGAATGTAAATACATGTCCTTCCGACAAACTATTTGATTCCTATATATTTGAGTATAGAAAAAACATAAAATATTAATTTATATTCTTAACTACAGAATTAATCATAACATTTTTATAGTTCACATGCCAAGACAATATATCCCACAAAATATATGCATCAATTGGGTAGTTTGCTGGACTTCTAATGACCACATTTATATTCATAAACAAAGATAGAAAATCAAGTATTGTTGAGTCAATGGCCAAAGTTTGATAGCTATTTTTTCAGTAATGTGGTTGGTTGTTCATATTTTTATTGATTAGGTAAATGAACATTACACATATATCAAATTGGCTTCCAAAGTCAAACATTTCAATTGTACTTTTAAAAAGTAGTTTGTGCCAGTCAAACATAATGCATTCAAGTTTTACAAGGAATATTAATTCCAACTTATGATGTCTCTCTACATTTTGAGATTGAGTTTTGAATAAGCATTCTCAAAAAAATATGTTTTTAGTCTATGTAGTTTAAGGTTATTTTCTTTTTAGTTCCAAATCTGACTATTAGTTGCTTCTAATTTAATAGACAATCACTTTAGCTCAAGAAATTATGCGCGCTTTGATGGTTCGTTAACCTAACTTTTTTTTTTTTTTTTTTTTGAGATAAAGTTAACCTAACTCTTGATTACACAACACCCTTCCAGCAAAAGGAATATGTGGTTCATGATATGTTATTGCAAAAAGAAAAAGAAAATGCTACCTAATGGTTGACAATTGGAAAAAAAAAAACTAATAGTAGTTTTTTTTCTTTCAAATAATAATTAGTTAAAGATCACTAAACTGTTACGAAATGCAATGTAACTACATATACAGAGACTAAAATGTGAGCTTTATAGTTAAAATGACTAAATATATAAACTAGGCTATGACTAAAAGTTTTAATTTTGATTTATTCCTAACAAATTATTTGATGTAGAACAAGATATGAAAAAAGTTCTCAATATATTAACATCAATTAAATAAGAATTCTAAATTGTATTCAATGGAAAAAATTACACGATTCATTTAGTGAAAGTTCGAATTTCCGGAAAATTACTAAAAAAAATAAAATAAAAGGCTCTTAGAAAAAACATATGTTATATTCAAATTCGTGTAAAAAATAATTGGTAATTATTTACCAACCTTATTATTTCCTATCGACCATCATGGAATTGTCTAATGGTTAAGAAGTCTTGAAGAACTAAGAGCTGATAGTATAGTTTGTAATAGTCACTTAGAAGTTAATTTCTTACTAGTTTTCTTGTCATCCAAATATTTTAGGATCAAATATTTTGTGACATTAGTTAAAGTGCGCGCAAATTGACCCCGACAGTTATGGATGTTTAAAAAAAGAAACCCAATTTACCTATCATTTTTCAGTACTATTTGTTATGGTTAGGATCTAGAGCCTACAATTCCAGTTCAGCTTGATATCAATTACCATTTCTTTAATTCTCATTCTTGATATTAGGAGAATGAGGAAAAATACACATAGAGAGGGAATCCATTAAAAAAAAAAATTACCTTTTTGTTTTCGTTTGTTTGTTTTTTTTTATTTTTATTATTATTATTTTTTAATATTATTGGGCCAGCTTGCATGCACCTCGACGAATATCGTGAGATATATACTATTTGACCCTATAATATTTGAATGTCATCAAAATTCATAGGAAATTCATTTATTAGTAGGTAACTACCATTGATTGAATCCATCAACTTTCAGTATTCCAATACCATTTTGATTGCTAAGGTTCTGTTTGATAACCATTCGATTTTTTGTTTTTGATTTTTTAAATTTAAGCCTATTTTTACACAAATTTCCTACAATATGTGCTACATTATCCATCTTTTCTTAAGAAAGTATGTGAATGATAACTAACTTTAAAAAACAAAAACAAGGTTTTAGAAACTACTTTTTTTTGTTTCCAAATTTTGGTTTGGTTTCTACAAATATAGGTTGAAATGTAGGTACTTGTTGTAGATTTAAATTTCAAAAACAAAAAACCAAATGATTATCAAACGGGGTTTAAGTGACTGAATGATGATTCATACAAATTAACAACCTAATTCAGCTTGAAATTATATCGATCTAAGCATTAGAATGCGTTGAACATAACACCACACAATTATCTTAGTATCTTCCAGGTTAGTCTGCTCGATCGATTAATACGACTAGTCACTTCAAGAATCTAACACCAAACAACATTATTTTTCCATATAACCTATTAACGTGGAAGTCACGTCCAGATTTGAGAAACTATGAAATTGATGTCGTTGTAACGTTACATGTAAGACAGTTTCCAATAATTAATGTTAGGTTGACCTTCAAAAACTTGTCATTAAACACATTTGCATAAAGTCAACTCCCAATTCATTACTCTGCAACCAACCTTGCTTCTTGTTCTTAATTTTAGCTCCTTTCAGCCAAGTTTCTAATGTCCATTCTATAACTCCAATCAGTTTCATAATATATATATATATATATATATATATATATAACTATAACCTCAATCCCTCTATTATCGATTGTTCAAAATGAAAATGACTGTTTTTTTTGGCCTTAGAAAGTTGAAAAATAGGTCATAGATTGAGAGATATTTAGGTTCTTAAATGTTTTTTACAATGTCCACAAAGGTGCATTGTTGGAGATTTAAAAAGAATTTGAGTTTGCCAGCAAAAAAGTTTTAAACTACTTTCAGGATAAATCCTTCATTTTTTTCATTGAAATATTGATCTTTAAATACATTCCAATATTATTATAATCCCTTCGTGCTTAGTACTTTAAGATTTGTTCAATTTTATTTCCTCCATCTTCAAAGATATGATTTAAGTCATTATATTTTCAAAACATGTTCAAATTAGTTTTTATGGTTTTATTATTATTATTTCTTAAATAATATTCTTCTTAAGCTTTCTTTCTATAAATTTTAGAAATATGTTAATATTTTGTCATTTCTAATTTTCTTGTATTCAACTTAACCAGAAAGATCAATTTTAATTATTTTTTTAAAAAAAGTTTAAGGACTAAATTTGGGCATTTTAATGTACATCAATCAAAATGAATTAAACCTAAATATAAAAACTAAAATGATACTTTAGCATTTTATTAATGGAAGTTTTTTTTTTTTTTTTTTAGTTCAAATTGGGAGAGGAAAAATCACAAATCCTACATAAAGACTATTACAGTTCTCAAACAAGACTACTATGACTCTCAAATAAGATGAGAGTCAAATATCGATTTTCAAGATTAAACCTTAACCATATAATTAAATTGCATTACGATCAATCAACCAAAGCAACACACGCCACCGACTTTTTCAGTTTTAATGGAAGATGTTATATACACATAATATGAAACATGCATGTTGATCCATGCAAAGTGTTATGCTAATTAAGTTGCGATAATTAATCTATTAATTAGTTGGGGATTGAGGAAGAATAATGTTGACAGATTTGAAAAAGTTAATCAAACAAAAATGTGTAATATTCCAAGTTGGACATTGTGAATTTGACCACTACCAACCCACTTGATTATAATGCTTCATCTCTTTGGTCTATTTGAACTAAGTCATCAAATTAATTGATAAACAAATAAGCTTAGCTTGTGTCCACAAAATAATATGGCTTTCAAAAAGACAACTTTGATCTGAATCAATCAAACATATCAGTCTGTGTCAATCAAGGTACATTACTGAGAAACGACATTATATATGAAAAATCTTTAAAAACGACAAATTATTTGCCAAGTTGACTGCTACCTCATTCATTAACTCCTAATTTTGCTTTTCTTTTTTGCTTTTTTTTTGTTCTGAAAATCTTCTGTCTTGTAAATCATTGTCTAATTTCGTAGGAGCTTAGAACATAAGACAAGGTTGAAAGTGCTTCAGAAAAAAAAAAAGAAAAAAAGGAGACAAGGTTCAAATCATGTACCTTAACTTCTTCAAAAAAATAATATCTTGAGTTTCTGATTACATATGATATTTATAAGTTTTGATCACTTTCTCAAAAAATTAACTAAGGTTTCCAAATTGAAAATCTAAAAAGTAGTTTCTGAAAATTGTTTTATTTTTTAAATTTTGGCAATAAGAATTTCAATGAACACTATATGCCAAAAAATTATAAGAAACGTAAGCATATTTTTTTATAAAAACAAACTAAAAAACAAAATTGTTATCCCCTGCATTTTAATTACAATAACATATGTTACACACCACTTGTCAACTTGTTACGCCAATTAAGAGTAACAACCGACAATATAAGTGTATTTATAAATTAAGAAATTATAAATTTGAATTTTCTATTCTAATTGTTGTTAACTAAAAAAAAAAAAATCACTTGTTAAAAATTTTATATATATTATGAAATCGACAATCAACAACCAATCAAAGAATAAAAAAAATGTAGAAAAAAAAACAACGCATAAATTTAAGTGGTTCACTAACATTGTGTTAGCTAGTCCACAGGCAGAGATGAGTGAATTTTATTAAGGAGAACGACAGAAATACAGAATGAACATCATGGGGGCTAATGATTTAATTCAAGTTTATATATGCACTCTCATTAAAACCTTATGACCAGGGGCAACAAGACCCCCGACTAACTAATCGTAGGACATTAACTCGTTCAAGGCATATCCCAATAATATAAATCATGGATTGACTTAATGATTAAGAGAATTTTTAAAGAACTAAAAGGTTATAAATTCAATTCATGAAATAAATTACACTTGAGAATTAATTTCTCTTATGAGTCTCCTTGACATATAAATATTTTAGGGTCAAATAGTACTTATCTAGAAATTACTTTCTTACGAATTTTCTTGACATTTAAATATTGTAAGGTAAAGTAAATTATCTCATAAGAATAGTCGAGGTGTACGGACACTCATAGATATAAAAAAAAATAAAAAACTAATCATCATCATTTACTTCAAAGTAGAGTTCTTCATCTTCTGGCTAGCAAATTCATCAAGAAAATATCAATAAATATGAACAAACACCTTTAAAAAATCAAAGCAAAAATGTATGAGGAAAAACAGACTCTGACCCCTCTATTATATGTTAGTTACATAACAATATATAATAAAAGGAACTGAGGAATAGAAATCCCAACTCTCCATGGTTTTATATCCTAATACAACAAGCAGAACAATTAGCTAAAAAAAATTCATACACAATGATAGAATCTCATACAAAACATGAGTTGTATAAATTAAAGATGCCCTATTTTTTAGTGAACAGATCTTGCATCAAACCATATTGATTGGGCATTTGAAGGTGTTGTTCAAGGTTTAGATTTTGGTACATCGACGTTGGCTCGGTCTGGAAGTTCGTGATTGGTAGCAAATGCGAGAAGAGTTCTTGAGGAAGGGTTGCCTCGGAGGTGCCTGCCGTTGTCGATGTCGATGCCGGTGAGTAAAACGGGGACAACGACATCGATCCTGCATAATGACCTCGGAGTGTAGCTGGACAATGGTGGATGTGTTGGCCTTCATATGTAGTTATCACTACAGATGGATCTTGGTATGATCGTTCAACTCGTTTTTTTACTAGGCATTTTTGACTGGTGCATCTGTAGTAACTTCTGTTGTGTATAATAGCATACATTAAGCAATTAATTTCAACAAGAAAATGCTTAAAATTTATGTCTATGTGTGTATTTAAGTTTAGTTCTTTCGAAATTAAAAAATAACTTTCCAATAATCTTCGAACTTTTTTATTTATGTATACACAAAAGAATGGTTATAATATCATTTTAGATTTATGTAGTTCAATTATAATAATTTTAATACAAAAAAATACAAAACGTGAACATATATATTTTTAAAAATTTTGAAGAAAAACTAAAAGAGTAATATTTTTTTATTAAAAATTTAAAGAATAATAACAAACTTAATTAAAAGAAGCAGAAATCCAATATTATCTTGTACAATTTAATAACCAAAAAGTTACGGATTTGAATTTTTTATTATTCACTGGAGGGTGGATAAGTATTTTGGAAATACTTATGCACTTCTAAAACCACATGTTTTTACTTTTTTACATTTCTCTCCCAATTTTAATATATCTTTCTCCATCAATTAAAACTTTAAAAATAAATAAAAACATGTGGTTCTAAGGTGGATAAGTATTTCCAAAATAAATCTACCCTTACGTAAGTATTACTCTTCTTCATTACCTTCAATTGTTGTTGAATTCAAAAAAAGAAATGATTTTTTAGTCTAATTGGAAGACCATAAACTAAAATTTGACTAAAATTGAAAAAAAAAACTATAAAATAAAAAAGTAAATACTAATTAAATATAAAGTTTTAGAGACTGATTTACTAAATATAACACTAAAAAACTATTCAGAAACCTTTGGCACAGCTCCCTTCTGCTTAATTCCGCATACACAGAGAACTAATCATACATATTTTAATTAACAACAAGAATGGGTAAAATATCATTTCAAAAAAAAAAAAAAAAAAAAAGAATGGGTAAAATATGGGATTGAAATAGGTTAAAGTTGAATTGAGGAAGAGGTGAAAGTGAAAAATAATTAACCTGGGGTAAGGACTGTTTTTGACTGCCTTCTGTCCATATTTTCTCCATCTGTATCCATCTTCAAGGTTATCATTCTCACTCTTTGTCAAGAAGGCAAACCGGGGCTCCCTCTCTCGTTTCTCCTTCTTTGCCACATTTCTCATAAATCAACATCATAAAAACAAAACTTAGTTTTTCAAAAACAAAAAAGAAAAAATTATTCCTAATTTTGTATCATAAAACCTTCTTTAATCATTAATATATAGTAGGAGTGTTTCTTTAAAGTATGAAAACAAAACTAACTGATTGAAACCAATCAAGTCGAGGTCGGTCAGACAATGAAACCAATAATTGGTAAAATTCCAATTTTAAACTATTTTTATTCTTGGAGATTTTTCATGTATAATAACAAAAAATGCATGTATAACATAGTTTTGAGAAAAAAAAAATCATTTATAACGTAAAAATGGATTAATCCTTATCAAATGATCAAAATGTTTATAACTAAAAGTGAATTGATTGTCTTCCATCAGTTTAACTAATTGGAAGCAATCAATTCACCTAACTAAAAAAGCAAGTGAGTGAATTGAAAATATTCTATTCATTTAATTGAAAGTAATTAGTTCAACTTATTAAAAACAGGTAAAATTACATATTCAAATAATGAAATTCTCAAATATGAAATAAAAGTACAAAACTTTGTTATAAATAAAATATTTTAGAAAAAATATTTGGATTATAATTGTTGATATAAAATCTGTCAATCTACAACAATTTCCCTTTAGTTTAACAGCCTCCTCAATTCTCTTTACACCCTTAATTGCCGTCTTCTATTCGTTTTATTATTGAGATTTACAATTATTAAAATTTAAAAGAAAATAATAAAAGAAAAAAGTATAGAAAACCGATTAAACTGACCAACCGAACCGATCAACTGAAGAAAATGTGGTTTCCATTTAGACAAAATCGACCAGTCAGTTTTCCCTCGAAACTGACCTTAACGGAAACAAATTTCTTTTCTTTTTTAGTTAAATAAACAAATTTCTAAACCATACACTCAAAATGGAGAGAAAATTAATATAAATTGAAGTATATTAGTCTTGAATTGAAAATTCTCCTTTTTTAACCCTATTTATCAAAATATTCCTGGCATAAAAATTATAAATATTATTTTAGTCTATAAACTGATTTATTTCACTTTACCTCTGAACTTCATTTTAGTTATTAAGTTTTGAGATTTATTTCAATTTAATTCTTAAACTTTCAAAAATCTAATTTTAATGTGGATACTTAAAAGAATTAATTTAAAGTTAATGATAATTGAAATTTGTTCATTAATAATAATGAATTTAATATAATAAAAAACAAAATATAAACTTATTTCTAAAATTTACAGAGGACATTGATAATTTTTTTTTTTAACAAAAAATATAGAGAAAAAAATTCAAAAGACTAATCTTTTTTTTTTTTTTTTTAGAAAACTTCAAAAGACTAACCTTTAGTTGTTCTTTTTTAGAGATCGAAATTGAGTAAACCTCAAAGTTTATAGATTGAAATTGCACGTTTTAAAAGGTTGCAAACTAAAATGGAACCTACTTTAAATTCATGAACTAAAATTAAACTTTAAAAAATTTAGGGATCAAAATTTTATAAATTTCAAAGTTCAACAACCAACATATTATTTTATCAAAATTAGTAATCTTCACTATGGGCTCCTCCAATTAATAAAAAAAAAAGGAAGAATTGAGAATTATTCACATACTGTTTCTTAGACTTTTGTTCGTCTTTAATCTCGATGCTCTTGACTGAGTCTTCTTCAGCTACAGCCTCATTAGACGAAGACGACACTGAAGAATTTGGCGTCGACAATTGGTTCAAACCTTTTCCTCCACCTGAAGCCTTCTTTCTCGACATGTCGTCCGCTGCCGAAACAACTTCCGATGAACAGCACGAGACGTCGAATGCTCTCGACAGGCTGTCATAGTTCAACGATGTGTCGAAGAAGTTCGTGAAGCTCCTGAAAGAAGGATCCGACGACGGCTGTTGTGGGAAAATCGAACTGTTGATATCCATCTGGTTGTACAGAAATGGATTGTATTGCTGGTACAGATTTTTGCCTTCATCATTAGACATTGAAGATACAAAAAGAGATGAATTTGATGAAGAAAATTAGGGTTCTTAAGATCTCTAAAAAGAGAAGGAGAAAAGATTAAAGAAAAAGAAAACCCAAACTTTTTTGCTCATTCACTTTTCTGGTTTTATTTTTTCTCCGCGGTTTTGTGAGAGTTTTCTTTGTTAACATGAATTGACAGGCCCTTTAATATATTGTGTTATGTTATTTAAATAATTACATGCTTTACATCTAGAAAATGTCAAATCTTTATTTATATATATATAATTAGAGGAGAAGGACCACAAACTTTATCCGTGTGACCGTAGTGTTGAACTGAATTACCACCAATAATAAAATCAACGTATCACTAACCTTCTCGGTTTAAACCTTTATATATATTTGTAAGTATTTAGGTTAGGTTAGTGTATACACATTTACTATTCTCACAAATAAATCATTTTATCCTTCAAACTCGTTAAAAATTAATTAAAAAGTATATGTGATTATCCTAGATTAATTTTATAACTCTTTGATTCAAATCCTCGTTAGTTTAATTCATTGAAATTTCTTATATGCTTACTTCGTTCCTTAACTTTAAAATATGTTTGATAAATTCTTCAGCTTTCGTATTTGGGTTAACTTAGGTCTAAAAACTTTATTGAATGAAAAAAAGTCTCAAAACTTTTGTCCTAATCGGTCTTAAATTTTTTATTTTGAGTTTAGTTAGTTCTTAAATTTAAAGTTTATTTTGAGTATGATAGTGTTTTTTTTCTCCAACTTTTACTTCTAAGAGTTTCTCGTTAAGTATTTTTGTTTATTTATTAACTTATTAAACACACAATCAAAAACTAAAAGCCACATAAAACGTAGAATTAAATTTTATAAATAATAGGCCAGTTAATTAATTTTTAATAATTGAATATGGATGGGACTCGCAAACATAATATTGAAAGTTTTTTTAGTTCAATAAAAATTGAGGAGGAAGGATTAAAAACTTATGATCAATTGTCTCGTGAGCACACTTATGCTACGGAATTATTGCTTTTGTTGGTACATAAAATTAAAAGTGGAAGATTAATAAAAAAAATTAAAACATTAAAAAAAAAAAAAAAAAAAATATCAAATGACTTACCAGATATAAAATTGATTTTTTTTTTAAGTCAAAATTGAACGTTCATTGAACGTTTAGAATTAAAGAGTAATTTAACATTTTTTGCGAGGTCAATTTATCTACAATTTGTAAATATTTTATAGTACTATACGGGTTGGGTCAATTTATTTACAGTAAAAATACACAGCAATAATAAACATATGAACAATTAATTTCCCTAATCAACTCTCATTAAACTAATCTCCTCTCTAAAGTCTCAGTCAATTATTATTACAGCATATAGTAGTACGTACTTAATTATCATAGGAAATTGCTTTAAAAACCTTTTAATAATAAGTAACTGATCAAATTCCAAAATAAGAAAAAGGTGGTGGTAATGAAACATATGGGTTTTTTAAAATGGAAAAAATGAGAATTGCGGTAAGTAATTATTATCGAATGGAAGTAATCAGCGGCGGATTCATGAAGCTCCTCAACTTTAGTATTTTATTTTTAAAAAATATTTTTTTAAAAAAATTGTTGGCAAAATTGTTTTTATCGATGGATTGTAACTCAATTCAATTTCACAATTACGAGTTCTATTTTAAAAATTGATATTTAACTCTTATATCTTATTGAAAAATAATAATATCATTTATATACTCTCCCTTTAATTTGAACTTTAAAAAAAGGCCAATAATAATTTAACTAGTGCAAGTATGTTCATCTTGATCTTGATCAAGTTTCGAATTATAACTCTAATTATTGTTAAACTAAAAAAGAAAACCGCCCATGATAATATATAATATCTTTTCCCTTTATATTATTATTAACTTAACTAAGTTTTTTGCGTAACTAATTTAAATCTGCTTACAGAATATTACTTAAAAAGAAAGTACAGTACCTCTAGAAATCTTATAAGTGAATTATTATTTTTTATTAAAAAAAAAAACTTTAAGAGATGTTTGGTTGGAAGGATTTGGAAATTAAAGGTGAGAAAGTGGTTTGTAGAAATTTGGAGAAGATAAAATCTTATTTGATATAAAGAGTTAAAAGAAGTTGCAGAACAAAACCTTCGTTGATTGGAGCAAAAAACCCTCATTTGGTATAAAGGAATTGGAGTGGTTATTGAAGAGAAAACTTTGACACGCAAGATTATAACTTATAAGAGATCGAAGTAAAAGTAATATTGTATTTGGAAATTTTATATGAGTTTATGAAAGTGTTTATGGAGGGTTTATAAAGGTTTTATTTCAACTGCTGCCAACCTCTGCAAACACCTTTATCCAAACGGTTTGAAAAATAGAAAAAAGAGTTTAAATATTTTACTTATTATTTTAAAATATACATACATACATATATATATATACGCGTGTGTATATATATATATATATATATTAAGAGATAATTTATTTTATATATTTTATCAAAAGATTATAAATTCAATTAATATTAGTGATTTATTTAGAAATTAATTTTATATAAATCTCTTGACATCTATGATCTAAATGTAGCAAAGTGAAATAAATAATCGTGTGAAAATAATCGATAAACTAATTTGAACAATCATATTTATTATATTTTCAAATGTTCAAATTTAGTATTAAAACATTACAATGTTCTTAAAATAAAAACAATATTAGTACATTCCATAAAAAAAATACTTTATTAGTTTATGGTTAAAAATGTAATTTAGCTTTTTATCTATAAATCTTAGAAACTCCCATGCCATTTTTTAAAATGAAATTATTGTTATTATTATTATTATCTTATTCAGTTTAATAATCGTTAACTTCAAAATTAATTCTAACGCCTAAAATCTCGTCCAAACACCTCCTAAATACTTGAACCAACTAATATCGTGCGTTATTATGAAAATAAAATAAATAAATAAAATTTTTTTAAAAAAACTAATATTTTGCGTTTAAAATAATATTTATACGAATTCAACCTATTACCGAATTTCTGGTTCGCCACCACAAGCAATGTACGAATATTTTAGTCAACAATTACACCTCAAAATATCTAAAATTCCCACATTTTTCTTCTGACAGAGTTTTGTCCCGACACGTGTAAGGAAACGGGCTCAGCATTTGCCCGTTGCCCCGTCACGTGCGAGTTGAATTAATTGTTTTTTTAAAGAAAATTGAATTAATTTCTTTTTCTTTACACAAAACCATCTTTCGTCACCAATACAACTAGGTTTTTTTTTAGAATAACCAAAAAAACTAGGTAGAATTAGTAATGTGTTGATTTATTTGATTAAATTGAATTTGATTCTATCGTTATGGATTTAGTTATGAAAATTAATATTTGACTTTTATCTTATTTTTAAAAAAATAATATCATCTTCATTATAAATGGTTTGTGATATTAAAAGAGACATAATTTGATAATTTCATTATTTATTAGTAATCCAATCCAATATAATAATCGTGGATTCAATTTTAAAAATGAGTATTTAGATTTTATTTATTTGTGGGAAGAATAAATAATTTTAATAACAACTATGTGTGGCGTTCTTCCTATTTGCTGATCCAGCCCTCGCGTCATTTCATTAGTCATCAAATTTCTTAATCCTTTAAAAAAAAAACGTTTTGTATTTCAATAGCTATTATTTAATCATTTTCTTTTTTTAGAGAGAAAATTATTTAATAATTTTCTTGTCGGCCTTTTGTTTTAAAAAATGTTATTACCACCATTAATTTCTTTATTTTGTCTGCATTACTCCATATATTCCCCTTTTACCTCATATTTATGTCTTTAAATTGATTTCTTATCATATATAACATATTTTCCTTAATTTCTTGTTTAAAGTTCTGTGTTTATATATAGACGTTAGTTTTCTTGTTCATAAGGAATATGCTACAAACAATTTATCTTGACCGCTAAAAACAATAGCCCAAACCTGAGATTTATGATTTATAGTATTTTTTTTTTATTGAGTAATATTTACTTAAAAGTTAGTATTTTGGAAATACTTACCTATCCTTAAAATCACGTATTTTTAATTTTAACATTTTTCTCACCATCTATTAAAATTAATTTTTTTTAAAAATAATAAAAATATTTAATTTTAAGGATTGGCCTTTGAGTAAGTATTTCTATTTTTTATTTAAACCTTACATGAAAAGATAGAAGAAAAAGAGGCATAAGAAAGAAAGGGATCTAAATCAAGTTGACTTCGATTAGACATGACCAGATAGGCCTTATCCCCTGTTCGCAATATTATTGCTAGATTATGTTTCTTCATTTGATTTGAGGAGCTTCAGGTATATAAAATCAGGGTTATAGGTTTTTTTTTTTTTTTATCAAATTATAACTCTGAAAGGTAGAAGAATTTGAATCCAAGATCTTTAAATTATTAGATATACGTTATTATTGTTGAACAAATTGTTCTCGTTGGCAGTTCAAAATTTAAGTAACAAGCTTAGAATTGTGGATTTATCATTTCAATTTACATTGATGAGTTAAGAAACTAATTAGAACCTTAAACCTCAAGTTTGATCTATAATCAACCAATCAACCTTAATTAAATTTAATTTTTATTATAATTTGAATGGTTATTAGAATGAGTATAAATTAAGGGAGATAGACCACAAACCATACATGAATGTAATATTACTTTAGAGTTGGATATCAATTTTCAAGGTCGAACCTAAGACTATAATATTGAATTAAATTACTATCAAATAATGAAATCAACTTGTCATCAACCTTATTGGTAGAATTGCTTGATATCGAAGGTAATCCTCAGTATCCGTTGATTAAATCAATCTTATGGGAAACAGGCCGGTAGGGTTTGGCACATATTCTATCTTTAATAATAAAACAAAAGCTTTTCCTCTTTCTTTATTTATTTTTTAAAAAATATGTATATTGAAAGGGTAATATGTGGCTTCATGGGTGAAAATGTCAAAATTTTGAAACATGATATACATGTATTTTATTTTTTAACATATATACATGATATCAACTATCAAGTATAAAAAAATATATTTAATTAATCTCTTTTAAAAAATTAATTGACTTTGTTTTACATCGTAAGTATGCCACTCAATTTACATGCACTTAAATTATTTTTAAAAAATATAAAATCCAATCTTATAATATTTGGATTTTAAAAAAATATCATGAAAAAATTAATATTTATATATATGTAATCATCATAAATTGAATTCATAACATCTAATTTTATAAAATCATTAAATCAATTCATAATAATTAAAGTCGAGAATAGTTCATCAACATCAATATATCTCTACACCCTTAAACTTGATAATGGCTTAATCCCGACTGAATCATTATAGATATGGACGGAAAATTGCTATAAACTCCATATTTTAAAATTGAATAACTTTTTTTATTAATAAATTTTTGTAACCTTTTGATGTATGGTCTTTACCTACGTCCTTCATAAAGTATCGGATTTTAAGTGATAAATAGTTTCTTTTGTACAACAAGAGATAGGATTATAAATGTGATATAATTAAGATTTAAAACACTCATGCAAATGGCTGGTTTTAAATTAATATTATTATCTATAAATTTTATTGATAACCACGAAATTTAGGAATATGAACTGATTTTTGTTAACGAATTCAAATTAACAAAGTGGGATAACGACTTAAATTATTTATCCCTACCTTTATTTTTGGGACCATTTTAAATAACGAAGAATCTCAAACCTATATATTAAAATTGAAATTTGGCAAGAGTATGGCGAATGTTCACATCCCAACACTAAAAAAGGGAAAAAAAAAATGTTGATAACAAATCTGCCTCTAATTATGCACCAAAGCGTTTGAACCAATAAGTTAGAAAATGAAATATAAATATAATCTAAAATCTAAATCAATTAAGAATCAGTGAGGACAGCTCCAATAATATGTATAATCTAGTACTATATTATATTTGTTTGTTGAATTTAGGAAGGATTTAAAATAAAACTAACTATATATAAAACATGTTCAAAATAACTCCTCATTTATTTAGTCACTAATTTTTAATTATTAATTTTTTATTTGTTCAAAATAACTTCTTTTTAATTTCTTATTTCTAATCATTTTTATAACTATCCAAAATAACTACTCATTTTAAATTTATATCTAAACAAGTTATTAGTTTTAATCTGTCTACGAAAAATCGACATTCAAACGAATTTTTATCTATAACTCTTAATTTCTAATAATTGAAAATAACTCTTCAAACTAACTTTTTATCCAAACACTTCTTAAGAGTTTGACTCTCTTTACCTTACTTATTATTAAATAAAAGAAATCAATTAACAACTTTATTTTTTTGTGTTTTTTCTTTATTATTATTATTTTTTTAAAAAAATAATTAATTTCAATGAATTGCATAATGATGCCTTTAGAAATATGAATGAAAAAGTGGGACATATGTTCCGCCAATCAAGACATTTTAATGGGTTTCAGAAAATAAAATTAAGACATAAGGATTAAGAGAGATATTAAAAAAAAAATCGATGTTTTGTTGGGATAAGAAAAGAAAAAAAAAATTAAAATAAAATAAAAAAGCAATTTTTATTGGACAGAGTTGACCTAGTGAAGGTGGATTTTTAGCCTTCATTTGTTTGATCTGTAGATTTTGCGAACTTTTTTTTTCCCTATGAGATAGGGCTGTGCAGTTGAAATTATTTTTATCAAATGTAAAATTACTTTAAAACACTTTTTTTTAGAAAAAACTTTAAGCATACTTTCTAACGCAAATTTTATACTACAAAATTTTAATATTTAATAACTAAAAAACATGTTTTGGAGTACTATGTTATAATTCTCAAAAAAAAAAGAAAAAAAAGAAAAAGAAAAAGAGTACTATGTTATATAATTGAAGTGATTTTAATTATTTCCATACATACATATCCTATATATAAAATGTCTTGTTTATTGAGTTATTTTCAAATTTGTTGGGGGTCATACTTTAGAAATGTGTGAATACCTTCAAAATTTTATAAGATAGATGTGTTATTCTACTTATATATTATCAATTGAAATCTTAATTTATCTAATAGAATGACATTAGTTTGAGTTGATTAAATAATATATCATTCATTTAAACTTTAACTTTTTAGAATATTTTAATATATACCTTAGTTCTTATAATTTTTTTTTGAGAAAATGTTTGATCCTATGTATTTCATAACTATGAGGGTTACATTTTGAAGTATCATTATCATATGCTAATTGAACTTCTATTAACTCATAAAAGTTGTCGAATTCAATTATAATTTACATTATTATTGTACTAAAAAATGTAACAAACAGAGACTTTTTCTTACTTTTCTTTTTGATATGACTCAATAGGTAAAGGTAGGAGATCAAATCTACTCTTTTGAAAAAAATAATAAATTGTAAATACATTGATGTCTTCGAATTACTGATGATATTGGGAGCTAATTATGTACTTTGTAATTGTTTTGTTTGTTAGATGACCCAAAAAGTAAAAAGTATGCAAATGGAAATAAAAATCATAATAAAGTTATAGTGTTGGGAAAATAAGAAAAGAAAATGACTGGCCTTTAATTTGAGTGTTTTGCAATATTCCATTCCATTCAGCTTTTGAAGTTTGAAAAAGGGGGAGGGAACGAGAGAGGTCGTTGTTGGTTAGGTTTGGGTATGGCCTAATAATGGCTGCCATTGGTTAGGTTAGTCTTCTCTAAGTGGCCCCAACTCATGATGTTATCCCTCTACCAAATCTAGCAACAATTGCTAAACTCAACTTTTACTAAATAATTCAGGTCGATTGTGTCATGGTTTCATTGTTTGGAGAAATTCGGTTTAACATCATAGTCATGGATTTGATATCTGAAATAGATACTTAACTTTCAATTGTTTGATAGCGGTTGGACCCTCATTGAAGGGTTTGTGGTCTTCCCTCTCCCAATTTATACTAAAAAAAAAGGTTTGTTTTATTTTTATTTTTTTAAAATTTTAAATGTCTAATTTTAGTTGGAAGCTTATTCCATATTTTTGCTCTTAAACTTTTGAAATTCTAATTTTAAATCATGAAGTTTTAAAGTTTTATTTTATTTTATTTCTAGATTTTTAAATGTTTAATTTTAGTTTGTACTTAAAAAAAAATGGTAACTATAATAAATTTGAAGTTATTATTAATCGAAATTGGTTCAATAATTTTAATACAATTAAAGGTAAAATATAAACATATTTCCAAAATTAATAGAAGAAGATAATTTTTTTTTAATAGAAAAAATAAACAAATATTTTTCTTATGGAACAATTTAAATTTTCTTTTTAATTAATTAATTATTTTTATTTTTTTTAGTTTAGGATTCAAAATTAAATAAATCTCGAAATCTAAAACTAAATTAAACTTTTGGAAGTTTATAAACTAAAATGGAATAAATTTTAAAATTCATAAATTAAAATTATACTTTTGAAAATTGAAGAATCAAAATAGAATAAATTTCAAAGTTTAGAATCCAAATTTTCTTTGACATTACTGAACCCTATAGAAGTAGAATTGCTGGAAGGACCTGAGCATGGAAATCGATCAAGAGAAACGAGGCTAAAAATGTTTTAGAAATAAAATCATTCACTCATAAATTAAAAGAACCAGATTGAAAATTTTAGCTTTTCTGACTAGTTTATTCGACAAAAAAAAAAAAAGAAGTTTTTTCAAGCATTCGATAACAAATAGAAAACCATTGTAAATTGAAAAGCTTACACAATTACCCTATTATTAATTTATTACACAAGTAAAAAAAATATGAAATTACAATAAATAAACAAAAAATTAAGATTTGGAAGTGTACCGGTTCCATTTACATTAAATAATAATAATAATAATAACAATAATAATAATAATAATAAATAGAATTTTTGCGTTGAATCCATAGTGATCTATCTACTTTAGAAATAACTTATTACAAATTTTTTTAAATATTCAAATATAATAAGATTATACAGTCATAAATTGGCTTAGAAATTCATGAATATAATAAATAAATTAATAAAATCAAAGAATTTAATATTGGGCCGTAAGAATTGGTTGAATGAACAGCCAAATGGGCCGCACACGATAACAATTTGGGCCTTCAGTAGCAGGCCGAAGATCATGGAGTTCCAACTCGATAATCCACTGTTGGGTAAATGTCTATTGTCTATGATTGCTGTAGTAACTGATGTTGAAGAAACCAACATGTTGATGAGAATAGACAAAGCCATTTAAGGGTTTGACTTACATTCCAAGAAAAATTATTAGGGTTTTTCATTTACAAATATGCATGATTCTTTGTGACAAATGCATCAATGAGAAGAATGATACTTTGGTCATGAATCTGTTGCAGGTCTCTCATGGTGGTGCAAAGGTAAGGTTGATAAATTTTGATGTTGAAATTAGTGAAACTGAAGGGAGCCCACAAAAACTTGTTGACATTTTTCACCTTTGATTCTCAGGTTTTACCAGAGTGATTTGCAGAATATGTGGGAACTTTTCTGTGGTGTGGCCATGGCAGAAAGAAACTAGAAACTGGGTTATCCAATTTCAATCTAAGGCAGGGCCACCATCCACTCAAAAAAGAAGTCACTATACCACATGGGCCATGGGTATTGTATCTTTCTAATCACCCTATAGTGCATATTTGCAAGCTTAGGATTCACTTTTTGACTTTCCACTTTTTAATCATTTTCACTTTCACCATTTTTTGTTTTTAAACTTTCGGCCTGGACTGGTCTTAAATTTAGGACTTCCATTCAAATGCGCATTACTTTTTCTTCTTTAGTTCTGTTTGAAATATCTATACTCTTGTTGGTACTTCAAAATATCATGTAGTTATTTATTGGCAGTTGGACTATTTTGAGTTGTTCCAAGTCGGTGTATATATTTTAACTTACAAAATTAATCAACCGATTAAGATATATTCATATATATCAGGTGCAAATTCGAATCTTCGAGGATCATATGTTCTGAACTTTATTAGATAGCATGAGATTTTATCTTAAAATCAATTAGTAGCAAGATAGAATAACCCATATATCATATAAAAATGTTGAAGACTTTTCATCTTTTTCAACGTGGGACAAAATGAGTATGTCCGACCAACTTTAAAGAGACGAAGGCTTAAGACTGGTTATATACATGTATATGAACATTCTTGTCAGGATTGATGACCTACATGAATTTCTTTCAACTTGTTTGGACTACTTGTGTATTTGGAAAGGGATATTCAAGTCAGCCCAAGATTTAGTGGTGACCCAGTGTCCTTTAAACAAAACTGGACTGTAGTTAGTCAAGATTGTGGGATCAGAGGAAATAATTAGCAAGTTAAAGATAAACACATTTTAAAGCATTCATGCTGGAGTGGCCAGAAAGGAGAAGGGGGAAAACATATCATAACCATCATTATAACAAGAATCACCAGTAAACAGCCCACATTAAAGAACTAAATTCCAATCATATCTTTCTTTTGATTTTATTATTGTTAATCGTCCTTGGGCTTCCCCACATTTCCCTCTCTTTTCCTTCCTCTGTTTTTAATCTCCTACACCATCTCTTTCCACCCAAAGAAAAAGGGAGCTCTTGTACTTTGGGAATGAATTTTTTTTTTTTACAAGACAAGGAGTGTGAAGTCTTCCACTTTCCGACAAGGTAATGATGCCACATATCATTTCTTCATGTCCAATTCTATATTTTAAACCAGGAAAAAAAGCAGCTCTTGATAAGTGAGGTTAAGGAACCATCATCTACAAGTGAGAGGATGAGGAACAAGCTATTCATTAGAGGAAGAACAGGAGGGCTAATATTCCTCATTCTTGGCCATTTTCTCTATCCAGGTGACTCATTACTCATTTCTTCTGTACATTTGGAGGATTTTTTTTTTTTCTTTTTTAGTTCAACATGTGAGGTGAGGGATTTAAACCTCTGATAGCATATATACTTGTTTTAGGCAAAATGTGCATATTTCTTTTTTTATTATTATTATTCAAGAAATCTGAGCTTCACTCTAGTATACCCGCATAACTACTTCCATCCCTAAGCCAGACACCAAAAAATATTGAAGGAACAAAGACATGAAAGGTGTCAGTAAATTAATGTCAGAGTTGAGTCTCAAAAGTAGGATCTTGAGGGGAGTACACTTTTAAAGCCCAAGCCCTTCGACTACTGCGCCACCGCTTGGGGACGCTAAATGAGCATATTATACTTAACCAGCAGAACTATAATACACAGGCACTTAATGCGTAGATAATAGTTCTGAAAAAAGTCTATGTAGATAATTTTGTCATAGGCACTTAATGCGTTTCAATTGAATTTTCTTTAGTTTCTAACGTTCTACAGGCCAAGCATGTGGGCATGTGTCACTCTTCTCACTCGAGTAATCGTCCATTAATTGTATTTCTGTTCTCTGTCGTATTATTCAGGGTTATCTTTTTTTTTTTTAATAACCGTATTTATTGCTCAACACTCATCTTTGACAGATATGATTGGTTTTTTTTCAAAAGTGGAAGAACTGAAGACTATATTTCTCATCTTTCTTTGCCTTTTGAGTCTCCCGGGGCTGGGAATAGTTGTTCTGATTGTTACTGTATGTCAACTGTCAAGTTTCTGTTTAAATTTGAATTGTTTGAAGTTGGATCAAATAAAGACATGTATAGTTAAACATTTTAATCTTGTCAGCTCGGCATTTTAGGACAAAGGGAATTTATGGTAAATTATCTGATATTATAGCCTCACCCATATTGGTATGCTAGATTTTTTTGGCTAATATGAAATTGAACAACCTTTATTTCACTGCACTTGTTATTCTTTTAACTGAACTTTTATGTGTCCTAGATTTTATGCTGTTTTGTTTCATTTTCAATTCAATGTTGAGGAAGATGAGTTAATCTTTATTTATCAGGCAACAATGTGGGAACAAACAAAAAAGCTTAAATTTTGTTTCTGATATCCAAATGACAGGACATACAAGAGAGCTAAACCATGAGAATCAGAAATCCAATTCCCCAGTTTCCACAACACAAAGGGATATCACCACCCCTATAACAACCGTTCCCACAATAATTTTTTCCAACCCAACTGCATCATTTCCATTTATCAATCTAACTTCAACCTGGGATACGTATTCTCCAGCCATGGAATCTCCCGTAAGATCGTCTCCGCCGTCGTCGGGGGCTAGCTGGTGCATTGCTAGTCAAAGTGCATCACAAGCGGCATTGCAAGTGGCTTTAGACTACGCATGTGGCTTTGGTGGCACTGATTGTTCAGCAATTCAAACTGGTCAAAGATGTTACAACCCAATCACCATTCATGACCATGCCTCCTATGCTTTCAATAGCTACTATCAGAAGAATCCGGTTCCAAATAGCTGTAACTTTGGTGGGACTGCTATCATTACTAGCACTGACCCAAGTATGTTGCTTCCTTCAAAAGCTGTTTCTTTGTTGCCTAATTGCCTAATAATGACTTCTTTTACCATTCTCTCTCCTTTTCTTTTTTCTTTCTTTTGGGGAGGGGTTCAAGAGAAATCAGAGCAAGATAAGGCAAATGCTTTTATAATTTTATTGCAATACTTTAGTGATACAAGGTTGAATTGACTCTCATAACTATTTCAAAGTATCAAAGAGACTATTAGGAACAGAACCCACATTGTTTCATAGATAGTTCCTTATGAACAACCAGAAGATGTAAAAATATTATCTCTATCGGTCCTTTTTTACCTTTTAAAAATCTTCCATGGTAAGTATTGGATATAATAAATTTAGTCCTTAATTCAAAGTTCATGCTGTCCCCTGGGGGCGGTGGCGGCGCGGTGTGGTTGAACACCTGAACTTTGTAGTTGTGCCTGTACTCCTCTCAAAGTCTCAGGTTCGAAGCAGCGTGGAGATTAATTTTCCAAGTGACTCTCAATTTCGCTTTCAGTCCTACGATGTATACTTTGCCACAGTTTAGAGACGGGCTAATGGTGCCCATGTATTTAGCGGATTTAAAGGAGCAAAGCTCCAAGTTCTCAGATCATTAAAAAAATAAAATAATAAAATAAAATAAAATTCAAAGTTCACGCTCAGAACCCCTAATCTAATGCTTGGAACACATCCACTCACCCACTTTTCCCCTTTTTCAAGTTGGGCTGGCGAAGCAAAAAGGTTAGGTGTGTCTGTAGGGGCTATAAAGTAATGTTAATTATTGAAGCTGTAATTGGCTGTAGTGGAATTCTACTTTCTATTACTGCAACATGTTTCTATGAAGTTGAATCTGTTTCTATAAAGTTCTTTTTTTTTTTATTTCTTTCAGGTACCATGGCCTGTCAGTACACATCCACTAGGTAAAATCCACATGTTCCATTGGTTTCACTTTCTTTCTTACTACCACCATTCATTTCCCAACAATGACACTGCTTTGTATTTCAACTCTTCAGCACAAGTTCATCTATTCTAAACACCACAAATTCAAAGGGATCAACAGTTTTTGGTGCTGTACCCTCAAGTCCCTCTCCTTCAGCAGCAACTTTTCAAGATATAAATGTTCTGCAACAACTCTGGTTGTTGATCATGGTTTCTCTCACATTATTACACAGAAACAGTTGCCGTTGCTAATTGGGACTTCAACAAACTAACTAATTGCCCGCAAGGCCCTGCATTATTATGATTTTTTTTTTTAAGAAGAAAAAAGTTATTAGTGATTTGAAGAGTAAATCTAATTAGAAAAAGCAACCTTAATATTTTTAATGTTGTGTTGGATCTAACACATATGCACATGTCTGCTGCTTAGAAAAGGATGGACCCTTTTTTCTTGATTTGAGATCTATCTGATTCTTTATTGCAGAGCATCTTGTGATTGGAAAAAGGAACTATTAATAATTGATGAAATCTAATCTGGTTGTTTGTAGGTTTCTGAACCTTTCCTCTTGAATTCTTGTGTTTTTATTTTATTTCACATACTTTTAGCTCTTCAAATATAGTTCTTACTTTGTTATTTTGAAGTTAATTTTTATTCCAGACTTGACCAGATGTAATTATTTTCATTGAAATAAAGATATGATATGAGTCATGTGACTATGTTTACCACATTTTTTGATGAAAAGCTTATAAGACTAAATAGTTTTTGTAAAGTGAATAAAAAACTGCTGAATAATTTTGAAATACTTTAAAAGGATAGAGACTAAATTTGGATACTTAAAATTACATGTATTAAAATGAATTATAAATACAGCAACTATGTGAGGTATAGGCACTCAACAATTTAACTTGTGTTTTAGTTGATAATTTATTAGCTAGTATAATCAAATAACTAAGATTCCAATGTCTTAACATTTTTTTTTTTTTTATTTAAGCTCGTATATACTCGATTTCTTTATGTATGATGATTTCATCTTCTCTTGATAAAATATATGAATCTTGACCAAAATTCATAAACTAAAACAAGTATTTGAAATTTATTATTTTTTTATTTTAGTTTTTAAAAACAAGTAGAGTGTGTATATATTAATGTAGTGAAAATTATGTGATAGAATAATAACTGTATACTTAAATTTTAAAAATAAAAAATAAAATAATTATTGAACGGGTTTAAGAGATTAAACTTCACATCATCCAACTTGTGTGATAATTGAGACATTTTAGGATAACCGATATTATTGTGCGTCAATGGAGATATTTTTTTATGACAAATATTAATGTGTTTTATGATATTCGAAGATTTATGTTTACATATTAATTTTGATTGATTTATTTATTATTTAAGTTAGGTTTGATTGATTGGTGACTGTCGTAAAGTGAAGGAAATTTGCAATGAGCATCTGATATTGTTGTAAAAACTATTCATGTTTTCTAAAAAGAGTGGTTGTGAGTATTTGGTCTTTTCATTATTGATTGGAAACAAATGCCTTTTTCCAAGAAAATGACCGCTTTTTTTTCTTTTTTTTTTTGAAAAGCCAATGACCACTTCCTCTTTATTTCATAAGCCACGTAATAATACCATATAACTTTAGTTTCATCAAAAAAAAATATATATATATTATTCTCCATTATTCTTCATACATTTCATTTGATTCCAATATTATGTCCACCATATTTTACCAACAAAAAAAATTACATATAATAATCCTATTAAGTTCGAACATATTTTATGTCGGTGGAGTCGACTCATTTAAAAACTGAAATCTTTTAATTATACTCAAAAGATTAATATTTAAATAGCTTCCTAAAAGTTTAAACCTTTTTTTTAACACCTAAAGTTTAGACCTTTATCTCATTATATTATATGGTAAAAAGTATATGTCAAATTTCTACATCAAAGAGACTAGCATAAGTATACTCATAGCTTTTTCAAGTTTAGATCTCCTATCTTAACTTATTTTCAAAAAAAATATAAAAGTGTAATAATCAAAGAGTGTTTGGATTGAAGATTTAAGGGGCTATTTGTTTGCCATATTTAACTAGGATTTAGATGGAGAATTTATCAACTCCTTCTAAAAAATATACATTCAAACAAGTTTTTATTAGGAAATTTTGGATGTATAATAAAAATAGGACAAAATATTTCTATCTATAGCACAAAATCAAAACTAATTCATTTGTAGCATAAAATTTAAATTGATTTTTATCACCCATAGAATTCAATCCGTAATAGAGTTCTATCACTGGTTGAGTTATATCTTACTCATTCTATCATTAGTTGAGTTCTATCAGTATAGATGAATTATTTTAGAAATTGTGCTGCAAATATAATAAAAGAGGTAGAATGTACGGCTGAGGATAAATTTCTTTTTTATTAACTCTCCTTCATTTTAACTTTTAAAAATAACTCTTATTTCTAAGCATGCATTTCTAATCATTCATTACTTAATCGTTTCTAACCACTCATTTTTAATCATTCATTTCAAATAACTCATTTTTAATAATTACTTTTTAACTACTCAAAATAACTTTTCATTTTAAATCTACATTCAAACAAGATTTTGATTCTAACTCTTTTATATAAAACTACATTCAAACGAGTTTTTTTGTATAACTTTTAATTTTTAACTATCCATAATAACTTCTTAATATAAGCTTAAAAGTTAAATCCTTTTTTAAATATGCGGAACAAACAGCCCCTAAAGTAGTCTAGCAAGAGTTAACTCAAACTCATCTTTCACCAGAAGCCACCCAAAAGATCACCATAAGATGAAAAACCCCTCTAAATAGTCCATATAAATACTTCAATTATAATAACACCTATCAATATTCATAATTCTTCCTATTTTCTATTACAACTATTCATAACCTGTAGTTACAAATGAGAATATCTCTAATAATCAATACTATCTCTTTCAAACCTCTCATCATTATTGGCCCATTTCCAATCCAAATTAAACTTATTAATTGAAGGAACAAATTTAAGCCCCAACAATCCGTCCATTTTTTTTTATCAATCCTATAATTATCTTAAATGTCCGATCCCTTCAACCATGGAAAACCATCAATCCCTCTCTCTCCCTCTCCTCTCCTCAACTAACTCCGGCAACGGCACCGGCGCCGCCGCCGACCGATCCCCTTTCCTTTCAAATCAGGCCATCGCCGGCCGCCTTCTTCTGGTAGCCTTCATCGGAATCACTTCACTGTGGGCCAACCACAAAGCCTCTAAAGGCTTCGCCGTCACCATTCTCAACAACGCCAAATCCTCCGCCGCCGGTCAACGCTTCCATCTCTTCTACGTCTCCAACGACGAAGCCACGCGCCTCCTCCTCAACGCGAGTGCCTTCATTGAACATCTCCTCTACCCTTCCCAAGCCTTCCCAAAGAAGCCCCTTAAGAGCGTGCATCTCACGCTCTCCCCACGCGATCTTTCCTCTAATGTCGCCGTCGAGAACCTCCACGGTGGCGGCGCCGGAGTTGACTTCGCTGTTCACTTGAGCCCTTTCATTTTCGATGACGGAAACGCCGATCGCGCCATGTCGGCGGCGGTTTTCAGGGGGATGTCGCGCGTGTGGCTGTGGGATGGAGATGCCCACGCGCCGCCGGAGATTCTCGCCGGAATGGTGGAGCATATAGTCGCCGCAGCCGGATTCGCAGAGGAGAAATATTCCGGTGGGGCCGTTAGCACGTTGACGGCGTGTGATCCCATGTGGTGGAAGGATAAGGATCCTGTGGAGGTCGCTTTGTTTCTCGATCGTCACGAGGGTTTAATCCGACGGTTGAATCAAGGTTTGAAGTCCAGGTGGCATGATCGGACGGTGGAGCATGCCCTAGGTGTGCCAGCTCAGCGTCTATGTGGTTCGGTCAAGAATTAATTAGGGCAGTGGGTCCTGTCCACATGGGTCTATCATTCCAATCCAGCATAGCCCGGGCCCCAGAGTGGGACCATTTTTTAATTTCCACGTAGGATGTGTTTGTCTTTAGGAAATTCTCGTGCTTGTATTTATTTTTACAATTTTGGTGATTGTTCTGTTCATACACGAGTTCTTTATAAGCTCTGAATTGTACAAATGTTGGAAATATTTCATATTTGATTTATGGAAAAGGAATAGTGTTTGAGTCGAACCTAATCAATTTGTATTAAATTAATATGTTGATAAAATAGTTATCGGCCCACCATAAATTATTAAATTTCACTTTCATCCAAGATGAGAAAATTACAGAATTAATCTCAATTATACTCTTCTCCTTTTCAAAATTTTTTTTTTTAATTTCTAAAATAACCTTGTACTATTTAAATATAATTGATTGCTTTTAACTAGCCGATAATATACCTTGTGAGTGGTTAGCGTTAATATCAGAGACTTTTCTATTTTATGTAAATCTTTTTTTACCATTTTAAATAGACACATTGTTATGTGTCAAAATTTAGCAAAAATATTCTAAATTTCAGCAATTTTTAATTATAAATATTGCAAATATAACCTTTTATTAGAAAGCTAGATAGAAAAATTTTCAAAATGAAATATTTCACTTCAGTTAGACTATAGAGATTTCAATTAATAATATTATTTGGAACCGAAGTTAAGCAACACTAAATTAAATATATAATGTGCTGGAAGAAAGAATCAATTTTACCTAACAAGACATTAATCTCTAATGATATTAGTGTATACTATGTATCATAAGCTCATAAGTTTAAATCCATCAATCTTTAATTGTTGAACTAAAAAATAATAATAATTAACGTTAAACATATTCTTAATATACTTTAATTACGGTATGTACTTGACAATCTAAACGACACTATCAATATTCTTAATAAATTACAATCGATAGAATTTAATTAGTATCATTAATTGAAATCTATATTGCACTTGACAAACTAATCAAAACTAATTTTATTTTTAATAGATTTAAATTTGGGCCATTAATTAAAATCAAATAGTATCATTGATTGACTTCAACAAAAAGACATTAATTAACCTCACAAATCTTTTTTTTTTTTTTTTTTTGCAATTGTTATGGTACATCTGCAAATAGTTTAAAAGGTTATTATTTACCAAATAATTCTTTTTCCATCTTATTATTATAGATGTAAATGCCTTTTTCCTTTTTTAGTTGAAGTGCATTAACACCAATAAAAATAACTAACTACAACGCGGACCTATTCGGTTTAAAGTTTAAATAAATAATGAATTATTTTCTAAAATTAGCCTAGGGGTAATGGGCATTTAACTTTAATATCAGAGGCCAACAATTGTGCCAAGTAGGATGTAAATTTAACTCTAGTATCAGAAACGATAGTATTTTACTTTCAATTGTGCCCAATAATTTTTTATAAATTTTTTTGTCGTAAAAAAAATATTGGAGATTTCATGAGTACCAAATAAAGGAAAACAAAAATATATAAATATAATAAAAAATCAAATATAACAAAAACTAAATCAAGATGTTAAATTAATAGTACAAAATTGATAGGTTTCCAAATTAAATAGTCTTTAATCAAATAAATCTTGAAATTGATAAGTTTCAATCAAATTAAATATTTCATATTTTGTTTTGTGTGCTAAAATTTGTTAACTACAAAAAAATTATATAATTACGTGTTTTGACACCAATTCATGTTAGGTTAGATATGCCAATGTAGGGTCCCTTATACGTTTTTTGTGGTCTTTAAATTGATCCTTATTGATGCAAACAATATAAATATAATTTTTAAATTTAATAAGATAGTTATTTATAGATTAATATAAAATTTTTATTTAAAGTACATGCACAAAAACCAAATATTTATATAAAATAGAAAGAGTAAAATAAAAATAAATTACATATTATCAACCTTCATTGCCAGCCAACATCAAATACTTATCCTTCCTAGTAAGTTTAGTAGGTTGAAATCCCAAAACATCCGCTAATTGTGTCTGTATATAATTAGCAACCTCGTAACTAGACTTCCCTCCCCTACCACAAGTCCATTCCTTAGGAACCTTAGGAAGAACAACCATATGGTAACTCGGCCTAGGGTTCATCAAAAAGAATATCGCATCCAACCATTTGAACCCGCTCACTGTTGTCCCGTAAAACATACTCACCTTCGTGTTCACTGCAACCGGTACGATCTCGTCACTCAGCTCTGCAAACAGCGGACTAAACCTCAACAAGTATGGCTCCCGACATGTCGTCCCTTCCGGACACACAACCAAGTCCCCTTCCGCAAGCAGCCTCTGCATCGCTTCCCCGTCTCTCGCTCGGTCTCTCGTCAGCCTCACCGTCTTGATCGGTGATATGAGCTCTGAGAATTTGCTGAGGCTGTAGGTGACTGCGGTCAGTGGCTTTTTCAGCAACCCGGTTAGGAAAACGGGGTCGAGGAGGGTTCGGTGGGTGCAGACGTAGAGGACGCGGTTTCGGGTCGGGGTGTATCCTGTGAGGGTTGTGCGTAGACCGGTCCATGGTGCTAGGATCATGGTTAGGTTGTAAGGGAGGAAAGTGGCCATGATGATTCTGAAAATGGCTAAGGCGATTCCTATAGGAATCCAGAGGAATGTGGAGAGTGTTGCTAAGGGAGTTGGGAAGAATGCTAATCTTCCATCATGGAATATTAATGGTTTTGGATATTTTTCTCTTGGTAGTATGGATGTTGTTGTTGAACTTTTGTTGTTCTCCAATTCCTTGTTCACAACATATGCTTCCTATCAACAAAACACATTTTTTCAACTATTTTTTTGTGTGAACCACAAATTTCATCATGTTATGTCAATTCAATTATGCTTACTTCCAATATTCAATTTATATCTAATATATAAAACAAGTTGAAAACTTAGTAGTAATATATAATTTTGGTTCTTTGTGTTATGGATTTTATTCTATTTAAGTTTTGAGTTTCAATACTTCAAATAGATTTTAGTTTTTTTTTTTTTTTTTTAAATTTTTTGTTAACCTTTTCCAATAGATAATCTATATTATTTTTTAATCTATAAATTTTAGAAATATATTTATGTTGGGTAATTTTTTGTATTAAATTTATTATTATTGAACTAATTTCTATGAAAATTAATTTCAATTTTATCCTATTGATTAGTTTTTTTTTAGTTCAATTACAATGGAAGTTTGGAAGATTTCGAACTCATGATTTCTAGTTCATGGGTCATACTAATGCTACTAAGTTATTGCTCTTTTTTTTCTTTTAATTGAGTTATTGTTATTATTGGTATATTGATTAGTTTTTAAATTATCTAAAAACAACTAAAATTGAACATTTGAAGTTTAGGTTCAATTTGATAATCATTTAGTTTTTGAAATTAAATCTACAATTACTATCTTAACACAGTTTTCATTAGTTTAATACTTACATTTGCCTTGTGTTTTTAAAAATCAAACCAAAATTTGAAAGCAAAAAAAAAAACTTCCAAATACTTGTTTTGGTTTATAGAATTTTATTAAAATTCGCATACTTCCTTAAGTAAAAATGAAATCATACCAAAAATTTTTGAATAAATATAAGCTTAAATTTTAAAAACTAAATAGACTATTATCAACCAAAATTGATCCAATTTTAAATTTCAAAACAATATTTTAACTAAAACATTTTTTTATAACCAAGTAATTAGAATTTTATTTCATTTTAGTTTCTTGCTTTTAAAAATTTAAATTTGTTTTCTTACATTTTTTTAATTTTAAAATTAATATTCTATTGTGTATTTTAATTTGTAGTGGATTTTTATTAAAATGTATAAATAATAATAATGATTTTCAATCAAGAAAATGCCTAAGAGGAATTTTTAAAAATAATTTATATAGAAAAAGTAAGTAAAAAAATTGACAAAAAAGTGTAAATAATAATTTTAGAGTGAAAACTAATGTATTTATTTCTTAGAAAATAGATAATTTAGACAAAAAATTAGAATATAAAAATAATATTTTAACCAAATCTTGGTTAGTTATGGACATTTTAAATGTATTAAGAATCAGGAAATTTGCAATAAGTATGCAAATTGAACTAGTTCAACATCATCTTAAATTTTTTAGGAATCACTAAATTTATAACAAATCTGTGACCCTTTTATTGTATAGGTACTCTGGTGCTTTAGACAAAAAATAAAAAATAAAAAGAAACAAAAAACATTTTGTTAGTTGGATATTAATTCATTGAAGCCATCTGGCTATGTGTCTGTTGTGAGAATTAAATGTTTTTTTTTTTTAAATGAAATCGGGCCAGCTTGTTTTAGTAGATACTACATCAATACAGTAATAGCGTCATAAATTTGGAGAAATTTATTTGGTGCGCTGGCTGGATGTGGGAAAACAAATTAAATATTGTATTTCAAATTGAAAATTTATTCGTACTTTTTTTTTATTCGAAGAAAAATTCTATTCGCACAAAACAATATACTTGCAGAAAACATGTAATGTAAATTGTAATGTACTCTATTAATTTACTGAAATTCAAGAAATTAAATACACGGCATGAATTGAAGAAATTATTTGATAAGCTGACAAAACCAGGCAAAATTTTAGCTGTACAAAAAAATTTAAAGAAATAGATTTCAATAATTTGAAGAAAAAAAAAATTAAAGATGATGTTTTTTTGTTTAGTAACAATTAGGTGTAAATGATTAAAATTGTGACATTTTGACTATGAACTTGTTTTAATTGGCTTAAAGATTGTGTTTTATATGAACCATCTAAAAGAAACATTAACGAAAAAGTGAAACCTAGAAAAATATTCCGACTTAGGTATATAATAATAATAATAACAATTTTTAACCCAACAACATACTTGAGAATTTGAAGTTTTAAACCTGCGTTTTTAAAAAATAAAGAATACACATGTTAATATTGTCACTGAGCATGTGCTTTGACTAGATAGAGCAATTGGTTTGTAGCCAAATTGATTATAAAAAGTCCCACAAGTTTAATCAGGGGCTGATCTAAACAATATATGATGGGGACCAAAAAACTTTGTGAGGACCACATATTAAAGATTTGTTTTAAAAAAGATATTAATTTTTTTTATGATAATATTTAAATATAATATAGGTTTATTTATATATGCAAAATACATTATTTTCAAAATTTTGGAAGGATATAACTCCGACCTTTATAAGATTTTTTTTTTTTTTTATCGTGATTGTTCGGGCTAGCTAGCGCACACCTCAATTAATGTTACGAGACATACCGTTTAATCCTACAATATTTAAATGTTAAAAAAATGTATAGAAAATTTATTTCTCAATAGTCGGTCACCATAAATTAAATCAATTTTGACCACTAAATTACAAGATGACTTCGTCCCTTATAAAATTCGCCCATGAGTTTAACTGCTTGTTTTTTTACTTCTAATAAAAATTATAAATGTGGAAGTGACAACTTCATCAAGTATATTATTTGAATATCATTTTACATTTTATATTGTAAAGTATGTTTTTGCTTCTTATATAGTCCAGAAATTTCATAATTAATTTTTATTTAAGTTTAAAAGTTATTTTAATTTTATTTTTTTTAGAGAGTTACTTCTTATTATTGAAATTGAACTATTAAGAAAAAATATCCATTTAAATATCTTTTTAAAATATATAAAAAGAAAACTAATAAAAAATAATTGTTTAAAGAAAAGAAAGTTAATATAAAAAATTATTATATGGACCAATTTATTATTATTATTTTATTTTTTCACGAATCAGAGCGACATTAGTGGATTGGACAGCACCTTTTCAAAAAAAAAAGAAAACGGATTGGACAGCAAGGCCACTTTTTATTATGATACTTTTAATAAAAAATTAATTTTTTAATTAAAAGTATCATAACTAAAAATAGAATATTTAACAGTATAAGAATAAATGATATTTTAAACGAATAATTTTTTACAAGTCAATATATCATGATTCAACTACTAGGATATTGGTAGCTGAATTAGTGGGTATTCAATGATCAATAATTTACGGGTTTGAATCTCCCACTTCAAATAATTGTAACTTAAAAAAAACTACTAAGATATTCTTTAACTCAAAAAAAGAAAGAAAAATAAAATTATCAAGATATTCTATATAAATAAATAAATTTTCTTTTAAAAAAAAAAAACTATTAAGATAGTTATATCTTTTTAGATCAAGGGTCAGACTTTTGGAGTACGGACTAAAAAACAACAATGAATTAAAAAACAATTGTGTTCTGTCCTTTATCCTCGAAAGAGATTAATTTAAGTCATATTTTAACAACATATATAATTCAATTTGGTTTACATTTTTTTATTCTTTAATACAAAAAAATAAATAATTAAATAAAATATAACTCCAATTAAATTACATGGGTATGTTTCAAAATATAAGTCAGCCAATCTATAATCTAAATTTCTCACTTTATGAAATCATCAATAGGGTAAAGATGGGGGGGACAAAGACAACCCCACAAAAACAAAACATAAAATTGAAGTGGAATAAATTTACACACCTTACAATGAGATATGAAAAGATGGCCATTAAGATTTGGAGCTCCAATACCAACATCAGGCCTTCTTTCTTCTCCAAAGTACTCCACTAAAGCTTTGTGCTTTACAACCAAGCCATTTCCACACACCAAACCAGTAAAATACTTCCCAAAAGTTTGCAACTCAGTCCCTACCACACCATCAACTTTCAAATAATTTCTCAAAAACCCCTCCACCATAACTTTAGGCACACTAGTAAACACAACCTTAAACCCAATGGCTTGAATGGCCTCAAACACATGGAGGTTAAGATTCTCAAGATAAAATTTAGGAAGGACTGTTGAGCTAACATTGGACATGCTTTTTATTGGCAACCCACAAAAGGAAATGAAAATCATAGCTTTCAATTTGGATTCCCAATTTAAAAGGCAAATAATTGGCCAAGAAAGAAGCAAAATCATAGCTCTAAAAAGGCTGCCGCCTTCAAAAGCAACAAGCATGAAATAAGGGAAAAAGGAACAGTTTTTTGAGGAGGGTCTCAAAAGTGAACCATTTAAGTCACAAACAAGAGTTTGTGAAGCTCTATTTTTGAGGCTGCATTTTGAGAGTTGGGGGTAGAAAGAAAAGTGTGGCTGTGGTGTTTTGAGAAATGGGGTTTTGAAAAGAAAGCCATATTTTTTCAAATTTTTGGCTGCTTTGTAACAAGAATTGGCAAAGAGTTGGTAAAGAACAAATTCTATGAACTTGAAAATAAGCCTTGGAAAAACAGCCATGCACATTTTTTTTTTTTTTTTAATGTTGGGTTTTTGTGTTTATGGAGAAAATGAAGAGTTTTGAGTTTATTTATAGGGAAAGTTGACTGCTTTATCTGGTTAGCCACATTGGGTTGCATTAATTCAATGGTGAAATTTTTCTCCCTTTTTGCATTAATTCAGTTTTTTTTTTGCATTAATTCAGTTTTGTTGGCGTGAAAATATTGCAATTCGTAATTGTTGGTTGAATTATTATAATTAGGTGACAACCGTCGGTGTTTTTTCAGGCAAGAAAGAAAAAAAAATTGAGAAGATATTTTGCATTCAGAAAAAAAAAAAAAAATATATATATATA
>JBBMKA010000001.1:9138122-9180053 GCA_037833695.1 Sechiopsis laciniata
CCCCCCCCCCCCCCCTCCCCCCCCCCCCCCCTCCCCCCCCCCCCCCCCCCCCCTCCCCCCCACCTTTTTAGGTCCTTGAATTTGAATTGAATTGTACATATTTGTATTTAAACAAGTCTTTCTTTGTTTGTATGGCCCATTTTGCTGCTGTGCCAGAAATATGAGGTACCAACATTAATTAAGATGTAGCATTGTATTTGTTTATAATGTAAAGTGTATGGATATATATGGGAATAATGATAATGATGTGAAAGTAACCATTCTATCCCCACCTTTCATTTTCATTTCCCTTTTTTTTTTATTTTGTTTTAAACTACTGATTGCAATTGCTGGACTACTACCACTAATTTTATTTTTTGGTAGCTTGCACCCATGAGTGTGAGGAAAGAATCTCATTAAATCAATAAAGACAAGGGAAAAAACAGTCAATCTTCTTTCTCTTCGCTAGACATTATTAACAAATTGGTGAGATGATAATGGCAATTGACACCTTCAGATATGAATTCTAATTCATAAATTCTCGGTTATGAAGTCATAGATCATAGTAGTTAAGTTCAATAGTTCTTGTCTGTTGGGGATTCTACATTAAAAAAAGCGATAAGACCTCATAAATAGATTACTTATATTATCATCAATTGATTTTGAAATAGAATCACATTATGATATCTAATATGATATCATAATTCATTAAACACAAATAGATATTTCATCTGTAAATTGAGATCTGATACAAAATTGAATAACTCAAAAATGGCATCCTCTCGATAATACATATTGGTGATTTGACATTAGAAAAGTAAAAAGATCTCTTAATATTTATAAAATATATGGATTACTCTTCTCTTCAGGAAGTGATTTTAATATAGAAACACTTACTATGTAATAATGTTGGCAACTTAAAGATTTTAAAATCCTTTGAAAAGTATATTCAAGTTATTATGAACGCAACAACTCAACATTTAATATTTTACAAATTAATTATTAATTACAACCAATTTCAATAGAGTTAGATAACTTATCAAGTGAGAATAATCGAGATTCATACAATTCTTTAATCGTTATAGTGATTCTATGGGGGAAAATAGGTTGGGTTATCATAATTCAACTCGTGTTTGGGTTATATCAATTACAATAATTTATAGATTAACTCATAATCCTTCATTCCAACTATAATAACATTCCAATTATAGTACATAAATAATTCATGTTATAATAAAGACTATATATTAAAATAAACTCATATATCATAATAATATGAACTCATGTAATACATTAAACACATATTATTATAATCTCTCAATCATAATAATCGGTTTATAATAGCCAAGAACTCGTTTGATAACCATTTGATTTTTTGTTTTTTATTTTTGAAATTTAGACTTATTTCTATTCAAATTTCCTACAACGTGCTTCATATTTCCTATAATGTATCTATCTTTCGTTAAGAAAGTATGTGAATACTAACCAAATTTCAAAAACAACAACAAAATTTTGGAAACTACATTTTTTTTATTTTCAAATTTTGGTTTGGTTTCTTAAAATATACATAAGATGTATACATCTAAGTAAGAAAAAACTTATAGTAAGGTAATTATTGTAGTCTTAAATTTCAAAAACAAAAAACAAAATGATCATCAAACGAGACCTAAATTGTTATCTCTCGTTCGTTCGAATTACAATATTAGTGTTCAAGAAATTTGGTAGAGAAAGATAGAATTGAAAGGTGTGTTAAATTGTTAATTAGAACATGAAGAAGTAACTATGGATTCATAGGACATTAGTTTGAACGGAATGGCCCAAAACAACCAAATATGGACACATTGGCGTGAATGGTGGACAAAGACAATGTTGATAATGATACATTAAAAAAATAATATAATTTTTGTTTTTTTAAATCTGGGAACCATTTTTTATTTGATCCAAAATGATGGCCTTTTTTTTTCTTTGTTGTGTCAATTTCACCTTCAAACTTACGTCTCTCCCACTTTCATAATTTTTCATAATCTAAAGTTTGAAAAGAAAGAATGAAATATGATAATGGTTAGCAATCAATATCCAACTTCCTTTTCTCATAAGGTTCGTCACTAGGGTCATTTCAATTGTGTACTATTGTCTACTTTTAAAACCCCCAAATTGAATTTTAGCTACCAAATTTCCATTACTTTCAACCTTTATTTAGCCAACAAATAGGCATCTATTCTTTTTCAAAGAAAACAAAAGTTAATTATCAACCCACTCACAAGTCTTCAACCCATCCAAATTAGCATAAATGAGAGCTTCAATTGTCACACTTTTTCTTCCATTTTCATAGTGGTTGGATAATACTTTATAATTTAGATAAGTAAGAATAGTTGAAAAGTCAAAAATAAAACAAAGTTGGGGAAAATAATCATTTTACCAAACATAGGAGTTGGGTTTAATACCACAATGCCTAAGAAGGGTTGGATTAAAATAATTTAGTGTGACATTAGTGGGAGGAAAAGAACTGAATTTTGCACTTAAAAAAATATTCATATCCATCTGTCAAACTAAACAGTGGTTATTATTATTATTATTATTTGTAGTTCTTAGTGGGCAGAATCTCTCTTTTCCATGTTTGTGTGTTCATTTATAGTGGAGATGTTTTGTAGTTGGATTCCAATGTGTAATAATGTAATGTACTGTCCAAACCAAACAACCCAAAAAGAAAGAGTTTTTGAGATGATTATTAAGAGGGCTTTGATTTGTGGATTGTATAATTGTGAGTTAGACCCTTACCACCCATGGCTTTTCTCAAAAGAGAACAATAATTTTTGTGTTATATAGTAAAGTGAGATAAAAGAGATAATAAATACTTAGATTGTTTATGAATAAGAAGGCAACCACTCTTTGATATATATGTGTCATTATTTAGTGCTACAAAATTTATGTTTGAAATAATATATGAAAACCAAAACAACAACCAAGAAGACAATAAATAAATAAACAAATAACAACTTTTATTAATTTTTTAAATTAATATTTTGAAGACAAAGAGAGCATTAACGTTAATATAAGTGTGTACATGTTTAAGAGATCATGAATTTGAGTATATTTATACCTTACCATTGAACTAAAAAATGTTAGCATTTTGCATTTATATTTTCTATTATCAAAATTAGTTAAATAGTAATGAAAATTTTCAATTAAGAAAAGGCGTCATGGGGTGAAGATATTACCGACTAATTTGATGATTTCAAAATTCATGATTGAAATAGAAAGAAAATAGAAGTAGATAAACTAAATATAGTATGTTAACTAATTTTTCATGGATTTCTTATTAATTAATTTTGTGTGGATTTCTGAGTTAATTTAGTTTTACAAACATAGAATCTTTTGTGGATTTGTGAGTATCTTAAACAACAACTTTTAATAATCACTTAATTATTTGATTCTATTATATTTAATTAGGAATAAAGTCAGAAAAGATATAAAATTTTAGATCGTTAATTATTATAACTTAAACCTAATTTCTTAAAATTGTTTGTTATTTAATGATATATATAAGTGATGGGAGCATCCAACAAAAAAGAGAGGGAATAAAGCCAAAATGGGTCCATCCAAAAGAGATGAGATTATTTCATATCAAAATTCTCCAAGTGACATGTGATACAGAAATACACATAATATGATGTGTTTTTTTGTTAGGTTTGGGTTGGGGTAGGGCCCATGTTGAGATTGAAAGAGAGGAACAAAATCAAATTCAAGATGATGATTTAACATGAGATAATTATTATTTAAAAATAAATAAATAAATAAATAAATAAAAGTTTTTGCTTTGCCTTGAAAGCAATATTTTGAGCAATTGACATGAGTGGTAAGTGCCCCCCTCCCTCTTTCATTGGATCCATATTCTTTGCCTTTACTTGTCCCTCCATCTCTCCACATCCCATCTTTTTTTTTTCTTATAATGGACAACTAGTGTGAAATGAGATGCAATTTTTTGAGTACATAACTTTTTAACTAGCATTTTTTTTTTTCTTTTTCTTTTTTTAAAATTGTTTTGGAACCTTTTTGGGAACCCTAATCTTAAGGGAATTGAAAAGTTAGGTATTTCTTTTTTAAAAAAGGAGGAAGGTTTTAAATTGTGGGGTGGGAATTTGGTGGGTTTGTGTACATGTGAGGGTGTGAAATTTCTAAGTATTGTATTATTATTACTACTATTATCATTAGGAAGATTGATAAAAAAGGAATGGTACAAACTTTATTATTTATGAGACCCACTTTCTCACCCATATCCACATCCAATGAACTTGCCATACTTCACCCAAAGCACTTCCCATTTTCCTTCTTCCTAGCTTTTTCCCTATTTCATTCTCAATAAAATAAATTTTTTAAAACAAAAATCAATAAATTAAATAAATAAATAAAATATAATATAATTCAACTAACATAAATGAGAGGCAATAAGTTATATGGTAAATCTCAAATAAATAAATAAACTATTAAAATTGAGATGTTTTCTACTTTTTAATCTTAGTTTAACATTTTTCTAATAACCGTTTAAGTATTTTACATGCATGTTGGTATTTTTGAAGACCAAATTGATACTTTTAACTCATTAAAGTGAAAAAAATAATAATGATTAAGGCATACATTTAGCAAAATAAAAATATATATTTTTTAAAATAAATTTTCAATAATTATGAATTAATCTAATAATAAAATAAAACTTATTACAAAATTAAGCAATAAAATTAATTAAGGTGTCATCATTCACGCATAAAATTTAAAATATTAAAAAATTCATTATTGTTATAATCCTATCCCAAGTTCCACATTAAAAATATATTCTTTCAAATCATTGTCAACCTAATGTAATCTATTATCTATCAACTCAAATCTTGAATGTTTAATGGAAGTTTAACCTGACATGATGGGCCTCATATTCAAATGTTGGAGTTCTAAATGAAGGGTTGAGATGTCAGATATATTTTCTTAAACTACATATATATGTATATAAATGTTTATTTTTTTATTCAAAATGTAATAATTATTAATTCTCCTAATAGCAATCATACTTCTTATAAATGGTTAAAAAGAATCCAAACGAGTGCTGACATTTTTTCTTCAAACAAAAAAGAAGGGATTCCAATGCCAAATGCACTACGCTCATGACATTGCCCATTCAACAAAACACAGAATATATAAAAATAAAATAATTTTTTCAAAATAAAATAAACAAATAAATAAGATGCTTTCCTTATTTTAAGAATCAAATCATGTTGATTTTTTAAGATGAAAAAAAAAAATCCAAACATGTTAGATAGTCTCCATCGCATAAGTTTGATTAATATGGTCAGATTTTACCCCACCATCATTGATGCTCCATTAACATTGATTACTATATTAATCCATACCCCTAACTTTCTCTTTTTAATTAATACCGTGTTAAATTATGCTTATGACAGATTTAATCATCATTATTATCATTATTTAAATTCGATTGACGAAAGATTTGGAGCACAATCATTTTTCAAAACTATATTTAAATCAACCCATGCTTAGCTTAGGAGAAATCCCGAATCATGCTTTTATTTAATTATTCTCTTACCTAGTGGGATATTGACATTTTTGTGTTAACTATTAATAATTATAATTTTAAATAAATGTATTTATTTATTTCATGCATTTAGATCGTCCAACTGGGTTTGCCGCCATTGATACCTCACCTTAATTAGACTTTTATTGATTGGACTTTGATGCATTTAGATAGATATATGCTCATTTGAACTTGTGCAAAAGGATTGCATTCAATCTTTACTTTATTTACCATTATATTATAATAAGTTCATATTGAATAGTTGGTCTTTTTCAAAAAAATATACATATATATTGAATAAATGGTCAATTTCTCCTTTGACCTTTTGCAAAATTCAAAGGACGTGTTTAAAATAAAAAAATAATAATAATAAATATATATTTAGATTGGACGGATACCATATTTAGATGAAAGAATTCCAATTTTTTTTTTTTTCAAATTAATTATAAGGTAGTTATATGAATTGAATTCATTATCTTAAACACTTAAACGTCTTTTTTGACCATTAAATTCTTTGTTAATGATTTTTTTTTTAACCTTTCAAAACTCTTGTAAAAATCTTTATTATTATCTATTATAAATATTCATAATTTTTATATTTAAACGAGAGTTTTCAGTTATAATCATTCATAATCTACCTATCATTTGATTTTTTTTTTCTTTATCAATTTTCTCATAACCATACAAAACTTGTGGTAGCTACTATTCTTAATTTCAAAATTTTAAATTCAAACACACCCAAAATACTTCATTATCATTTCAATTTTATATTTCCAAGTTAGGTATTGGAAATGACGATAATATAATTATGATGCTATGGACATTTAAAATAAAAATCAACTCTAACTACTTATTTTCAAATCAAAGGTTCATTTCAAAACACCCATAAGCAACTAAATAAAATAGATTTATTTTATGAAAATGGTTTGAGCAACCTTGTAAACGAACACTTGATAGCAACATCTAAACTATAAATTCTTCACATTTGTGTTTGTTTGCATAAGTAATGGTTTAAAAAACTATGGTTTAAAGAACTATAATAATAATAGGGTTGACAATTCTATACCAATTGATATAGAGACAACTTAATCATGCATCTAATTGTTTAGAAAATGAAATTCTATGTAAGTACTAAAGAATAAGATAGTTTAAAAAAAAAAAAAAAAAAAGTCAAATGTTTAGAGTTCATTTGAATTTCTTATTAAATGATGAGTTGTATTGAATTATAATAACTCAATCAATGTTTGGCTTTTAAATTATAATAATTTTACGTTCTCTAACTTATACTTCAAACACAAATAATCATAAGTCAGCTTGTGATAACAAAGACATAAAACTTAAGTTGTTATAATCTTTGGCACTATATTATAATTGTTCTTTATGTTGCCCTAAAGGTACCTCAGTTTCAAGAGGCTACTATGATAATATTAGTCAAATAGCTAATGTTTGTAGGTTATATAAAGAATCATGTCAAGTAGAAAAGTAGATATGTTCAATCATAGCATTAAAAAAGAAAGGGGGAAAAGATGGAATAAGAATGTGGGGTGTGAGTTTGACAACTCAGTCATCCAAAAGGGATAGGTTTGGTTTTGATATGATAAAAATTTGGGTAAAATGTTGGGTTACTTTAGGGTTTAGATTCCTAGGCATAGAACAATAACACTTTTACTTTTCATTTATTTGTTTTTCTCTTCACTTTAATAACAATAATGTAATAGGTCAGGAAAAAAAAAAAGAAGAAAAGTACATAGTTCAGCATTTGAATAAAGGGATATAAAAGAAAGAAAATGGGCAAGCAATAACTACAACAACAAGTGATGCTTTTGTATATTTTTATTTTTATTTTTTGAATAAAACAAATGGTTTAAGTTGAAGGAATAAATAAAATAATAAGAAAGTACAAAGAAAGAGGTTGGAGGAATGAGATTCACGAGCAATGGAGGGGCATGCCGGTCATAAAGGGACAGATAATAGGGGCCCACAAGGACTAATATTTATTTATTTTCTTTAAAGAAAGGATGATGAACAAAATCTTATTAATGGAAATGGGGATGAGATTCCGGTTTTACCCTCGCTAGATTCAATTCCTGTCCCCACGGTGTCGTTTTGGAATGCAAAATGGTCCACTTTTTTTTTTTGTTCATTTCCTTTCCCTGATTTTGACTGCTCAACAATTTTATTTTATTTATTTTTCTTTTCCAAAAATAAAAAGAGGGTAGGTTATTTAATGTTGCGTTGATAAAAACAAAAAACTTGGCCTTCCCATCTTATCAACTCCTCAAATCACCATCAAGTCTTCTTAATCATATCATTATTTCAATTTCCTTTTATTTATAGAATAGCATCGAATAAATTTGTAACCTTTTTTGAGATAGAAAGTGAATAAAACCGAAAGCAGTAGTGCCCAAAAAAGTAAGAAACTTAAAAATAAATACCCACTAGTTGAGTTGGTGTCACATCCTCCAATACAGAAAAGTACACAATAATTTTCATTATCATTTATCATATACTTTTATTACTTGCTCCATTCTATAAAGTTTGAATTGTATTAATTATGGGAGCAATAGAGAAATAATTGAATGGTTAAAAAAGCAATAGGTTGGGCAATAATTTTATTCGGCAGAGTAATTGGAAGAAGGAAAAAAAAAGGAAATGTATATAATAAATAAGAAAAAACCGTAACGTTGGATATTTTGTCGGATGGGACCAATTCCTGTGAAAACGCCATCCATCCACCACCCAAACACGTCCTTTCTCAGTTTCGTTGGGAAGGAATCACGTGTTTCTCACGTGTACGTAACAGCATGCGTAAGTTCCTCGAACCTAGACCCCCCCAATATACCATTATTTTTTGCAGTTAAAAGCAGAAATAATTGAAAATTCGAGGTGTATTGACTGACGGTGTATTTAAATAAGAGTTTTTTAATGTCTAATTGCACAAAAGATTAAAGAGAAGTAGAAAAAAAAGGTTGTATTTTAAAGTTGTAATAAAACTTTGTTTTGTGGACAAAGTTTGAATGAAGGCTTCACATGGTTGAGTATATCCAAATTGGATTTCACGATGAAAATAGTAGAGATTTTTTACCAAAAGGGTTAGTGGTTCAGTAATTTAATTATTTGACGATAATTCAATTCAGCACTACAGTCACGAGTTTGATCATGTATATTTACTGAGACTCTTATATCATTTGAGAGTATTAATACTAAATAATAATAATAACCTTTTTAACAATATATAAAATAGATGTCCTGCAGTACATATGACCAAAAATATAGAAATGTGAGGTTTGAAAAAGTTTTATCTGCCTTACATGAGTATATGAGGTAAAATTTTACTTCATTTCTTTTATCCTCTTTACTCATACATGTCCTAATTTAATTTAGAATAGTGATGTAGTTATTTTAAATTTCAGGTAAAAATAGTTTTGAAAATAAAACACTAAAATTAAGCATATACTTATTTTTTAAAAATATGGATAAAGACTATACTTTTTCCAAGAAAAGAAAAAATTAACATTACACGTCGTATGCATTACGCAACAGTCCACATCATTAATAAATAGATAAATAAATAAATAAAAGAGCGTGAGTAACGAGTAAAAAAAGAAAAAGGCAGAAAATGGCGAAGCCGTGCAAGAAGAGTGCAATAACAAAAGCATTGGCCTTCTCAATTACACTTGTCTCCAAATAGCGACATTTGCGACAAAGTCTCACGTGTCAGCTTTCCGCTCACACCTGTCCCTTTCACTAAACCCTCTTAAAATAATAATTTCATATTGTAGTAAATGTAGACCCCACATAATCCTCCCTGACAACGTAGACCACCCAAAATAAGTAAAACCCAAATTTTCCTCCAAATTTCATTGCAATTTCAATTCTAAACAACGAAAACAACAACACTGTATTTTACTATTTTGTGTCTAAGTTCTAAGCCATGTTTACTTGTAAAGTAGCGTTCTTTGTGGATTTACAAACGGGACAGATTGATACCAAAGACCCGCATTGAGTACACACACATAGATGCCTACACGGCAATAACAGCACACTCGATTCCTCTTTCCCGCACCTTTTGCACAACATTCCGTTATTGTCTTCGCAGCCGTTGCTGCTGCAGCTCGACTCTACGTCTTCCTCCGCCATTGTCGTCTTCGCCACGGCCGCTGCCTCGATCTCGTCTTCGTTCACTTCGCATAGGACTTGTTCTAGATTGGCTCTTAGTGCATTCACGGCTGCTTCGTTTGATTGAGCCATGTCGCGCCAGAGTTGATTTTCCATGCATAATGATTTCAGTCTTTCTTGTAGTGCCCAGTTTAGTTTGCCCATTTTTGCGATCTCTTCCTCTTTGGCTTTTAGTCTCTTTATTGTTCCTACTTCTATTGCTTCCATTATCCTCCGTGCTTGTCTCTTCCGTTTCTCCTCCATTTCTAATCTCACGTTCTCCAACTGTCAATTTAACCAAAAACCCATATCAATTAAGTAATCGATTATGTTAAGGATCTTAACATTCAATTATTTTGAGGCTAATGTTCACAAGTATACTAAAATAGCTCATTAAAAACAATATAAAATAAAATTTGAATCCAATTGACCATCTTACTGTTGAGGTACCCATACTGGTTTGACTTACGAACATTTATAAGATGGATTAAATTCAAATGGTGTATTAAATTCAAGATTGATAAACCTAAAAGAGCACAATCTTGGGTAGGCTGTAAATGGATGCTCACAAATCGAAGCAGAGAGGATTCTTTTTTCTTTTAATAATAGAACAGAGAGGATTAGGATTAATGAATTGGTACTTACATGTAGAGAAATCAAACGGTCGATATCCAGTTGTTGTTGCTGAATCTGGAAGGAGATATCATCGCCAAGAAACGAGAAAGATCCACAAGATTTGGGAGTAGTAATTGGATTGTTGCAGGGGTAGACCAACGCAAATGGGTTCATGTTCATACAATCTCTAGAGCGTTTCCTCTGCATAGGAAGGTTGCAGTTATACGTAACGCCGCTGTCCGATTTCATATCAGTTTTGGGGGAAACAGAATCGCCGATCATGGAATTGTAAGTCGGAGCGGTGGTTGTTCCGGAGAGTAACGGAAGTCCATAACCCATTTCAGTGGCGTACATATTAGCATCTCCTTCAATCGGATTCCCGAATCCTCTGTAAATTTCGCCATACCCATTAATCAGAATCATAACCAAATTTAATGAAGAAACATATATTTGTAATTTATATATACCTGTTTGGTGCTGGGAGTTGAGGTCGGAAGAGATTGAGATGGCGAGCTTCAACAGCCATGAGAGATTATTGAGATTTTGAGAGAGTAGAAATTCAGAGATGGCAAATTGTGTTCTGAATTAGAGAAATGGGAGTGTTTGGTTTTTTATGCCAAGAGAGAGAGAGAGAGAAGAATGGAGGAAATTGGAGGAGAGAAGGGGACATTCAAATGCAATCAAGAAAGTAAGCTCTATAGTGGGGTTTATTAAGGGGTTGCCTTGTTTACAAAAAAGCTAGATTCAATTCAAAATAAACAAATAAATAATTACACAGCGATATAATATTTCTTCTTCTTTTTTTAATTATTTATTGTTTTTTTGGGTTTGGAAATTTGGAGTTTTCTATTTTTGGATTCGGTTGGACGAACGTGAACGAGCTTGGGTTACGTTTCGACTCTTCCGCCCGCTTAATATTTAATTAAGGTTTGTGTCGCTCGATTTATTAATCTCTCTAATTTTAGGTAGAATAATACTTAGGTAAGGGTAGAACCACGTATTTTTACTTTTTAAAAAAAAATTGACTTTGATTGATAGAAAGAAAAATGTTAAAATTAAGAAAAAAATGCAAAAAAGTAAAAATGTGTGGTTATAAATCCACATTTATCTAATTATTACTCTTTTTGGTAGGAGAGCAACTTTATTCTTTTTTATTTAATTTGAATGAGATTAGATGGTCAAGTTCTATTTATTTTATATTTTCTATATATAATTTGATCCATAATATATGAAAATATAAAATTAAAAAAAGAATGAAAAAAATTGTATGACACTAAACTCAAACCATAAATGCATATATAGTTTGTTTGGTTGTTTACTACGAACATTCAAAAAATATATTTTGTTAATCAATTATATATTTATAATATTATTTTTAATTAAACTTTGATTAGAATGAAACAAATCAAGAATAATCCAACTAAAAAATTGATCAACCTATAATTTAAGTTGAATAGTCTCAATTGTTTGTATTTATAGATTTTTTTAGCACACTGATGTAAAACAAATGACGGGTGTAAATTAGTTGATTAATTAAGGGTATTTTCGTAGTTATACTTGTTCGAGTTAAGATGGATAAGTGGGGAAGTTAAAAAGCTGACGTGGTAGGAATTTGCCACGTAACAAATGGGCACTGGGGCGGAAGACTAGGCCTCCACGTAGGCCCAGCTAAACTACAAAACAACTTTCCTTTTTTACTTATTTGCTGTTCGCGAGGAGAGAAGGGGCCCACGGAGACACGTGGGGTGGGACTGCCAACGTGGTAATAAATGGTAGATGTCATGGATCACGCTACTCCCATGGGAAGCCCATTCCTTTGTGATTTTTTCACACCCCGTTTTGGATCCTTATATTCATTCTCATCTAGATTGGTTTTTGTATAGTAAATATATTAAATATCACTTTCGTTCATATTCATCTACCAAACAAGTGTCATTTTGTAAAAATATAATTTTAGTGGTATCATTTATAATTTCATAACCAAATACATTACCCGAAGTATATGATTATTTGTCAAGCTCAAGAGTAAATGTAATTAACATGTATCGCGTCAATAAGAACTCGATTAAACATGATGTATAATATGATAATCTAGAAGTTACAAGTTTTAATCTTCTAACATTAAAAATCTTAGTCCAATTCCAAATAAAAAAATGAACAAAACAAAAACAATTTTGTTTTAGTTTCATATTTTTAACATTAAGTGAAGGGAATGGCAAAATAATTCATGGTAATTAGGGTGTATTTAAGCTTAATTTTTTTTTTTTTTAAAATAATAGTAATAATCAGATGATCATTAAACAATGTTTTATGTTCTTAATTTTCACTCGTATTTTATTTTATTTTGTTTAGTACGACAAAAACTATTTAGGATCAGTAGATTCAAACCTATTACTTTTGAGAAAATATATTAACTATCATTTGGCTAAAATTCCCTTGCTCTTATATGCTTTTAAGAATCGTTTGACTATGAATGTTTTCTTACAGTTTAGTCGACCACATTTATCTCTTTATTTTATTTATTGAATAAAATAAATTCAAAATATATTTTTTCGCTCTACACTTCCAACATTTGTTTATTCACTTTAAAACGTCCATTTGAACTCTTATACTTTTTAAGAAGAGTGCAATTTGAGTGCAATTAAATGATGTCAACATATGTGACGCCTCTAACGCCACACATTTTAATTCACTTTTTTATATTTTTTAAGAAAAAAATAAATATATGTGTGTAACATCGTGGTGGCTGCACCTAAATTGTTTTCTTTTAAGGATTGTTTGTTTTGGTTTATGACACGAATTAGTGAACGAAATAACGATGTGACGTTTTCTTTCTAATTCGAGGAACTGCCAACATGGTGGTTTTAACTACCAAATAAGCAGAAAAAAAAAACAAACTTAAAATGTGTAAATATCGTATCTCAACTCCATGTTCCTTAACGTGTCAAATATTCAATATTGAAATAATTTTAAAATTTCAAATTCTCATCTCATATTTGTCGATAAAAAAAAAAAAAAAAATTTAGTCATGCCTAAATCATGGAAATTAAATTGGCAATTTAATTGTAGTTTACTCTCTCATTTTTTTTCCCTCCTTTATTAATACAAATACCAACAATCTATGGCATGCGATGCAACTTGCAAATTTTCAGAAGTAACAAAATTCTAATCTTATTAACTAAAACGGTTGAAACTTTCTAAATTATTAATTTTAAAAGGAGAAAAGAAACGAAAACGGGAACTAATTCAATGACATTAAGTATGACTTAATAATTAAAATATTATTCGAGCTACAGTTCAACCAACTCTATAATTTCATAAAACATCTAATTTCAAGGCAACTATCTTTCCCTCTCCTACCTCTTAATATAGGAGATTTTACCAGTGTAACTAAAAATAGCATGAATAGTACTTAAAAAAAATAATTATATGTATAGTAATAAAATGAGACGGTCTCTAAAAAATGATCAAAATATCCAAGCTTCAATCAATGTTTAGTTGATAGTATTTAATAAATTTTTAACAAATAATTTTTAATCATTTTTTAACTAATAATATAGTTTTCAATCGATAGACTTCAATCAATGTGCTCTTCAATCAGTTCGATCAACATTTGATGTGAATGGAGAAAATTTTGATTTTTTTTTTTTTTTAATCTAAATCTATTTTAGATGCAATAGTTTACAAAAAAATATGCCAAAATTAGAATGTCGGGAGGAAAGTCCCTAAAATATAAGTAATATATGATATTTGTAATGACATACACCAACTAAATTTGCCATCACCGTAAAAAAACAATTGCTTGACAAAAAAAATTGCTTTAATCATATACGGTTATTATATAGACTAAATTATATAATGCTAATAGTATAATTATTATGGTCATTATTATGATCAAAGTGCATATTGCGTTTTAAATCCCATAAAACTAACATCTTGCTTTCTCAATTCAACCCACAATACCGTCACAGCCCAATACTTCAAATTATGTCCCCTCTTCCCCTGTCTATAATTATTAATATTATATATATATATATATATATTTCTTATCCAGATATCTAAAACTAATTATAGAAAATCAATATTATTTTAGTACATGTCATTTTTCAATTGTCGGATGTTTTTCCTTTTTTTTTTCTTGAGCCAAATAGTCCATCAAAATAATTCATTTGTGGTTTTTTTTTAAAAAAAAATTTTAATTTAATGTCCTACTTACAAAAAATAACTTGAATTGTGTTTATTGGGTCATTTTCTTTGAAAACTTAACATATATTTCAATAAATTACGATAATTATGAGTGATTAAAACTGTGATGTCTTTATATTCAACCCCGCATGTTATTCAAACTACAAAAGTATAAAACTATTTAACATGGCTTTAAACTATTGATATCACATGTGACTCAAAACACAGCCGAATATAGTTCAGAACTTTTACTTTTTTATTTAACAGGTTTATAAATATATAAAATACCTTTTAAATTTTGAGATTTTGTTGTTTTATTACAACTTATTTTACAAAATATTGAAATTTGTTTTAGTTTGTTGTGCATGATAATATTAATAAAATATTTCGATAACGTCACAGCTATGATATCAACATTTTATTTCGCGAGAAATTGTAGCATAACTACATGGTTACCAACATTTTTTCTTCTTCTCAATTTCAACATTGTATTACTTTTTTTATCCCTTTTCATAAACATTGTATTATCAATATTAAAAGGTTTACCACAACCCAAGAAATTTGCGATAGCAATTTAATCTTAAAACACCAATATATATGATAAGAAATCAATAAAAAGAATAAAAACATAATTGAATAAATGGAGATGGAAGAGACTAAGATATACAAGAATATATCTAATTCACTGTCAAGTCAAATAATCAATTTCCATGACTCATATAAATAAATTGGAGGAGAAGGAAGAACACTACCCAAACCCTAAATCTCACAAAATGCTCTCAATCTCAAATGTTTCTCTCAAAGAAAAACTCACCTATAAGATGCTTAAATAAGGTGTTACAAATTGACTTACAAAAAACTCTAACTCACAATATTCAAATGAGAAAACAAAATTACCCGAAGATAACAATATTTAACATATGGTAAAAGGGTTAAATAGACAAAATTTCCTAATACAAATATGTGAATCACAAAAAACCAACCATTTGTTCTAGTTTTAACTTCTCCCTGATTTCTTTTTTCAAACATTAGATTTCAGAACTAAAGGCAGAGTTCACATAAAGGAGAAATCTAAAATATAAAATAAAATGCATAAGTTGAAAAATAGGTCTAACTGAATATTATTTTAACATTCAATCTAGTTGGCAACTCAATAAAGGTATTTACGAGATCACTCTTGGTCATAGGATATGAATATTTATGTTTCCTTAGTCTTAATGTGTTAAATACAAAAGGCTGGCATATTATGTTTTGTTCTGCCAATAATGGTAACATCAATTTCCTTCTTTCTTTTATGTTAAAATCAGAGATTGGAGAATCATGAACAAAAGCATATTCTTCCGTTTAAACCACATATATAAAATCAAATTAAATATATTATAAAGTCACAAAAGTACCTCATTTTATAACACCACACTATAATACTAACATAACTTTATATTGTCAAACTTGAATAAAGCATTGGAAAAAGTAGTGCTTGGACCGAATAATGAACCATTCCTTCTTTCTTTGAGACTTTACTCTAGATCCATTATCACCCCAACTCGTACATTTAAAGAATAATAAATAAATGCGTTGCTTGGCCAATGAAAACAAAAACAGGACATGGTATAAATATTTAAAAATAATAATAATTGAAAGGTTGAAAAGGAAAATTTTGAAAAAAAGGGGACTGAATATTGGTATTATTTCATGTGGAGGCTGAGTCATGAACTTTTTTTTTTGTTGGACGCGTAGGGTAAATAAATAAAATAATGAAGAAATTATAAAAGTGGAATTGGAAAATTGGTTGTGGAGGTGGTGAGATTTAAATTAAAAAAAGGAGAAAGATTTGATGAAACTTTTAATGCTCCAACTTGTTTTAAAATGTAATTTTATTCGTGGATCATCAGCATTTTTTCATGGGATTTTTCTCTTCTCAATTTGTAGGTTATAATTTTGGATCGAGTACGTTCTCACACATTTTAATCTTGTGTTTTAATAGATTTCAAACTTGAAAAAAAAGTCTAATAATCTCATATTTTTATAGATTTTTGTTTAATATTTTAAGATTTTTATTTTGAATGTCTAACTTTTTGTTATTATATATTTTTAGAATTCTCTAATTCTCTCGTGGACTTTATTTGACATTTTTTTAGATTGTGAGCTTAAAAATGTTTGTTAAATGTATTTTAAAGTTTAGACAGCTAATATATACATGATTCATGGGCAAAGTTTGTAATTTCATCTTATAATTGAGTCTCTAATATACTTGTTCCTAATGTGTCTTAATTAGTCGACAAAATCATGATTTAATTGCAAAATTGCAAAATACAGTTTATGAAATTAAGTCAATAATGCTATGTATAAGTACTCTTTATGTATCACTCTGTCTTCATTAGGAAAAGACATTTGATATCCTTCCACTATAATCTTAATCTAAATAACGTTTTCAGTTCTAAAATTATCATTTGCTATTATTCTATAGCAATGACACAATAACTTAATTGAAATTTTCTATAAAAACCTAAAGGATGGAATTTAAACTGTTAAAACTAAATGGAGTTATCCACACATATCGACTATTAAATCCTCGTTTGATAACCATTTTATTTTTTATTTGCATATGTACATCTTACTAGTATTTTTAGAAAACAAACTAAAATTTGAAAACAAAAAAAAATTTGTTTTTCAAATTTGTTAGTAATTACCTATTTTTTTAAGAAAATATAAATAAACTTTGAATAGAATAAATTGAATTTTTGAAATTAAATACAAAAATTAAATAATTGAAATAAATTATGTTATATTGAGATTTTTTAAACACCTCAATGATTATTAGAAAAAGAAATGAAATTACTCCATTAACGTTGATTGTATCATGGCTTTTTTCTTTCCTTTTTTTTTTTGAAGAGTATGATATATCAATAGTCTACATGTGATTTCGAATCTCAATTACTTTTTACTGTACTGTGTTTTTTTTTCGTAAAATTTGTAATATATACATTTATATATAACAAATATTTTTGTTTATGGGAATCTCATTCATCCACTCCACAAACATATAAAAACAACCTTTGAATATGTCCGACTTCAGTCTCTGTCAAATGTCATTTTTTAGGTTTCCTCTAGCTTAGGTACACGTACAAAAAAAAGAAAACAATTTCATATTTAATTTAATTTATTATTATAAGAAATTAAAAAATAAAGGAAAAGGATAGGGTTTTATATGTCTTTATCCGACTGTGTAATTTCTCTTTCTTGTTTTTTGGATTTTTTGAACGGACGATGTAGTGGCCATGTCTGCTTCTGTGGAGCCCTATCATTATTTTCTTCTATTGGGAACATACTTTTGAATTATTTAATTAATTAATTATTTATCTTTCAATTTTGACTGTTTTCTGACTTTTTACTGCTTCCACCGACTTGGATTTTGGTAATTATTTTTTGTGTCTCGGTAAAACCGTGCTCTGCTGTCTTTCTGTTACATGGTACCTCTTTTTTACTGTTTTGTCTGCTGCTTTTTTACACACTGATAAACCATTATTGTTTTTAATTATGTATTGTAAATTTGTTAAATTTAGAACAAAAACGCATATAATTCATTTTCCACCGTAAAAAATTTGGCAGTGTGTCAGATTAGGGCCTCAACACAACAACTTTCCAGGCGCATGTATCGCTGTCTTTTTGCAACATTTTTGCATCCATTCTCTTAAATTCCCTTTAACCCTATTTTTCTTTTTATTTATATATAATATATATTATCTCGAATTCTAAACTTTTTGATAAACTCGTTAGATCTTATCCTCTCCTAGGTAATAATAACCCCACTATCAAATCATGTCATTAATGTCCTCACCCTACACCAAGACCCTTTTTACATTTTAATTCCTTTATATGAAGGATTTTAGTCATTATTCCCATAACTTTCTACCTAAAGTACGGGGTGATTGGATTTTGAGGTTTAGGAGAAAAGAGGGGAAGGATGAGAAAAAGAAAAGAAATGATGAAGTATTTATTTGAAAATTGATATTTTTGAAGAAAAAATGTTATAATTTATTTTTGAGATTTGTGTTTTGAAAAAAGATGTATGATTTTTTTTTTAGGAAATTGGTGTTTAAGAGAGATTTTTTTTTATTATTATTATTTTATATTAATTTTTATTGTAATAAAGTTTGATTTGATGTTATATAAGATTAAATATATTTGATGAGATGTGAAGAGAAATTCGAGAAAAATTGCTGAGAAATTGTTATGGATAATTTACTCTCCTCACTCTCTCAACTCCAAAATCCAATCACCCCCAAAAGAAGCACTAAAGTAGGTATGAGTTGAGCTAAGATAATATAGGTACCGCCGACATTTTTTTTAGAACATATATCTTTTAATTTTTGCATATTCCTATACAATTATGAAAATTAAGTAAATGAGAATGTCTATATCACAATAATAATATTAGATAAAAATGAAGTTACATTTCAAAAATTAATTGTGTAATTCATATATTTTTTGTTGAAGGTTGCACATGAAAAATATGAAAAAATCTTACAATTTTTATAAAATAAAGGCAAATTACTTGTTTCATTATTAGTTTTGAAATGTAATCTTATATTATATTATATTTATGATATTTAGAAGTTTTTTTATTTTTATTTTTTATTGTTAGAGTTTCAATAAGTAAGTTTATTGATCTCATACAATTTTGTATCTCTTTAACTCGACATGCTTAGTGCAATCCAAATAGCTCTTAAAATGGCTTAGGGTACTCTTTTTTCAACCAATTCATTAATAATAGTGTTAGATAATTGAGTTGGGATTTTTGTGTTCTTTTTAAACATTTTAAAAGTTGGGCGGCTATGTACAATTACTAGGATTTCTCGACTTTATTGATACCCCAAGAATTCTCTTTTGACGTTCTTTCTATTTCCCTTTTGACCAAAACTAAGTCGTTTTTCACTTGTTTATTGCATTATTTATCTGCATTGAATGTCTATGACATGTGTCGAGATAAATTTATGTCACCATTTTCTAGTTTAGAAAAAATATTTAATACGTCAGATTCTTGCCAAAAGAAGCTGGCTTACTAACTAAAATGTTACAGTTTTGAGACCTCATATCGTTAAGTGTTGTTAAATTAAAAAAAAAAAAAAAAAAAAAGTTAGATTCTTAGCTATGTCACAACAATAAAGGCAATTGCATGAGAAAATAAATAAAAAATAAGGCCTCGTTTGATAATTATTTAATTTTTATTTTTTATTTTTTAAAATTCAAGTATATAACAACTATTTTATCATATATTTTTCTTACTTGATATCTACATCTTACTTATATTTGAAAAAATCAAATCAAAATTAAAAAAAAAAAAGCTTCCAAAATATTGTTTTGTTTTTTAAAGTTTATTAGTATTCACATACTTTTTTAAAGAAAGATGAATACATTGTAAAAAATGTGAAACACATTGTAGAAAATTTAACAAAATAAATTTAAATTTCGGGGACAAAAAATAAAAAATCAAATGATTATCAAAGGAGGTCTAAACCTTTACCTTTTTATTGTCTTTTAACTTATTGTTGAACTTGGACCAATATTGGGCTTTGGACTAGGCCGGTTAAGCATATTAGGATTTTATTTTGTGCTCTGAGCCGAGGCCCAATTTAACTTTCAAGCTCGTTGAGCCCATACAAAGTTGGTTTGTATGCGAGCAATGATATCGAGATTTCAGTTTTAAGATATACCGATATCAAATGAATATTTATGCAAGTCAGAATCATGTTTTTATTAACTGTTGAGTTGATCTAGTCATCAAAGATTAAAAAATTTATACACTCAATTTATAATCACAATTTATCTAAGAAATAATATATTTTTATGATTTTTTTTACCTATGAATAATCTAAAGTCAAATTATAGTCAAGATACACGTAAGTTACCTCTACACCCATGAATATAACATAGAATTTTTACTCTTTTTTTTTTTTAAGAAAAGGAAGGTGTACCTCTTATCCCATAGTTTTTTTGTTTCTTTATAATAATTAGAAGGGAAATTATATTAGACGAATTCTTTTCACAAAATAATTACAAATTCTTATAAATTTTAAATTATTTATATTTATAGTTATTAATACATTTTAACAAGGTATTAGGAATACTCATTAATAGCATATTATGTATTATTATAAAAAAAAACATAAATATTTATCAATGTTAATGATTATATTTATAATTTATACTTATAATTATTTTCGAGATTTATCTAACCTTACTAACTTCTAATTGATAATTTATTGATTTTTTTTTTTATTCATAAAAAAGTGTACAAGATGACAAGGATGCTTTTTTTTTAAAAAAAGGACACTTTTAATAACACCTGTCACGTATGAAAGATAGATGGATATTTCCCTGTTGAAACTTATCCAAAATTTAAATTTCCAGTCAAAGCAAAACGCTGACCTAAAGTATAAAAAAAGCCCAACCAATAACTGACGGCCACGTCATAGGAAAATAGAAGAATGCAAGAGCACAATGTTCTGGAAACTTGAAGTAAACGCGTTTGAGATTTTTTCTTAGCCATGTAAAACTTCTTCAAACCGACCTTTCTTTATTCGTCCAAGTTCCAAGAAACTTCTGTTTTCCCACAAATTTATTCGTGTATATATATTTCAATCCAGTTCATAAAAACTCATTCATTTGTATTTTGCAATATAATCAAAACTTTTAATATCTCCATATTATCTTAGCCGTATCATCCATCATGAGCCAATATCGCGACCAGGAAATGTCCAGTAAGTTAAACCGAGACAGAGTGATTTGGTTTAGTATTCGGTTGTTTCAAATAATATTGATTTTATAATTTGTTTGCAATATGCAGTGGGTTATCCGGCGCCGCCTCCGTCGTACCCGGCGGCAGAGCAAGGTGTTAAAGAGTGGAATTCAGGGCCATATGTTGCAGCGCCGCCGCCTGTTGGGTATCCGGTGAGAGACGCTCCACAATACCCGCATCAAACGAATCAAACTCAATCCAAGGGAGATGGGTTTTGGAAAGGATGGTCAGTCTCTCATTCTTTCCCTTTTAAATTAGAGAACCATTTTAATGTGGTTATTTTTTTTTTATCTTTCGATTTTAAAATCAAATAAAATGTGATATATATTGAATTATATAGGTAGACATTATTTTATAAGGTATGTTCGGACATGAGCTAAATATTTATCTTGAAATTATACTTTTGAACCTTTGATGAGGCTATTTATTTGATACTTTTATTTATATATATAGAAGTTAGAGAATCTTTATTCCTGAGTAAATAGTTAAAGGGTAAACAAAAAGGAATAGCACGACATATATTATAAACACATGCCTCGGTTACAACTCAAAAAAAAAAAAAAAAATACAACTTTTTAGTTTACAGACATTGCTTTTTATATTTGATTTAGGAAATAGCCAATATTTTGAGTAGAAAATGCATAAAAGGGTATTTAAAAACAGAAGACCAACCAAATTAGAATGAAACTTAATATTGAATTTGTTATTTGTGTGTGTGTTTTTGTAGCTGTGCTGCCCTATGTTGCTGCTGGGTTCTGGACTGTGTCTTCTAAGAATGCTGGCTACCCATCTTCCTCGTTGCTGGAGACTTGGAGAGACGCATTTATTTATTTATTCATTTTAGTTTTAGTGTTAACCTATTTTCTTATTATTATTTATTATTATTATTATGTACTTGTCTTTTGGGATTTTACCCTTTTGTATTTGTGCTATGTTTTAGCTTTGGACCTTTTTCATCCTTGTATGATGCCCATTTTTTTTGTTAATAAATAAAGTTTGTTGTCTAGTTATTTGCGCTTCACTACGAGAAAAGTTAGTAACGTACTAACTTGATTGACATTTGATTATAAAAATTGATATTAACTTTAAAATAATAGTACTTTTTATTATGTAAGTTTTGTAGTCTTTCTATTTTGAACTAAAAAATTGATTTTTTCTGTCTAACAATAATTGGTTATATATTTATGCGGGTTAAATTATTCACTTATAGACTTATAGATGGGTCTTTAAATTATGATAGCTGTCGTCTGCTTTTTTTTTTTTTGGTTGTTTTATCAATGCTAAATTTTATTACAAATTTCTTGTGGGATTGACTGACAATATGATAATTAATTAGGGTTTTTTTGTTGAGGAATTGTAGTAAAAATATTTGGGCTGCGAATTGAGGCCTAGATGAGGGGCCATCTTAAACTACAGCCCATTGTTTTTTAGACAAAAACTAAAATGATTGCTTGTTGCTCTCTTTATATTTTTGTTGATGTTCATCACAATTTCTTTGATTTTTGTCCATTTGAACGGGCAATTGCAGTAACAGTCCCATTGTTTTAGGTCAAAAGCTTGAATCTTTATATACTATGGTTATATTCTTGAAGAAACATAGACATTATTAATTTTGGAAGTTATGATTTTCGTAGGGAGTAATTTTGGTATGATACAATGTTTATAATTTTAATTACTATTAGAGAATATGAGATTCCAACTTAAAATCAATTGACAATGAAGAGAGTAATGCATATCTCTTTTATATTGTTGTTTGGGATATTTGTGAGATCCTAATATGCCCTATGCCCTTTCAAGATAGTGCCTCGAGGAGTCACCAATCTTAGGCACAAATCTTGAATAGAATCTAAATTTTATTTTTATTGGACCGATGCTCGTTTGAGATTTATGTGTTCTGATATCATATTAGAAAATATGAGATTCCACTTCAAAACCAATTGAGAAGGAGAGGAGTAACTCATGTCTCTTTTATATTGTTGTTTGACTCCACTTTTCAATGTGAGACATTTGTTAAATCCTAACCATTATTAATTCCTTTTCCTTATCATCATAACTGTGTTTGTCATTTTTTATTTTTCTTCTTTCCACATTTATAGACTAATGGACAATCAATCCTCTTTGATTATAGTTTTTATTTCAATAATATCTGGGATGATAAGGTTTGAACCAATAACATCTTGATTTCTAGATTATATATCATGTCACTAAAATTATATTCTATTTTACTTTTTCTATCATAATTTAACCAGTTAAAATATATTCTCAATCAAGAGGTTCGAGGTTGAAATACTCGAGCTTTCAATATGAAGTCCCAAGCCCAAGATTAAAATTCGGATTTGGCCTACTCTCGACTCCAAAATTCCCTTGCATTTTATGCGACCTAACTACATAACATATATACTTATTTTAATGATTTTAAAAGTGAAGACTGTTCTCACACATCAATATAAGTTCTTTCAACATGTTATGTCCTCACTCACATACTTTTTAGAAAAATTCTCAAAATATCATCAAACCTAAAATTGTTTCTAGTTTAGCTCGCTTAATTTTTAATTTTTTTTATGAGCTACCGAAAGTAAATGTGTACTTTGTTAATATAAGTAGTAACGACCAATTCTTTTAAACTCTTTGTTCATGATTTATATATTCTCAAAATTCTTCTCATTTGAATGTAATCATGGTTCATTCATGTATCATTTATAAATTAGGTAATTACACTCGATTAAATTTTTTAATCATGTAATTAAAGTTTCTCTTCCAAAGAAAGGTAATCGTAGAGATCACTTATGGTTCGGAGAGAATAGTTGCGAAGAAATTAGTTCATGAAAAGTTATTATTACTTTTTTAAGGTAAAAGTTATGATTACTAAATTAAAAAATACAATAATGTTATATACATATATTCGAACAAGAGGTTATATATGACTCTCCAACTCCTATTTAAACTAAAAAAAAAAGCTTTTTGGTATGAGTTACTAACTTGAGCATAGTTTATTAAATCATGACAATGGAAGATGGATATTTGTTGCAAATACAATTTTAGATTAGATTCAAATATCTCGCTATCGCTACCTTCTTGAAAATGGTATTATCCAAATTTTAATCCTACTTTTATTTAGACAACACATGCTTTACTTGTACTTACTTTTAGCATTTTTTCCTTCTTTTATCTCACGAATCTTTTTCATCCATGCTAGTCTCTAGCTTCCAAAATGTATTACAACTAATTTGGCACTAGGAACTATATAATATTCTAATTTACTTAAAAAAAAGAAAATGTAAAAGGGAAAATGAACTCTATTTTGTTTTTAATTAGCATACTATCATAATTTCAAAATTTTCTTTCAGTTTAAATTTTTATTTGTGCTCACACGCACAAATAGATTTAGATGCAATGAAGAGATTTAAACTGAAACGAAATTATGAAATTATGATAGTATGCTAATTAAAAATAGAATAGAGTTCATTTTCCCTTTTACATTTTCTATATATATATATATGAAGAACATTTAATTCCAATTCTTCTTTTTGACTTGATTCGATTTCCAATAATATTCCATATAAATAAGAATGATTAAAGTAATGACAATTTTTAATATACGTTATTTTATAGTATGGGTAAGTAAAAAATCTATATCCAAAACTACGCCTAATTTATTTCTAAATGAGGAATTTACATCATGCCACTGTACTTACTTTCTTCTTGGCAAATAAAATGTATTATTATAAAAGAACTTAAATCTAATTTATTAACATGCTTAGAAAGGGGAGATCACATGTCACGGGTTTGATTCTAAAAATTAATATTGATTCATTTATTTATGGTTCCCCTCGCCCAATTAATATACCATATATAAATCATGAAAGAATCAATGGATTAAAGACGATCTCGTGCCTAAAGTGATGAGTTCAATTCATGGTAGCTATCTACTTAGAAATTAATTTCCTACAAATTTTTTGTAGAGTTAAATGGTATGTCCCGTGATATTAATTGAAATGCGAGCAAACTGACCCGAACAGTTATGAAAATTAAAAAAAAAAAAAAAAACCATATATATTAAGCGGAGATGCCATATGAAAGAACATATTTGCTCACGAGTGGACAAAATTTCGACCATGAACGAGTTAGGTCTCATAAATCAAATAATATCCATGTTATGATTTCAAAAAAAAAAAAAAAAAATGATAATAATAATATCCATGTTATGTTTTCTTGAACAATAACACCCATGTTATGTGTTTGTATATATTTTAGAATAAAAGTTAGTGATAGTTTATTGTTTCTACTTTTCGAAACTATTATTATTTTTATATTAAAATAACCAAATTAACAAATATAATATTATAAATTATGGGATTTTTGATGAATAAAAAAAAAGAAATGTCACAATTTTAGAAAAAAAAATCAAATATAGTAAAAATGAAGAAGAAAATTTCATTGCCAATAAGAACCGTTATTCAACAGCATTAATGTACACTAAATAATCAAGAGATCATACGTTCGAATCCCCACCTCAACGTGGTAATCTAAAAAAAAAAAAAAAAACATTTCATTCACGCTTAACATTTAAGCCCACACAAATGAATTATGGAAATTATAATCCAAAACTATAACTCTAACTCAATCTTTACAATTTAAATCGAGTCTTTTATTTGTACTCTAGTCAAAGTGAAGAAATGCTGACCCATATGAAAAAAGAAAAAAAAAGAAAAAAAAATTATGGCGTACATTTAACGTAGCGTTTGTATTACATTTATACGCTGAGCTGAGCTCCGTATGTGAGTTTGTGTACTGCAGAGATTCTGATATTGTTCAAATCCGTCACCCACAATTCTCTCTTTTTCGTATCCGCTACGATCAGGCAATCAATCGGCTAATCCTAATTCCTAATTCCCATTTTTTACATTTCCCGATCTGCTTCATTTCAACACTTTCCACTTGTATTGACTCCCCTTAATTGCTCTATTTCAATCCTGTTCACTTTGTTCTTCCTGTTTTCCCCATCGCCAGTGCCTCCATTGCAACCCCAATTTCCATTTTCAGCTTTTATATACACTCTCTAATCCACCATTTTCACCTACCCCTTTGATTCTTTTTCTTGCATTTTCTTCTCCCATTCTCTAATTTCTTCCTGACTCTTTGTTTATAATCTTCTGGTTTTGGTGGGTTTTGTTTGTTTCAGCTTCATTTGGCTTATCTATGCTTATTGGGTTCCTGTTGATTCAAATAGGAGCCCTTTCTTTGCTTCTGTTGGATCTTAAAGAGCAAGATCAAGGTGGTTACCCTAGATCTGTTGAAAGGTGGATTAATAACTTTCCCCTCTTTTCCTTTTATTTGTTTGCATTTCTCTTTTATGCCTTTTACTTCAATCATAAGTCATGCCCTTCTTCACACCTTTTGATTTTGGCTATTTTTGTGCTTCTTTACTGTGAGTTTTTCTAATGTAATGAGACATTGAATTTCTTTTGCTTTCTTAGTTATTATGACTTGTTCATATTGAGTATTGGGTTTTGTTTTGGAAAGAATGGAATCCTGTTGAATGGCCAATGCAGATGTGAAGTATCTTGCTTGATTTCGATATTTGGAGAATGTTTCTTGTTTTGTAATTTGTGTTTTAAATGACTGTTAAATTGGGAGGAAATTTTGGTGTTAAGCTCTCTCAGGAATTTCTTATCTAAAATTTGCAATTGCATGATATTTTGCATCTAATTCCCAGGTCTAAATGTCTTGATTTATCTCCAATTTAAAGTTTTGGCATCTTGTGGATCGACTATCATCAGCAATGTCATCTGGAAGTACTTTGAATACAGAATTGTCAAAGAAAACACCCTTCCTTGGTTTGTCCCTATGGGTTTTGATCTGCTTATGTGTTGGTGCATTCATTGTTTTGATTCTTGGTATCTTATCTGTATGGGTGATGTTTCGAAGAAAAACAAGGAGATCCCCAGAAAACTTCTCTGTTTCTCAAATACCAAATGTCTCTAAGGATATTAAGGTGGACAGAATAGCCACTCAATCTGCTCACCACAACCATCTTGAGAGTCTTTATCTTTCCATTCATGATAAATCAAGTGATAAGAACTCGGAGAAGATGATTGGTCATTTGGGTTTGAGCAAATCTAGTGATCATGATAACATAAGCCAATGCAGCTCCAATTATTATCATGAAAGGGTTTTTAGCTCACATTCAGGAGAAGAAGGAAGCTCTGGGACTGTTAGAAAGCAGTCTTCCATGTCATATGGAGGACTTGTGACTGCCTCTCCTCTTGTTGGTCTGCCTGAAATTTCACATCTTGGTTGGGGTCATTGGTTTACACTCAGGGATCTAGAATTTGCGACGAACCGTTTCTCTGCTGACAATGTGCTTGGTGAAGGAGGTTATGGAGTTGTCTATAAAGGTAGACTGATAAATGGAACTGAGGTTGCAGTGAAGAAACTTCTCAATAATATGTAAGGAATTTATGAGTTTGAAACATTCATAAAACTATGGATACAATAGCTGCATTTGAAGTCTAAGTTGCTTCTTTATAGGGGCCAAGCAGAGAAAGAATTTAGAGTTGAAGTGGAGGCTATTGGCCATGTAAGACACAAGAACCTTGTACGGCTTCTGGGATATTGCATAGAAGGAGTTCATAGGTACTATTCATTTTCTATAATTTCCCAGTTCTTTAAAATAAATTCCTTTTCCCTTTTGTCATTGTATCCCTATTTGTGAGTGCATGTGCTTAATGTGGGCTTACCCTGGTAGTAGGTCTACCATTACTTATAAAAAAAATGAAATTTTGATTTTTTACTTCCACAGGATGCTGGTTTATGAATATGTGAACAATGGAAACTTAGAACAATGGTTACATGGGGCTATGCGCCAACATGGCATCCTTACTTGGGAGGCTCGAATGAAGGTGCTTCTTGGAACTGCAAAGGCGTAAGTAACGACAACTTACATATTTTTATGCACTCTTTTTATATATTGTTTTTGATGACCTGACCGTATCGTACTTTACTTCTCTCTATCCAGTTCATTCTTCCAATGACTTTTATAACTTGGGAATATACCAACCATGGTTCTTTATTGTCATGTTTAGAAAATTACTTTCCCTGCACTCTTCCTCACTACACTGAGGAATTTCTATGATGGTGCTCAGTTTCCCAGAATAAAACTTTCAAACTTGATAATGTAGAACCTTACGTGTTTTCCCTGTTTGGTAGATTTTTATTTTTTTTATTATCATAAAATAATTCCACAACAGAAGTTGGTTATAAAGTGAAGGAAGACATTTGAACTAGTATGAGGAAAGGAACTAATTTCAAATATTGAAATGCAGGCTAGCATATTTACATGAAGCAATTGAACCAAAGGTTGTCCATAGAGACATAAAATCAAGCAACATTCTAATTGACGATGAATTTAATGCAAAGGTTTCAGATTTTGGATTGGCCAAACTTTTGGATGCAGGAGAGAGTTATATCACAACTAGAGTTATGGGAACATTTGGGTATATACTCATTTTTCTCTGTTCAATAACTGATTGTGATAAAACGTCTTCTGCTAGGAGCTAATGGTGGTCTTTTAACATTTATTCCAGCTATGTGGCACCCGAGTATGCAAACACTGGCTTGTTAAACGAGAAAAGCGACATTTACAGCTTTGGTGTTCTCCTTCTAGAAGCAATTACAGGAAGAGACCCTGTGGACAATGGCCGTCCTGCTAATGAGGTACTTCTGAATTTTAAGAATATTTGTTATTTTTTCAATTGACTGACATTATTAGCCTTTGTACTTACCTGCTAGTAATACTGTACTTTACTCTTCAGGTTAATCTTGTTGAGTGGTTAAAAGTGATGGTTGGCACAAGGAGAGCCGAGGAAGTCATAGACCCAAATCTTGAAACTAAACCTGGTACACGAGCATTGAAACGTGGCCTTCTGATTGCACTTAGGTGTGTGGATCCTGAGGCAGATAAGAGACCGAAAATGACTCAAGTTGTTAGGATGCTTGAAGCTGATGACTACCCATCACGTGAGGTAGGTATCAATGAAATCTGTGACTCAAAATAATAGATCACACTGTGGTTTCCAACCTCTTAAATGGCTTTCTTTCTGCAATGCTATGATTCAGTAAAAATTGTTACAATAATCATTTTTGTGGTGCTAGCTTCAGTGGCATCTTGTATGATCCAGTAACCAAGAGGTTACGGGTTCGAATCCACCACTCCCAATTGTTGTTGAATAAAAAAAGTAACCATTTTTGTGGTTCGCTTCCCTGGTTAAGCAATTTTCTATTTATATTATGTCACAAACTATTGTTGCAAATGGCTAATGAGCATTACTCTACAATAGCCAAAAAACATATTTCCAACTTATAATGAAGGCACTCAAGCTGCAGTGACATGTTCTGTAAAGATCCGACCCGAACCAAGGTCTTAACCTAGGTCTTCACTTAAACTTTTAACTCAATATTTATAACCTTAAAATAGTTGGCTTAAAACCATCGTTGATCAACCACATTTAAAAACGCTTTTTATTACGAACAAACAGTAATCAGGGTACCCTTGGAAAACAGTTGAATAACAGTTAAAAATCCAGAACAGGATAAAAACATCTAACACTAGCCTAACAGCCCGTTTTGCGGAATTCAAAGGAACAAAAAAAAAAAAAAAACAACATTGACTCAAAGTGACTAATTTTACCCATGGTCTTCTTGCAGTTCCGATCATCCCTCGTGCGTACCTGTGGGCAAACCACAGAAAAAGGAAAGGGTGAGTTTACAAATTCAGTAAGGATCCCACTAGGAAACTGTCTAAAACACAGGTGCTTGGGCTCAAACCCCCACTAATAACATTGAGCACTAGGCCCCACAATAATACATAGCAATGGACACAAGGTCCCAATCATCAATGGGCACGCAACCCCTCAGTAACAGTTAGTTGGGCACAAAACCCTTCAGATAAATGGGCACAAGACCCTCGGATAAATGGGCACAAGACCCCTCAGATAAATGGGCTCAAGACCCTCATACGTAACATGCAACAAACAGTGGGTGCAAAACCCCTCAAAGCGTTATCAACAATCCAGATCTAAATTCTAATCAAGATATCAACCTATCTAGTATGCAGCTAGATTAACGAAGTAGTGCATGTGTTCTAAATGTAAATTCCCTTACCTTGGCCAAACTCCACGAAAAGCTCTAAGCTCTAAACCAACGATCTTAGAGAACTGACTATCGAACAAGGCCCTAAACAAACAGAAGGGTCACAACTAGCACCTTAAACTATTAAAAACGAGTTCAGAGCATCGAAATTCTCAAAATAAATTAGGAAGCTTATTATTTACTTAATTATGAGGTTTGAAATTTCGGGGCGTTACAATATTCCCCCCTTAGAAAAATTTCGTCCTCGTAAGTTGTCTAAGGTCAAAACTGCTCCAAAATTCCCCAAAACAAACCCAATAGACAGTTAAGCACACTCATTCTTATTGGGTAGTAACAAATAATGAACCATAAAGGTTCCAACATGCGCATAGAAACACAACGATTGCAAGCAACAACTATAACAATAATAATTCATGGTAAAACAAAACAACGAGCATATTCAAGTTTAACAGAATACGGAAACAACAAGGTATCACAACATGAAAAGAAACACCACTTAACTAACAATGAAACATGACTTCTAATGACGGCTAACACCTGCGTCTGAATCAACTGGCTCGTTGACCTCCCGACGAGTAACTGTAAACACTCTACCCGGTTGCTGACTTGGCCTGGCTGCTAGAGATTGACCTGAACTGCTCGGGGTGCCATCCTGCTAACAATACCTTGCATAGTGGCCTTCCTTGCCACACTTGTAACAAATCCTCTTTCCAGAATCGCACTGACCAACATGGCCCTTGCCACAGCTCTCACAAACTCTAGGGGCACGCACTGTACTTCGATGGTGATCCTGATCTGGCTCTCTGCTCTTAAACTTGAAGGTCTCTAACTGCAATCCAAGCTAACTATCCAAAACAAGTTATCAGGAGCAATCGATCAACTCACTGAGATCAACTGAGTGGTTCAAACTCTAACGACCTGCCCATAAGCTCAAACTTGCACTTGATCACCTTGATCATATCTAACCTTACTAGCTCGACTGAGTTAGAACTTCACAACTGCACTAATAAGGAGCAGACAACCAATACTGAATAGGCAAAAAACTCACAACTTAAGGTTGTTAGGCTTACTAGCCTCAACTCCAAGCCAAGTAAAAAAAAAAAAAAAAAAAAAAAAATCAACGTCAACAACGGATAAGGCCCACTAACCTCCAACTAACTCTACCGAGTCCCACTCTATGACCACAACGAGTCGAACCGCAATACGCCATAAAGAGAAACACCACAACCAACTTTCACATAACTTGCCACCCAAGTACAAACATAAGCAGCACAACTGCACTGTTAACGAAGTGCCATCGGACTTTCAATGAAAACCAACTAAAGGTCTCAGATCCTGACGTACAATTTTCCCACAAAAACTACACACTTTGAGTAGAACCTTCCATGACTTGAATAGTTAACAACCAACCCTCAGCTCTCACTCTAGGATCCTTGGAAAGACAACACCTTGAAGAAAAAAAAAAAAAAAAAAAAAAACTTAGATCGATAACCCATTCTAGAGAAAACAGCATTAGGGTAATGTTAGGTCCAACTAACCACACCCAACGACCTGAGATGAAGCTTCACTTGTCCTTCACACAACAAAGGTCTCTAACCATGAACTTGAACCAAAACCAAATACATGCTGGGGGACTGAACCAATTCCCCAGCCACAACCCATCTCAACAAAGCAAAACACTTAACATCTAAATCCATAACATTTTTCGAGACCAAACCCCAATGGCCCGACTCTCTAAGACAGAAACCATCTCATAGGCTACAACCAGCAAACTTCACTCTCAACGAAAACTAACTGCACAGACCTCATGAATAACTGGTCACTCGGTTGGCACTGAAAACAACAAATAACTACTTGTCTCTCACAGGCACTAGCCACAATGGACACGGTCAAGAGAAGTGATAGATGGCAAGGCTCTCACAGCTCAGACTAGAACCCTTCAGGCAAACCTTAAATAAGCATACATTTTGACTTCTCTGGTGGCACACTCAACAAGTCAACAACACAAGGCACATGCCAAGCAACCAGTTTTCTCAAACACCCACTAACTAACCACAACACAACAAACATAATGATCATAATCAAATTAACTCTGATCTTAAAACTGAGAAACTACAAGCAGAAAGCAATCACTGGCAACCAATCTGACTCACAAAACTTTATAACCTCATGTAGGTGCAAGAAACGAGAACACTTACAACGACCAGTTATGGAACACTTTCCACTCAAGATTTTTTTTTCCTATCTGAGCAACTACCTGCACTTCTTAAACAATTAAACTTCCACAAGACCATTAACAACAAATCTTCTAACATAAGCCAAGCTACCCAGCAGCTTCTAACAACAGGTTTAACAACTCGAACCGAACAGTCTGATCTAGGCCTTTCCTAACTCAGTCTAGTACTTGCAATAACTCTCTTGCAATCTCTCAAACTTCCTTCTTAACGAGCAACTTCAAAGCTCACCACGAAACCATCCAATAGGAACTACCTTCAACCTGAGAACCAATAACTGAACTCCAACAACTTGAAGTATGCTAATCCTTTTAATATCAACTACTAGGCTACTTACACTCACCCAAGAACCAACGAGGGCGACTAAACAACCATCCAACCAAAATCAGCAAACTCCTTGAACCATCCTCCACGGACTCACAAGTCTCAAACAACTACGAACAACGTCTCATAATGAGATTGAAACTTGAAACTTCACTTCCAAGGAAAACTGAATAATGCCCTTTTTACGTCAACCTCCAAAGTAGACATGGTCAACCAACAACCATGTCCAACAACAGTAAGCTAACTCAAATCTCCAACCAGTCATAAGGTACCCACATCTTGGCGTGGCAAGAAACTAACAACTTAGATCTGGCTAAGATACTTACACCATTTTCACTGCCACTAATACCTCGTCCAAGAACCAACAATTGTTTTCCCTCGAATAACTCAAAGTTGGCTGAAGAACAACAACAAAGCGAGACAAAACTTCCAACCTACTCGAACCTTTTCCAAGGGTTTCAACTCCAACACTTGTCCGTAAAGTAAGATAACACCTCATCCCTAAGCTCCAACTCAACAAGTGACTACTCACCTAGGACGACATTACAATGCTCTCATCTTTTCTAGCAACACACTGATCACAATGAACTCTAAATCTTCTCAAACCAAGGAGCACCACAACGAACTTACAACAACCTTGAGACACCTCGGGTCCACATACTATCAGCAACAATATGCTCGGGAACACAGGCTTTCCTTTCTCAACAACAAAAGCTGAACAACATCATGACTCTATCACTTCCCTCAAGTTTCCAACAAGAACCCACTGGAAATGACCAACAAGCACCACTTTAGGAACACCGAAGCTAGCTCTCCAGATTCAAGTGTACAACCATTAGTCTGCCTCCAGACATATCATCCCCAAGAAAGTCTCAAGGTCATTACTCTTGAAACCAAAATAAGCAACTAACTAGCAATCAACGGTCATCAATCATCAATTAGATATCACATTAAGTGATCACACAAAGCTCAAACGAATAACATACTCATTAATATGACAATAACTCAAACATAGCAATATGGTAAGCATATGAACTAATGTGCTCTTATAAACTCTCGCAAGATACCTGATGACGATCGGCTGATGAAGACCATGGGACTCAAACGACTCACATTGTAAGCCAGTCTACAGAATCTATGACTCTGTGCTCTGATACCAACTGTAAAGACCTGACCCAAACTAAGGTCTTAACCTAGGTCTTCACTTAAACTTTTAACTCAATATTTATAACCGTAAAATAGTTGGCTTAAAACCACCGTTGATCAACCACTTTTAAAAACGATTTTTATTAAGAACAAACACTAATCAAGGTACCCTTGGAAAATAGTTAAATAACAGTTAAAATCCAAAACAGGATAAAAACATTTAACACTAGCCTAACAGCCCGTTTTGCGGAATTCAAAAGGAACAGTAAAAAAAAAACAATATTGACTCAAGGTAACCAGTTTTGCCCATGGTCTTCTTGCAGCTCCGATCATCCCTCCTGATATATCACATGCATACCTGTGGATAAACCACAGAAAAGGAAAGTGTGAGTTTACAAACTCAGTCCCACTAGGAATCAACTGCCTAAAACGCAAAATCTTGGACTCAAACTCCCCACTAATAACATTGAGCACTGGGCCCCACTATAATACATAGAAATGGACACTAGGTCCTAATCATCAATGGGCACGCAACCCCTCAGTAACAGTTAGTTGGGAACAAAATCCCTCAGATAAATGGGCACAAGACCCCTCGGATAAATGGGCACAAGACCCCTCAGATAAATGGGCTCAAGACCCCTCATACGTAACATGCAACAAACAGTGGGTGCAAAACCCCTCAAAGCGTTATCAACAACCCAGGTCTAAATTCTAATCAAGATATCAACCTATCTAGTATGCAGCTAGATTAACGAAGTAGTGCAGGTGTTGTAAATGTAAATTTCCTTACCTTGGCCAAACTCCACGAAAAGCTCTAAGCTCTAAACCAACGATCTTAGAGAACTGACTATCGAACAAGGCCCTAAACAAACAGAAGGGTCACAACTAGCACCTTAAACTATTAAAAACGAGTTTAGAGCATCGAAATTCTCAAAATAAATTAGGAAGCTTATTATTTACTTAATTATGAGGTTTGAAATTTGTGGGCGTTACAGGGATTTTGGGGATTCCACGTGCATTAAGTGATAATAAATTCTTCATTAAATTACATAATCCCTAAATTATCTTTACTTTTATAATTCAACTTGGTGTCAGTCGAGTTCTTTGTGTTTTTTAGTTTTGTTTTTTTGTTCTATCTCCTTTGTTGAAGAGATGATTAATAAAGCCAACGCTTTTTAAAAGATTAACACGTGCTATGCTCGAAATTGTCTCCACTCTTCTAAGGTTCAGGAGCTCTCTTCTCTTCCTTTGGTGGTTACGTGTACGTCAGTAAGTATTTCATCAATAGCTTTAACCATCAAAGTTCATCAAAACTCAACCATTTGAAGTGTTTAATTTTTTGCTGGTCCTTTATGTCGGGAACTTTCACTTCCATATGTAACAAGGTCAGCTATATGGGTCATATTTATCCAATTAAAGTTATCTTTATTAGTGGCTCTTCACGTTCATGTGGGTTGCTACATAAGTTCTAATTAGGTCATGTTATCCATTGCAGTTGTTCTCCGTTGGTGGGGAGGTTGTCTACATGTCATTTTACTATTATTAATTAATGTTCTAATTAAAAATTAATAATTAAAAAAAAAAAAACTCCCTTTTGAACCCTTTATTAAAAGGGAAGGAAAAAAAATCTTTAAAAACCAACCCAATTTGACTTGATTTTGACAACCGTCATCGTTTTTTCTTTTTCTTTTTTTGGCTTAATTTTTCTTGTTTTTTTTAAATACTTAAAATCATTACCTAAATTTAAAAAATATATAATAGATCTTTTAATAACTAGTTCCTCTTTTCAGGGGTGTTTGAAGAGTTAGTTTGAAAATACATTTCCGTAAAATATAAATTTGATTTTCAAAGAAAATTTAGAATTCAGCCTGTATACTTTTTAAATTTACCTTTTAGTCACTATGATTTGACAAACTATAATAAACAATTCATTGGTTACTCATATATAATAAAGTGATTTTTTATATTATATGCATGAAGACTAAATAGTTAATTAGATTAGAATCAACGTTTGCTAATTTTACATTTGTTGACATAGTTCAAACGAAATTTCGACATAAAAGATAGATGCGAGACACGTTGTAAATATTATTGTAACGACCATAATTTCTCAATTAGAAATTAGAATAATTACTATGCATGCATTTAATACTAAAATCCAAAGTAATGAAAACATTTACCAAAATTTCTGGAAAATACTAAAGATAAATTAAATAAGTTTAAATAGTTGTCGGGGACCCTTGAAAATAATAAAGACAGAGTTTAATAAGCAACGTGCTAAAATAGTAAATAAAATGCCCTAAGATTTATTGCGGAATAGAAATGACTTAGTACGGTTCCCATGATTTCATCAGCGTTTCCTCGCCACCACGATATGCTCCATTACCTGAAAAATATGTTGTTGGAAAGGATGAGTATTGGATATTCAGTAAGGGACCCATTTATAGGGTAGTACACATAAATTAAAATACACTGAATAAAATTTATTATAGAGCATCATACCAACAAGGCACTTAATCATCCATGTAACACAACATATTACTAACTAGCATCACCAAATATCTAAACTAGCAAGTAAAAAAAATAATGAATAACTCTAATCTAAAATGGGATATTAACCCTCCCATTGGGACCCGCAAGCCCGTACTAGAAATAGTAGGGATATGGATCATCCCTCGGCACCAGCAAGTCCGCAAACACAACATTTGGGGTATTTATCATCCCTCGGGACCAGCAAGTCCGCATATGCAATAATAATACATATCTCATGTTCAGTCAAATTATTAGACTATTAGAGTTCAAGTAATAACACCTGCTCATCAAATCCTCATTCTTAAGTTAAATCGTGCTACTCATTCATAAGTTAAATCGTGCTACGCATATAAGCAAGGGCATGTCTTCTAACTAGACTACATGTTTTTCTTAATTCATAAAAATATCTATAACATTCACACAAGCACGTTCAAACTAGCCAAGTGACACGAGGTATCTTTAATAAAATCTTTCCTAGCACATTTAATCCATATGCTTGCCACTCACCACTATAAAAGGGTAGAATCCTTACCTCGTCCGATGTCTCGACTGTATTAACCCCATGACCAATTCGTGCAATGAATATTTCGATATGGATATGTGATATCAAGTAGAACCCAGGAAAGAATTCTTTGTTGCAACGTTGGTCCGTGTTACTACACCAAAAAATCCGATTACCCAAATTGTCTCCAATGAAGGTTAGATAGCCTTGAAGATTTCGTCAACTTTAGGCAAAAATAAGAAGAAAAATCGATAGGGGTATGGCTTGAATGTGAAATCCGAAGGTGCGGTGGGTGGGTCTTGGACTTCTGCTTCACAGTAAGAGGATGAGGCGTGCGAGAGCAGAGATGAGAGAAGATATTTTCAATGTGAGCTAGGTGAGAGAAGAAACTTGGTGGCCACGATTTGTTTTGAGCCAAGGAAGATGCAAATGGATTATTTTATAAATAATATAAATGATTTGTTATGGAAATCACTTTATAAAAATATTTCTCTTTAAAATTTAAAATGCACAACCCATTTAGAGGCTTTATTTCTATTTTTGAGAAAAATCAAGTATTAAAGTCAAAGATCATTTCTTTCATTTTAATGTTTGATATTATATTGTGTGTTCCCCACAGACCATTTCATTAAGGAATAAAAATAAAAATCCCCTTTTGTTATAAATACCATCATGAATTAATGAAATTGAAATATAAATAGTAAAAGAGAATCCATGCTGGAACAAAATAAAAAAAATAATAATAAAAATAAAAATAAAAATAAAAACTATATAACTAAATTATACTTAATGCAATTAATTGTTTTAACCATAAATAATATAAGTGTATTAGTTATAAAAAATCTGTGTCGCTACAATTATATTTATATTTATATTGATTTGAATATGGATAAATGTGGAGTACAATTTTTCATATGTTTCTCTATTTCTCTCTCATATACAAATATCTCGAGGGTTTCATAGTTTGTTCTCGAATGTAGAATTGTCTCAAAGGCTTTTCTAGCTTCTTCTCGAAGTTGGATTTTTTGGAGAGTTTCATGGCTTGTTTTCAATGATAATTTTCCTCAAGGGCTTTGTAGCTAATTCTCAAAATTAACTTTCTTGGCCTCATGAACATGGGCTAATTCTCAAATGAGGGAGAGCTCTCTATTTATAGAGCTTTCTTGGCCTCGTGAACATGGGCCTCATGAGCTTCTTGGACTTTTGGGCCAGACCATTGGGTTTCGGTCTCATAGGCCTTTTGGCTTGACTATATTGGGCCTAACCATTAGGCTTGGGCCTAAACTATATTTGAGTTTGGTTTAATTTGAATCCGAATTCCAAATAAACACACTTCTAGTCTAAAATTATGTCATTAATTTTACATGACGGAGCAACTTCTTATTGGCCAAAATTTCTCAATCAACAAATGCCTTATTTCAAGGTTTATGCACGAACTTGTGTGGATGAATCTCGAAAAAGATAGTTTGAAGTTGACATAAAATTATTAGTCTTGAATGTCAACTACATGATGTGTTTTTTCAAAAAAAAAAAAAAAAAAAAAAAAAAAAAAACTATATGATGTGTTGATTTAAATTAGATATGAATTGGGTTCATACTGTTGACTTTTTTTAACATCGTTGTTAGGCCATTAGCCAAAATTTTGGAATTTGGTCCAAAAATTTTATTTTTACTTAGACATAAAATCTTGATTTGAAATTAAACTAGAGTTTAATTTCTACTTCATTTTGAACTTGAATTTGTATGAGATAAACTTCAATTTTCTTGAATGTTGAAATTACATCGACTTCGTTTGCCTGAATTTTGTTGAGCTTCGAATGCACTTGAAATCATCTCTCAAAACAATTGAGTTTACATTAAACTTTGATCTTCAATCTTGAAATTTGAAAATTCTAAAATATGTTCAATTTTAGAATTTTAAGCAACAGTTCACTTTTTTTTAACTTGAACTTGGATCGACACTTCATTTGTGCTTGAATTTATTTGAGCTTCAAATTTGACATCTCAAGATTGCATATCTTCCCTCTAATGAAATTTAGAAATTTGTCCACACTTGTTCCATTGATTTCAAATTGAATTTGGACTAATTTTTCTTCCATTAGAGCTTTGGTAAAATAAACAAATGTGACACTTTACGATAAACCCATAATCTAATTTAAATTTAGATCATAAACTTGATACAAATTGGGTAGATTGGGGGCCACCTCTTTGATTGTGTATTTAAAATAAAATTCCATATATATATATTGTGATTTCTTTTAGGATATTCCATATACTGACGACTCAATATCCACGGTTATGTTTCAATTGATTTTTTTTTTTTTTTTTTTTTTTTTTTTTCTCAAGATGGGAATTAGCGATTTTATTTTCAAATATAGGATTTGATTTTTTTTTTTTCAAAGAGATTTATTATCCAATCTTTTCTATAACTGCATATTGAAGCCCTCCACTACCCACGTTTGTGCCGCAGCTGTGGATTTAAGTTCGCCACTACCCCACGTTTGTGTCACCACACCAGTATCCAAGTAGCAGACTATTTAATAAGTTCGTAGTTGCCAGACGTCACACTAATTCGTTTGTGGAGCTCAAGCAACTAAAGCCTCCATCAAAGAATACGTAGAATTTAGCTCGCCGTTAATGTTCGCCCTTCGCCAGAGTCGTATGTTTTTCGCTACACGTTGGGATTCTTTGATCCTTTGCTCTTTCCGTTTGCCTAATGTCGACAACTGAAGTTGTGCGCTGCCATGAGGAGCTCGTGCTTCATCCAAAGCACGCAATTTGTGACCTTATTTTTTTTTATTCATGCCCGAGCTGCATCCTTAAGGTAACCGTCGTGGAAGTCGCGTCGATTTGCAGGTGAACCTTCATAAGCATTTAAGCTTATGTTTCGGTGGGTTGATGGAGATCGAGTACCATGAAAAATCAAAACTCTCAAATAGAGCACATTTTAGGCTATTTTATTCTGCATTATTCTAAGATTCAAGGGAAACAATTGATTTATAATATGTAAATTGCGAATAAAAATTACTAGAAGTCGCTTGCATTCATGAATTAGCATCAGAAGCACAGTTTTGCGGTTTTAGCGTAAATATTGAATAAACTGTCCTAAATTAAAGCGTAATGCAAGAAATGTGAAGCTTAAGCGCAGGAAGGACAAATTAGCACGAACGGTGACAAGCAGCGCAAGAAAGCACTAAACCATAATGCGAACACTTTCGAAGAATTACGTCAACAAGGAAACAAACGAAGAATCAATCAAGCAATTAAGTTGGCGTCAATTAAATAAATCCAAATGGAAATCAAGAAATCCTGCATTAATGAAGATTTTATAGCTCACCTAAGCTTGCTGACCAAGTAATTCATCTCTATAAATAGCAAGAGGAAAGCCGAGGTTCGGTGAGCTAGTCGGTTGGCCAAAAGCCGATCTTAAGGAGAAGTAGTCGGTGGTATTCGTGGAAGCCGATGACAAGGGGACTGCACACTTCACAATCGCACCAATTCCAACTTCTTATTGTTTTTCTTAGGAGTAGTCTATAGCTGTGGGCATTTAGTAGTAGTAGTAAAATTGGCTAATTTTAACTTTCTACTTGTGTTTATTGCGATGCTGCGGTATAGGAGTTGTTGATGAGTATTTATTTATAGAAGCATGTTAGGAGTGTAGGTTATCATGTTTTACACTGCTGCATTTTTAATTAACATACATTCGTCGATTAGCTACCCACGTATGTAACCTGCAGCAAGTTCGGAAGTAGGAGCCACAAGATGATCTAGTATGCTACGTTAGGATTGGGTGAAAGGCTTTTCACCATTCGAAGTGTTAGCATTCAAAATCAACCACAAAACCAACTTCAATTAGAAGTACTAATTCTAACATCAATCCCTGTGGAGAACGATAAAATATAAATACTTATTACTTGTTGCTTTTTGACCTCGTATTCTTGCGCGTAAGTGATTCCGAATCACACTTAGCAATAGGTTAAACTCTGAGTTAATTACCATACATTTATATTAGCACCCGAAATTACAACCGTCAAGGTTTTGGCACTGTTGCCAGGGATTGATTGTTTAGAATTAGAACTTTTAATTTGAGAGTAGTTTTTATTGCTAAAAAGGTTGAACACTTGTATTTTAGGGGAACCAAGATTAAAGACAATACAACCAATAGGGAAAGAAGTCTCAAATCACATTACCACAAGCACGAGTGTCAAAGATGGCATTCTATCTCTTTACAAATCAACGATGGAACAACATTGTAAACCCGCAACAAATACGTTCTAATCAGCAACAAGGCTATGCGGATGAGACATACACAACAAACTTCTGTTCAGCGTATCCTAACTGTGAACAGCTGTAAGAACCCAACTCTAAATTAGTCCTAAACCTGGTTCTTACTCAGCATGCATGAGTGTAAAAGCATTTAAAAATAAATACGACATCCCTAAAAATGTAATTTCCTTTAAAATTAAAAGAACCAACTCAAACTTGTTAAAACAGAAAACACAGATCCTGGGCAGTAATTTTAATCAAACATCCATAAACAGTTAAACATCATAATGCAAAATTCGCCTATGGACTCTGTGTCCAACTACATGCTGTATCGAATAAAACATTAAAAATAGAGTGACGCCGGCAGCTCCCATGATCATTCAGCTCCTCTGCTAGCCATCCCGGTGCTGTCCCAAGTTACCTGGTGGAAAAACCACAGAAAATAAGGGTGAGTACAAAG
>JBBMKA010000001.1:9190262-9212070 GCA_037833695.1 Sechiopsis laciniata
AACCATTAGGAATTACAGTAAAAACCTTTGATTAAAAATATTTATAAGAATCCATACGAAGGTGTGAAAGAAACAATGAAGGGTATTAGTAAATATGAAAATGGGTTATTGGAAACGGAAAATGGAAGTATTTTGGTCAACAATTTCAACTTAAAATGTTCTAATAATAATCCTACCATTTTCGTTTGATAGGTGATGTCTTGACACGTGTGTGAAAACCGGCACCGGCGTTTGACCGTTGCCCGGCACGTGTGAGTTGAATTAATTAATTTATTTTTTTAATTCAAAACCAACTCATTTTTTTTTTCTTATTCACTAAAACTCCATGGTGTGGTGTTCTTTCTTTGCTGATCCAACCCTCACGTCATTTCAGTAGTCATCAAAAATCTCCTAAGATCGTGTTTGTTTACCAATTATAATAATCGATGAGTTGGTGCAAATCTAATCCATCATTTTACACAATTTTCACCTCCATTTTATATAACTCATGTCTTGGTTAAGATTGATCATTTTTTCTTTTTTGTTATAATAATCGACAACTCAAACACTATTTATCATAATCGATACTATAATATTCTACATTTCAAAATACTTTTTTTGTAATTCTATTTTGATAACTTATACTTTGAATATCGAAAGGGTTGAAAACATATTGTCTTGGTTGATTGGTTGTGTTTCAATTCTATAATCACACGCTCGATCTTGAAAATTGGTGTTTACTCTCATCTTATCTGAAGACAATAATACTCATTAGGTAAGGTTTGGAGACTCACTAGTCACTATTTACAATAATTTGTCGTTTATAATAAATAACTTGATTGAAGTCTATCAATTTCAAGTTTTATTTGATTGAAACAGTTTTTGTTGTATTTAAATTTTTTATAATTTTGATATTAATTATTTTCTTTTTTTGCTACTCATAATTTTTTTTTTAGTTTTACAAAAGTTGGTATTGGAAAGATTTAAATGGAGAATCTCTTAATCATAAAACATATATTGAACTATTACTTTAAGAGGAAGATTTGGGTGCAGCCATGTGATGTCGTTGATGTGGTTATTTGAGAGCCACAAATTTTTTTTAAAATTTTTTATAATGCATTTTTGTTGATAAATTTTTTTTCTTGTGTGTGGCTCTTAAAGTGGGTGCAGCCATGACTGCATCCAAATCTTTCTCTTACTTTAATTGGCATATTTGGTATGTGTTACATTTGTGAAAAGTTTGGTTATTTTTATGTATATATGTGTAGCTAGACAGATTAATTGGCCGGTTCATAAAGGATACGCTACAAAACAAATTATTGTGATCGCTAGAAATAATATTCCAAACCCGAGATTTATGATTTATAAGATATTAATTTAAACGAAACATGAAAAGATAGAGGGATAAAGAGGGATAAGAAAGAAAGGGGATCCAAATCAAGTTGACTTTGATTGGACATGACTAAATAGACCTAATTAACTGTTCAGAATATTATTGTTAGATTATGTTTCTTCATTTGATTTGAGGGAGTTTAATTAGCGTTCAAGAAATTTTATATTTGTTAATACAAATTAGGAGATATATATATAGTTTGATTAATAAGTTTTGATATATATGGACCGAGGAGTTTTGTTGTTGATCAAAAGTTGAATATAAATAAATGATATTATATACATATTTATGGTATGATGTAAACTTCATTATATCTAATCATTCACTTTTAGAATATATCTATTTGATCAATACTTCATTTTTAATATTTTGGGAAATAAAATTATGGTTGCAATTTTATCTCCTAACTTGACCAATACCTCAAGCAACAAGCTACATGAAAGTTTGTCAATTTGTAACTGTGCTTCATTCCACTGTATTCAAGACAATGTTATCCCAAAGCTGATCGGATGTGCAGAGAAAATTTTTTGAGAGTTTTTTCCTTTTAAAATCCATTAAAAAAATAGAGCCTTTTTAAAAATTTGTGCTCCATTTCCGTACATTGAAGATAAATTTATTTGTTTTAAATTTTGAAAATGATAGAGAAACAACATATGGGTTCATGGGTGAAATTTTCAAAATTTGAAACATGATATCCAAAAGACATACAAATTCAAATAATCTCTTTAAAATATTAATTAATAAAGTAGGCATAGATTTTCTTTTTGGCGGTCTAAGTAAGGTAAAGAACAAGTATAGGTAATTGTAAAAAGGAAAAAAAAAAAAAAAACCATTTATCAATAAAGACTAAACCTCTATATAGCTTGATTTAGTTGACATTTTTTATGAACCATTTTGTTAAATTCATTTTTTGGGGTTTTTTTTAATGAATAATAATAATAAAAAATCTATAGATGTCTAAAAATTTTTTTAAAAAAAAGAAAATTCAAATATAAAAATTGGTTATCAAACGGGGAATCGAGATGAAGTTGTCTTAATGGTCAAAATAGTCTTGAAAACTTTACAATATGATGAGTTCAATCCATGGTCACATCTACTTAAAAATATTCCTTCTACACAATTTTAAGGAATTACACTTGAACTAAAGAAATTGAAGGAAATATATTTAATCTATTACAATAACAAAATATCAATATCCATTTCAAAAAAAAAAAAACTTACGTGTTTGAACAGATAATTTAAAGTGGTAAGCTCACGGCCATGTTAGGCCAAAACGGTCTTCTAAAATTCAAAACTTAAATAATGTCACCACAAAATTCACCTAATCCATATTTAACTAATTTTTATATAAAATATTAACCTAACATCCGAATTCGTTGAAAATTAAGGCATTAATTTTTTTACTCAGCAATTCTGGATTCTCAGTGGGTAAAAAATACTACTTGGAGCTCAAAAAAAAAAAAAAACCACTCTTAATCTAACGCTTTAAGCTCAAGATTTGGATTAGAATTTAAAATTTGAATACGGTCGTTCTTAGTTTTTACATTTTCCTATATCTCGTATGATCTAGTCACGTTACCTACTTGTTTCGATTCAAAGAACGAATATTATTCGACCAATACATAAGTCTTTTTAGCATGCTTCACCTTCACTCATATGCTCTTTAACAAAAAAAAAAAAAAAAAAAAAAGCTTTTTAAAGGTCATTCAACTTAAATTGTTTCTTTAGAGTTCTTATGATTGAACCATGAATAAGAGTCCTGCATCTCCTACCTAATGCAATTGACCGACCCGGTGTACATTTCAAGACCATGTTTAATAACTATTTAGTTTTTTGTTTTTAAAATTTAAATTTATTTTTTATTCAAATTTTTTTATCATGTGTTCCATATTTCTTACAATGTATCAATCATTCCTTAAGAAAATATGTCACTACTAACCAAATTTCAAAACACAAAAACAAGATTTTGGAAGCTATATTTTTTTGTTTCCAAATTTTTATTTGATTTCTAAAAATATATGTGAGATGTAGATGTACAAGTAAGAAAAAACATATGGTAAAACAGTTGTTGTAGACTTAAATTTTACAAACAAAAAACTAAAAATAAAATAGTTATCAAACGGGGCTTAAGTGTTTGATTTTTTGTAGAAGAAAAGTGATAAACAACAACTTTTTTAGAACTCCTCGTTTGTATTTAGTATGAAACAACCATCTTTAACCACCGATCAAATCTTTCATCAAACTCCACATCAAACTTATTATTCAACTTCTATTGATATCAATCTCCAAACGAGTAATTAAATTACTTTAACCACTATTAATATGAACTTTCAAACAAACATCCATATTCAAACATGTAATTAATAACATCTCAATTAATATTAACCCTTCCATTCTACTTTACTTTAAATTAGTATAAAGTTTATATTAATTTAAATGGTTTCTTTTAAGCTTCTATTAAACCATAAGGGGAGGGAAAAATGCAATTATAATCTATTTAAAATGTATTAGAACTTTATATAAAAAAGTATTAAAATTTTAATTTCAATGAATGCATAATGATGCCTCTAGAAATATGAATGAAGTTGAGACACATGCTCCGCCAATCAAGACATTTTTAATGAATTACGAAAGAGATTAGAGAAATAGAGAATTAGTTTTGTTTGGATGAGAATAGTCAAAAAGCCAAATTTTATTGGACAGAGTTGACCAAATGAAGGTAGTTTTTTTTTTTTTTTTTTTTTTTTTTTGGAAATCAGCCTTAATTTGTTTGATTTAAATATTTTGCTACTTTTTCTTGTTTTAGTCAGAGATTCAATTTTTGGTTTTTTTTTTTTTTTTTTTGAGTTTTTGAATTATTTATTTAATGACATGAAGTATTACTAAGTAACAAAAATTATTCGGGCACGGTTTAAATCTTCTACCAATAAAAGCTATTGAATTGTGAGATCATATAATTAATATTTCATATTTTGAGTTATTATTTCTTTTAATCAATGCCTATTCGAGTAGATTGGATGAACCTCTAACTATTTTTATGAGACATATTAATTGACCTACAACATTTAAATATAAAAAAAACTCATAAAAAATTAATTCTTAATAGTTGACCATTATAAATTAAAATAACAACCTCTTGATTCCACAAGATCTTCTTGATCAAAAAATGTACATTAAGTTATTGTTGAATAGCTATATTTTAATTTATCTATAAATAAGTTTTTTTAATTATATATAACAACTTTTACCATAGAATATTCAAATTCACGACCTCATAATTGACACATTTAATTCTTATGATATAATTTTAATACTTTAGTATTTATACTAAGATATAGAAACAAACCTTATAAAGTATCCTATCGTTGAAAGTTTTAAGTGAAAAATAACATGGATTGATTTGAATGATTTAAAGTTGTTTGATAATTACTTTTATTTTTTATTTTTAATTTTTCAAATTTAAGTCTATAACAACTACTTTAATATATGATTTTCATTATTTTGATATCTACATTTTGCTTATGTTTTTAAAAACAAAATCAAAATTTGAAAGTAAAAAAAAAAAAAAAAACTTTCAAATACTTATTTTAATTTATGAAATCTGATTAGAATTTACATACTATTCTAAGAGAAAACGAAATCACATAAAAACGAAAAATTAAAATGATTATGAAACGAACCCTTTGTTTTTTTAATTAATGTTTGCTACTCTTTGTTTGCAGAATAATAACATGGGCCACATTTTGTGGATCGTACACAGTAAAACTTTGGGCCTTTTGAGATAATGGGCTATATTTCCGGCCCTTTTATTTCATTTTTTAAAAAATAAATTTATTCCAAAATCAATGCCATTTGTGATGAAATCCGCATCGAGGAAGAAGACGAACGAAAAACGGAGATGATATTGAACTCTGCAGCAGCCATATCTCTCCGGCCTCTGTTAAAGCCAATACGTTCATCTTCAAACATCACCACAGAAAAACTGCGCCAAGAACTCAGCCATCTTCATTCTGAAGCAGATAGCACAAGAACCAAAGGTCTGTCTTCATTCCTTTCCCACCTATACTACCGCAATTACTAGGTTACAAGTACCGACAACCCGAACAACCCGGACTATCCAAGGGATTCTATTTGAATCGAGTTGAGTTATGGTATTTTAATTTTAGTTTAGGTACGCAGGTTTCCAATTTTTTGTCCATTCAACCCAACTCAATCCAAATTAAGTAAGAATATATATGTGAGAGAAGATGAATTAATTAATAAAATAAATTATTAACATATTGATAAATAACATTTACTTATAAAATAAGTAATCTGGCTTTTATTCATTTGTTTATATATTTCTGGTGTGAATATAATTGTTTTATAGAGGAAAGTGATAAAGATGACAATTCTATCCGAATTTCCACATTGGTATGATATTATCTACTTTAGTCATACAGCCCTCGTGGCTTTGTTTTTGGGCATCTCCTAAAAAGTCTCATACCAATGGAGATGGTTGTCATCACTTATGTTTTGCATCCCAATAGAAAGAGGGGATTAACGCAACTCGAGAATCCAATCTAATCCAAAAATATAGGGTTAGGTTGCTTTAATGGATAAAGTTAGCCAGTTGGATGATTGACCATGAAACTTTGGGTTGATCTTAAAATCTCCCTAACCCAACCCAACTTGGACCATGTACACCCTAACAATTACTGTATGTAATATTGCTTTTGATTTCTTTTTAGATATTTTTAGTTATTTTAATTGTGTTTTGAATTGGAAAATGGTAATGATTGACCATGGCAATGTGCGTACTCTTATGATCTTTTCTGCTGTGGAAATTGATTAGCTCTTTTTCTGGCTTCAATTCCTTTGAAATAATTGTTTCCTCTGAATTTGGAATGAAATTGTGGTTGATTCAGCGAACAGTGCGAGATTGAGACTTTTGAGATTGTCTGAGGCAGCTGAGAAGCTACGGCGACAGGCAGCTATTAGTGTACGAACCGGGAAGGAAGATGACGCGAGAGATTTACTTTTTCAGAAGAAGAAGGTAATGCAAGCGTTGGAGAAGTCTAAGAGTCGAATCAAGTTGTTTGATGAACTGTCAGCAAAGCTTAATGAGGTAAAATGAAGGATTTTATAAGCTGGTCCTGCAGTTTTTTTATGTAGTGACTTTCAGCACATTCATGTTTCACTCGTATTTACATTATTTATATTGATTTGGTGCTGGTTTTAGTAACCTTTATACCCTCTTTTATGTTCAATTATTGGACTTATTTGTTCGATACTTCGAGTTAGTCTGTTTGTGGTATTATTATTCATTCATGTCATTGGAGTGTTGTTAAGGCCTAAGGGTTTGGCCGAGAAGCATGTGGTGTGGATTCTTAGTGCCCATGATTAAGGTGATTTCAAAAGTGGGTTATCTCTACCAAAGCACATAGGAAGAGTGATGCTTGTAATTGTATGCCTAAAGTGTATATCTTTGATTAGGGTCTTACATTGGAAAGGCGAGAAGGCTTAACCATCTTTATAAGATAAGTGAGTTACACCTCTCATTATTAATTGTTTTGAGATGGAATAGAGTCTCGTATAATTTAATATGGTATCAGAATACATTAAACTCAAATAGGTATTTAGTTCAATAAAAAAAAAAGTTGAGATCCAATCTAAGATTGACGAACTCAAAGAGTCATCATCTTGAAGGGCATGTTGAAGATCGCACACTAGAAACGTAAGGAGGCCTTATCATCTTTATAAAATAGGCAAGCTACTCTTTCATTGTGAATTAATTTTGAGATGGTAGCCCGTCTCATCTATATTCTAATACACGAAAGAATGGCTGGAAACTAGCTGGTGCAAAAATTTGGAGGGTCAGATTTTAATGGGGATCTTGTGGCGAGGTCCTCATAGTGAAGATGACCATGGTCGAGGAGGACAATTATATTCGTGACAGTACAATATTCAATGTATTGGTGCGGTTGTGAAACAGTGAAACCTCAAAGATCTTAAAAAATGAGTGCAATTTCGAATAGAGGGTTGTGGGTAATAGCAATGTAGCAGCTATGACACTTATGTTCCGCACTCTCATCCTTTTTATTTCTAGTTTCTAGTACCATAACAGTTTTCTAATCTGGTTCATAAATTCAAGAATCTGTTAACCACTTGATTTTCTCAGGCAATATACGTAAAAGAGAATCAGCTAATTGGGAATATTGATTCAGATCTGACAGTGACCGCCGAAGATGCTTCAAGTCCCGTCCGAATCGTCACCTCAGAGCAGGAAGCTGCAGAAGATTCTGAAGAAACCGACATTCAAACTAAAGATGTTGTAAAGCTTCCTGAATATCAAGATTTGCAGCCAAGTGGAGAGGACTATGCAAGCCTGGCTAATGATAGAGAGCAAGGGGCCCTTTCATGCTCTGATATAGAGAGTGAAGATGAAGTATTTAAAAGTATAAAGGGAACATCATCTTATGAGGACTTCATGGAAAAACTTGACCAACAGCTAAATATAATCGAAGATGAACTCAACACTGTGCTGAAGGCTTCGACAGTCCTATTAGATGATGAGAACAAACAAAAGAATTTAAGAGTGCAGCAAATAAGGGAACTTCAAGATAACATCAGGCTTATCAGAAAGAGGTAATATATTCATCACCACCGGTGTTTTAAAATGTGCGCCCAAGCACGTGCCTAGGCATGACTGGCGCAAGTCGACCTTTTGGCGCCTCGCTTGTCTTGGGCGAGGCGCATGTAATAAGACGTACGCCTTTTGGCGCCTTACATGAAGGCCCGAGAAGGTTGATAGTTGAATATTATATATGTTTTATATATTAATCTTGGTTAAAACTTCATTTATGTCCATGAAAAGTGTTTTTATTGTACACACACCTTTTTTGTGTTTTTTTATATAGTGCGCCTATATAAAAAAGCTCTTGACTTTTGGTACGACTTGCGCCTTCGGTTTCAGAGGGCCATTGCGCCCTAATGCGCCTTGCGCTTTTTAAAACACTGATCACCACCCTTATTAAAAAGACTGCGTTTTCATTATCATTTATCTTTTGTTTTAAGATTGGATCAATCTTGTTAGTCGAGGCTTGGGATCTCCAAAGCATGCTTTAGATCCCACATTGAAACCCAAGAATAAACTTCATTGTAAAAAATCCCTTGTTTTTCGGGAGTAAGCCTTGGGACAGGTGCAGGTGCTTTGAAATGTTGCTAATCTAATGAAGGGTGTTCTAATGTTTATGTCGACAGAATCTCAAGTTTCAAGTTGGCAAATGCTCGCATCAGGTGATACTTGGCTGTGGAGGACCTAGGTCTTGCATAATTCGTCAGTCTATGAAGCATTATTTTTGTAAATTTCATTTTCTATTGTCATTTGTAAGATAATGTTCAACTGCCAAATCAATTTAGGGCAGTCATATCATATGAGTTTTCATTTTCCAATGCATCAAGAAAACTTGATCCCTTTCATATCAGATGTTTCATTTTCATTATCTCTTCACTGTGATATTTAATGTTGATGAGTTTAAATTATCTCAGTTGAACTAATCCTCTCATCATCTTGATTAGGACTCTTCGATCAACGTTCGAAAATGTGGCCGTACACGATCGCTTGCTAGAATTTGTACTGCCATCATCATTGGGCTCTAAAAGTTGAGCGTTTTTCTTGTTCAATTTCAACAATCTCATTGATTTTTTTATGCTCAACATCATGGTTAACAAACATACCTAAGTTTGTGTAGTTCCATACAGTGAAACTTATATAATACCTAGTTTTCAAATATTTTATAAATTTAAATACATTAGGAAAAACATGATGGAGGTCGATAGGATTAATTGATCAAAACAATGCTGCAGCCTGCAGTGAACGAATGGCTAAATTTAAAGAAAAAAAGTGTACATTTAAAAATTAGTAAGAAAATAATAGTGGACAAAAGTGGTAAATATACGATCAAACTTTATCGGGAGGAGATTAGAATGATATGAGATCTCATTTCAAAATCAATTAGTAATGAGAGATAGTTTACTTATCTTATAAAAGTGGTAAGATCTTCTTACCTTTTGAATGAAGAATCTTTAATATGCCCTTTTTAAGATGATATCTTAGATCGTATTCTAATTCTTTGGACTTTATGTGCTCGAGCTTTAATGCCATATTGAAATAATATTGAGTTCCATTTAAAAAATAATTGATAATAAAAATAGTCCATCTTTTTAATAAAACTAAATATCGGCTCAATGTTAATTCAATTTCTATACAAATCCTCACTGCCAACTAAAAAAATAGTAGTAGACAGAGGTTGTTTTGAAGTATTTTCATTTTTTATTATATCTATGATTATTTATATTAGCTTGTGAGTGTCTCAAACACCTAAAAAATTAATTTTTAAGTAAGTGATTATTATGGATTAAACTTATGCCCCTTAGTTTTTCAAAGTTCTCTTAACGATGTTTTTTTTTAAGTATTTTCAACATCTAATCAAACTCTAAATCTCCTCTCATTCTTTCAAGTCTATGTACAAAATGTCCTTTTTATCTTGTAGCATTACTCCCAATTGGTCCAATACAATGTAGATCTCTTGAGCTTTAGGATGCAACCTCCCACCACCAGCTATGAATTCTTGAACTTCATCATCAACTTCAATCACACTGCAACCTGGTTCTTTCTCCAAATTCTTCATCCTCATTGAAACCCTTTCCTCCATTGCTCCCTCAAAGTTACTGCTCCAAGCATGAACATTTGCCATTAGAACATAACCCATGCTTTCTTCTGGATCCAATTCTTTCACTTTCTCTGCTGCCCTCTTTGCCATGTCTGTGTTCCCGTGTGTTCTACAACCTGAAAGCAAACACCCCCATATGATCGAATCCGCCTCGATCGGCATCGATTGTATCAGCTGCTCAGCTTCTTCAAAAAACCCAGCGCGGCTTAGCATGTCCACCATTAAATTGTAGTGTTTTATTGATGGTTCAATGTTGTATATGTTTGTCATTATTGAGAAGAATTCTCTGCCTTCATCCACCATTGCAGAGTGATTACAAGCTGTTAATACAGCCATAAAGCTAACAGAATCTGGTTTGAGACTTGAACATTCCAGCATTTTGAATAACAAAACTGCTTCTTTTTCACACCCATTTACTGCTAGACCAAAGATCATGGCGTTCCAACTGGATAATCCTCTGTTGGGTATTTTCTCAAACACTTTAAGGGCATTTCCAATGCTACCACATTTGCTGTACATGTCTATGATTGCTGTAACTACAATGACATTCAACCCTAGATTGTTCTTCTTTATGTAGTCATGAATCCATTCCCCTTGCTTCAGTGCTCCAATTTGAGCTGATGCATTCAACAAGCTCACCATTGTGAACTCACTAGGCTTGATTTTTTCTTCTTGCATTTTGACAAACAACTTCAGGGCTTCTTTAAACATCCCATTTCTAACATACCCACCAATCATTGAATTCCAAGAGATTGAACTTCTCACAGGCATTTCATCGAACACCTTCCTGGACTCACCAATTTCCCCACATTTAGCCAGACCCATAATCATGGAATTCCAAGCAACGATATCGAATTCCATTTCTTGGGTAAAGATTCGACGTGCTTCATTCAGAAACCCACAATTTAGATACATATACAAGATTGTGTTTCGGATAAATGGATCGAACTGAAGACCTAGCTTTATGATCCTCCCATGGAGCTGAGCTCCATCACGGGCAAGTCCAAGTTGAGAATAAGCCTTGAAAACTGATGGGTAGGTCAATCTCTGCGGCTCTACTTCTGAAAAAACCAACATTTCGATGAAAAGAGAGATACCCATTTGAGGATTTGAGCTTTGAGAGAAGCCTCTAATTATTGTGTTCCAAGAAAAAGGATTAGGGTTTTGCATTTGCAGAAATACCAAATGGGCATAATCCATATTGCCCAATGGGGAGGAACAAAAGGCTAAAATGCGACTGGCAGCAAAAGAGTCTTTGGCATGGCCGGATTTGATTAAGTGGGCATGAATCTGTTGCAGGTCTCTCATGGTGGTGCAATACTTATCCACCATTGAAAGGTAAGGTTGGTTGATGATTATCAATTTTGCTGTTGCAATTGGTGAAAGTGAAGGGATCCCACAAAAACTTGTTAACATTTTTTCACTTTTGATTCTCTGTTTTTAGTTTTTACCTTTGATGGCAGAAGGTGTTGAACTTTCCTGTGGTGTGGCAATGGCAGAAACTTGGTTATCCATTTCAATTACAGGTAAGGCCACCTTCCACTCAAAAAAAGAAGTCACTATACAGATGGGCCATGGGTATTGTATCTTTCTAATCCAGCTATTGAGCAAATTGCAAGCTTAGGATTCACCTTTTAGACTTTCCACTTTATAATCATTTTCACTTTCACCATTTTTGTTTTGAAACTTTTGGCCTGGTCTTGAATTGAGGGCTTCCATTCAAAATACTACTTGGGTTCTGTTTGGAATGTCCATACTTTGGTTGAATCTTCAAAATATTGATGTCCTTAAATACATTCTAGATATTTTTTGGGACTTGGGCTGTTTTCAGTTCATCAAATAGAATGTATATATACCAACTTGAACAGGCTTAAGTTCCTAAAGAACGGCCTTATTGGCAGAGGTTTGGGGTCTTCAAGGTAAATTGTTGAGACACATGAGTGAGCTTAATTATAAAATCTTTAGTTGTCTCTCGAGTCTAGACCTTGGGATGGGCGTGGCTGCTCCATGTATGTAGTGGGGCGAAACTCTGATTCTCGGTTATAAAAAAAAACAACTTGAGCAGTTAAGGTAGATCTCTTGAGCAAGAGGTGAGAGGTTTAAATCTTCACATGTTCAACCTAAAAAAAACAGTTTATCTATATGCATATGAACATTCTTGTCAGGATTGATGATCTATCTACCTGAATTTCTTTCAACTACCTTGGACTTGTCTATTAGGCAAGGATATTTAAGTCAAAGGAAGATTTAGTAGTGACCCATTGTTCTTTAAACAAGACTGTTGCACTGTAGTTAGTCAAGAATGTGGGATCAGAGCGAAATAATTAGGCAGGGTAAAGATAAACCCATTTTAATGCATCCATGCTTGAGTGGCCAGAAAGGAGAAGGGAAGTAAAAAGCATATCATAACAATCATTACACCAACAATTATTAGTAAGCAGCCCACATTAAAGAACTAAAATTTCAATCACATCTCTTTCTTTATATTTTTCTATTTGTTAGCCTTCCTAGGCTTACCCCACATTTCCCTCTCTTTTCCTCCCTCTGTTTCTCATTTGATCGCACCCAAAGAAAAAGGGAGCACTTGTACTTTCCAAATGGATTTTTTTTACAGGACAGTGAGTGTAAAGTCTTCAACTTTTCTACAAGGCAATGATGCCACTCAACTATCTATATTTAAACCAGCAAAAAGAACAGCTCTGGATAATTAAGGTTAAGGAACTATCAATCAACAAGTGGGAGAATGAGAAACATATTGCTCATTAGAGGAAGAACAGGAGAATTGACTCATGAATGGGTTATACACAGCCTCATATTCCTCATTCTTGGTCATTTTTTCTATCCAGGTGACTGATAGTTCATTTTTTCTGTACATTTGGAGTTTTGTTTTTAATTTAACACGTTAGAAGAAGAATTCAAATCTTTAACCTCTTGATCGATGATCTATAGCTCAACTTTGAGCTATAATCAATTGGCCACATTTAGAGCTTATGATATTAAAAAAAACTATCTAGATATTTTTATTATAGGCATTTAATGCGTTATAATTGAATTTTCTTTCCTTTCTACATACAGACATGTACCTCTTTTTCTTTTATCAAGTTTTCGCTACAAAACCTTAAATGTCCATAAATTTTATTACTGTTTTCTGGCCGTATTGTTTAGAAATTATCTCTCTTTCTTCTGTTCTTATACCATATTTATCGTTTAAGATTCATCTTTTACTAATGAGTTCTTTTTTCACGAGTGGCTGAATTGAAGACTATATTTCTCATCTTCTTTCCCCTTTTGGATCTCCCGGGAATAAATGTTCTAAGTTGTCGACTATGATTGTAACTGAATTTCAACTTTTAAAATTTGAGTTGCTTGGATTTGGATTAGATATGGTAAAGCATTTTGATCTTGTTTACTCAGCAATTTAAGATAAAGAATTGTTGAAACATGTTAAATCACGGATCAACCCAAAACTTAAACTGATGGGTTGGAGTAAATTTAATTATATCAACTAACATTCTACCTCAAGGCAGAAGTTTGAACTTAAGACCTCCTACTGATAGAACATGTTAAATCACCAAATCCAAAAGTTTGAGTAGATGGGTTAGGGTAAAGTTAATTATATCAACCAACAAATTTTTTTGGTAAACCATCTGATATGAGAAGCTTCACTGATATTTGTCTGGAATCTTTCTAAGATATACTCAAAAAAGTGTCCACAGGGCTTGGTAGATTTTTACAGGCTCGTATGAACATCGACAGCCTTTTATTTCACTGCATTTGTTATTCTTTCAACTCAGGCTTTCTTTATCTTCATCAAGATTTTATTTTGTTTTCTTCCATTTACAATTCAATGTTTAGGAACATTAGTTTATTTATATTCCAAAACAAAAATTTGAGGAAAAAATAACTTCAATTTTGTTTCTGGTATGCAAAATGACAGGACACACAAGAGAGCTAAAGCATGAGAATCAGAGATTCAGTTCCCCAGTTTCCACCACTCAAAGGGATATCACCACCCCTATAACAACTGTTCCCACAATAATTCTTTCCAATCCAACTGCATCAACTCCATTTATCAACCCAACTTCAACCTCAGACACGTATTCGCCGACCATGGATTCTCCGAGTTGGTGCATTGCTAGCCAAAGTGCATCACAAAGGGCATTGCAAGTTGGTCTTGACTACGCATGTGGCTTTGGTGGTACTGATTGTTCAGCAATTCAAGCTGATCAGAGCTGTTACAACCCGAACACCATTCATGATCATGCATCCTACGCCTTCAATAGCTACTATCAAAAGAATCCTGTTCCAAATAGCTGTAACTTTGGTGGGACTGCTGTCATTACTAGCACTGACCCAAGTATGTTGCTTCCTTTAAAAGTTGTTTCTTTGTTGTCTAACTTGCTAATAATGTGTTTTCCCTTTCCATTTCTTTTTCTTATTTTTCTTTTGGGGGGGAGGGGTTAAGAGAAAGAAGAGCAAGATAAGGGAAACTTTTTTATAATTTGGGCACATAACTTTATTGATACAAGGCTAAACTGGCTCTCTAAAGTCAAGACCAGTAAACTGAATAAAAGAATCTTACCACAGAAACAGAACCCACATTAATATTTAGATTTATTAAAAAGAACAGTCTTCATGTACCAACTCTATCTATCCTTTTTCACTTTTTTAAAACCTTCTATGGGAAGTATGGATGTAAAGAAATTTAGTCCCTTTTTAATTCGAAGTTCATGCTCAGAGCTCTGAATCTAATAATTAAAGAAAATTCAGCTTTACATGACAAAACTTTTTCCCCTTTTCCAAGGTTGGGTTGGTGAAGGACGAAGGCAAAGGCTGGATGTGTTTGTAGAGACTATAAGAACTATAAAGGGATGTGAATTGTCCCTTGGGTGACTTAGTTCAACTTGGGATCTCCAAGATATGTTCTCTTGGAGGTCTCAAGTTTGAAATCCACAAGTGGATGTTATTGTAAAATTTCTTGATGTCTCCCAAGTCCGGGTCTTGGTACCAGGTGGTGGGGTGAAGCTCCGATTTTTTTGGTTATGAACAAAAATAAGATAAAGTGATGTGAATTATTGTAGCTGTAATGGGCTGTAGTGGAATTCTACTTTCTGCAACTACAACATGTTAAGGGACATAAAACTTCATATATTGAATCTGTTTCTATAAAGTCTTGTTTATATTTTTTCAGGTACTATGGGCTGTCAGTACACATCCACTAGGTAAAATCTCCATCTTCCATTTGCTTTTGTACTACCACCATTTATTTCCCAACAATGACACGGCTTTGTTTTCCAACTCTCTAGCACAAGTTCATCAGTTCTAAACACCACAAATTCCAAGGGCTCAACAGTCTTTGGTGCTGTACCTTCAAGCCCCTCTACTTCAGCAGCAACTTGTCAAGAAATAAATGTTCTGCAACAATTATTGCTGTTGGTCCTGGTTTGTTTCTCCCAGATTATTACACACTAACTTGACACCAAAACCTACTAATTGCTCATAGATCTTTGCATTTACTTCACCCAGTTCAAGTTGCTTCAAAGAAATGCAAAGTTTGGATTAAGGAAAAGTTAGTTCTTGGCCATGTTTTAGTGTCTATTTGCTCATAAAAGTTAGTTGTGAAGAGTAAAGAAAATTTAGAAAGAGTAACTTTTGAATATTTTGGATGTGGTTGTTGGATCTAGCAATACATATGAACATGTTTGCTACTTAGATTAGATGAAACCCTTTTTTTTTTTCTTTTCTTGATGTGAGATCTGTCTGGTTTTTATTGCAGAGCATCTTGTGATTGGGAAAAAAAACTAGTAATAATTGATGAATCTAATCTGGTTGTTTTGTAAGTTTCTGCTTTCTATTTCCTCATTTTTTGGTGTATATTTTATTGTTTTCCTTTGCCATATATTTCACACATTTTTTTAATCAATTCATATTTATACATTGCAACTATTTAAAGTCATTTATAATATAATAGTTATTTTTGGACTGTCATAAAAAGTTTTCTCAAAATTAACTTTCTTCTGATTGAGGTATATTATAAGTCTAAAATCTTCTATTCATATAGATTCCTCTGTTCCTGCAATCCTATATGCTCTGTTTTAATCTGATTTTTATGGAAAAAATATATATATAATTTGTTCTTTTTTTGGTGGACGAATTAGTAAAATGTGGTGTTTTTAAAATTTATTAAAAAGGGTTCCTTTCAAATAATTTAGCAAACTAGGGTGAATTTTTTTTGTTTCATTAGTTCTGTTTTTCGAGAAAAGGCAACTATACTTGTCTCTTTGAAAAATTTTACTCAATAAACACAAAATTTTAAACTTAATTTACTAAATTGTTTGAAAAGAACAATTTTTTTTTATAATAAATCTTGGGAAGGATCTCATTTTACTAATTTGTCCAATGAGAAAGAATTTAAACTCATCAACTTCTTAATTTATGTAGTTGAGTTATTACTCTTTTAATTATTCTAATCAATTTTTATTTAGAGAGAGTTTTAAAGTGAAGGAAATTATATTTACTTATTTAAAGGAAAAAGTTTGCAATCAGCATCTGATTTTATTATTGTGATAATTATGCATGTCTGCCAATAAGAGTGGTAGTGAGTATTTGGTGTTTTAATTATTGATTGAAATAAATACCTTTTTCCATTTTCTTAAAGAGACAACGACCACTTCCTCCATTTTTCACAGGCCACGTAATACCCATATAACTTTTAATTTCATGTCGAGAACAAATCATCATTCCCAAATGTCTTTTGTTATAATTAAATAATTTTTTTCCAAAAAACAAAAGACTATTTGCGAATAATAACCACTATTACCAAATGTCAATGTCAATTATTCTTCATACATTTCATTCTAAGATACTATCATAGTTTAAAAATAAAAAAACAAAAATTCCACCAATAATATTCCTATCACATTTGACAATGGTCAATTTTTTTTCGACCATGGTTCAAAAAAAAAATGGCGATGGTCCTTAAAGCTTTTTCAATTCAATCTTCAAAGTAAAAAATATTTCATTTAATCTCTTGTGAGTTTTAATATTTTTAAATTATACTATTATAATTATTTTTTTATGTCAAGTGGGTAGGGTAGACCAGAAAACATATTGTAGAAGTTAGATTTCTACAATGACTTCAAATGATACAAAGATTTTTTTCTTTATGTTTTAAATAAGAAAACGTTATGGGTCGGTGTGCATTTGATTATATTAATTCATTTTAGCAAGTTTGTTGGCTCTCTCCTCTCAATTTGTATTAAAAATAAATAAATAAAGGTTAAATTTTTTTTTTCTTAAAGTAATAAGAAATTATGGTTTGATGATTGAGAGGGCATAGCACTGACTCTGAGGGGACCGAGATCCCATCCCTTCTCTATTTAATACAAGGCGCTTGAAAATATTGACATTTTGACTATACATATATATTTCGTGTTAAAGATTAAATTTCCTCCCCATAAATGTTTTTGGTAATGCTCTTTTCAAATCATAACCATTTCGTTTTTTATTTTTTATTTTTTATTTTTAAAATTTTAATTTATTTTTATTCAAATTTTTTATAATGTGTTTCATCTTTTTAATTATATATCTATCTTTTCTTAAAAAAGTACGTGAATGCTAATTAAATTTTAAAAGTAAAAAAAAATTGGAAATTATTATTATTATTATTATTTTTCAAATTTGGTTTAGTTTCTTAAAATATACGTAAGATGTAGGTATCCAAATAAGAAAAACACATAATAAGATAATTGTTGTAAGCTTAAATTTTAAAAATTAAAAACTAAAAATAAAATAATTATAAAATAGAATAGTGTTTAAATTAGAATAAAAATAGCCCTTATGGATTCAATTAAGTTACAAGTTTAATTCATTGTAGTTGATTTTATGAGTGTATTTGGGTCGTGTTAAAGGGGTTTGTTGGACCAATGAAAGATTCAAGTTGATGAACCATCTTTAATTTTATGTCTTTAAGCAATCCAACTCAAGTCATAAATTTTTAGATTAATCAACCTAATAACTTTCATTAACGATTCAATTTATATCATAATATATATACATTCTAAACACTTTGCTATATATATATATATATAGAAGAATTTTAAAGATAAAAACGTTCAGAAACAATAATAAAATATATATACCTATATATTTGCATTATGCATAAAAGGAAAATAAAACTAATAATAAGTTGGATTTACATGAGGTCAACTAAAACTAATTTTAAGTTAACCCAAGAACCAAAATTCATTTCAAATAAGTTGATTGTTGATATCGAAAAATTGTTCCTCACGATCAATAGTAATATTTATCTTATCGTGAATAAGACACCGTTGTGGAGTGAAAATAAGTAGAGTATAGAAAGCTTGAGAGTTTGAGAGTAGCTTAGCTTAGGATTAGCTTGTCCTAGCCTCCTTTTGAATGGCGGACTTCTGATCGGATTCATAACTACCTTGGATGTCTTTATTATGGCGCATTATGGCCCTGATTGATGACGAAATCGGTTATAACGTTTCTTTCATTAACTCGGAGATAAATGTACTCGTAACTCCCAATCACTAATCATTCATCTATTTATTCCATTCGTAATCGTTGAAATGACTTGAAGCGTAACAACCTTGAGGGAGTTGAAACGACTGAATCTGACCCCCGAGAGAGGTCAGAGTCATACATGGCCGACCCCCGAGGGGTCGACGTGCATGGAGGTCGACCCCTCGGGGGGTCAGCTCCTCCTTGGATCGACATGCATGGGGGCTGACCCCTTGGGGGTCGACTCCTCGTTGGGTCGACCCCTCGGTCTCCCTTTGGCCGACCCCTAGGGAATTGAATTCTTCCGTCTCTCTTTCGGTCTCAGCGACTTTTGGAGGACCAACTCTCTTGAATTAGCCTCCTCCTTCGTCTTTTTCGAGAAGAGTCTCTTAAAGTTTTACGAGTTTTCGTGCTTAGCAAATATTTTACCAACAATAATGATAATTCAATTAAAGTTTTGAGAGTTTTTTTAACATTCAGAAAATTACAAATAAAAAAATAGAAATAAAAATAAAGAAGATTAAAATGTGCTCCAATGTCATTACTAAATAATAGTGGAATCAAAACAAAGTTAAGGCCTACGAATCCGTCCATTTTTGTGAATCCTATAATTTATCTGAATTGTTAAAATCCCCCTTCAACCATGGAAGACCGCCAATCACTCTCTCTCCCTCTCCTTTCCGCAACCACCTCCGCCGCCGTCAGTCCCGCTTCTGAAAACCAATCCCCCTTCCTCTCTAATCCGACCATCGCCGTCCGCCTCCTTTTGGTCGCCGTCATCGGAATCACTTCCCTTTGGGCCAATCACGAAGCTTCCAAAGGCTTCGAAATCACCATTCTCAACAACGCCAAATCCTCCCCCGCCGGTCAACGCTTTAATCTCTTCTACGTCTCAAACGACGAAGCCACGCGCCTCCTCCTCAACGCCAGTAATTTCATCGAGAATTTGATCTACCCTTCCAATTCTCAAGCCTTCCCTAAGAAGTCAATCGAGCGCGTGCATCTCACGCTCTCCCACCGCGATCTTCCCTCCAATGTCGCCGTCGACGACGGCGGAGCTGACTTCGTCGTCCATTTGAGCTCTTCCATTTTCAACGACAGAAACGTGAATCGCGCCATGTCAGCGGCGGTTTTTCGAGGGATGTCACGCGTTTGGCTGTGGGATGGGAAGGCTCACGCGCCGCCCGCGCTTCTCGCCGGAATGGTCGAGTACATTGTCGTGGCGGCCGGATTTGCTGAGGAGAAATATTCCGGTGCGGTCAATAGTATTGTACCGCCATGTGATCCCATGTGGTGGAAGGATAAGAATCCTACGGAGGTCGCCTTGTTTCTCGACCATCATGAAAGACAGCAGAAAGGTTTCATCCAACGGTTGAATCGAGGTCTTAAATCTAGGTGGCATGATCGGACGGTGGAGGATGCGTTGGGTATGCCAGCTCAGCGTCCATGTGGTTTGTTCAATTCTTCCAAAATTCAAATATAGTGCAATGGGCCAGTCCACATGGGTCATCATTCCAATCCAACGGAGGCGGTCCCCACCATGGGACCATTCTTTAGTTGCCACGTAGGATCGGTTTATTTTAGAAATTCTCGTGCTTTATTTGTGTTTTTTTTTGTCGGCATGTCTTTTTACAAATTTGTTTATTATTTACGTAGAATTTTTATTTACATTTGAATTGAGGGAGGTGATCTGTCAAAAAAAAAAAAGATTAAAACAGTCGTGACTTGTGATGCTACATAACAATTTTGATAGTCTGTTAAATTATAAATTAATGAAAATTTTGATTTACAGAAATATTAACTTTTTTTTTGCTGCCATAGGAATATATATTTCTTTTGAAATAAAAATAACTTTCATAAATCAAACACAAGTGAAGAAGTAAAACTTCTCAAACATTGACTTTGACTTGATTTAGGATTCGAGAATATGAATACTTTCTTAGTTCAACTTTAATGAGTTTGTATGAATAATATGTCTGACAATAGAAATAAATAAGTATATATGGACAAAATAATTGTGTGTATTTTTTTTTAATCATATTCAATTATGCTATTCCTTCTCCTTTTATCATTAGTCCTTTTTATAAATGTTTAAATTCCATTGTTTTCTTATCAATTCTGAAAATAACTATTTAACACTTTATATAGATTATGGATATTTTTTTTAAAGAAAAACTAGCGGAATATATAGCTAGTTCGTTCACGTTAATATTAGTGAGAATTTTCTCTTTTTTTTATTACAATTTTAATATTTTGTATTAATTTTTTTTTTCTTTTACAACATATAACTTACCATAATTTTAGAATGTTTTTTTTTTTATAATATATAATGTTAGAATGTCATATTAGATTAAGATTAGTGTGTCAATGTAAGTTTATTTGGCTTTAAATTAGGTTAGAGGTTCTTACATTAAAAAGATAATAGAAATGTTATTGGAGTGTGGCATAGGCTAGGCATACAATATTGCATTTCTTTTTTCTACCTTTGGTAAATCATTTCTCTTCTTATTCGATCATTTTTATCTCTCTCTTTTGGTAACCGATATCACAGTTTCACTTTTATTGTACAAAAATAAAGTAATTTCAATTTTTGGAGTTTTTTTTCCTGAATACAAAGTAAAGGAGGAGGGCCAAAATACAGATGACACTTTTACTCTCAAATAATATGAGAGCCAAATATCAATTTCTAAGATTGAACTTGTGACAATAAATTTGAAATGCATTACCTCAAATCAAGATAACCAAGGCACCACCAATTTTTTAGACCTTGTTTGATTTTCCATTTGTATTTTAGGGGTTTGGATTTAGAATCTTAAATCCAAACCATTGTTTGGTAAAATATAAAACGTGTGGGATTTGATTCTGGAGTTTTGAACAATAGAATCTGAAAGTTGAGTAGTGGTTTTGTATTACAGTGACCACACAAGCTTGAAAATTGTGATTTTCAATAATTTTTTTTTTTTTTTATGTATTCTCATTTTTCACCCCTCATTAGATTTATCTTCTTTTTCTTGTTTTTTTTAGTTCTTTCACTTGTTTATTAACTCTCTTCCTCTATTTATTCCTCTATTAAATTTTTTTTTTTTTTTTAAATCCAGATTTTGTCGAATTTTCAAAAACTTTCACAAATAAAAACAATCAAATAACCTAATTCCAATAAATAAATAAATAAATAAATATCTATATATATATATAT
>JBBMKA010000001.1:9212170-9244296 GCA_037833695.1 Sechiopsis laciniata
TCACTTGATTGCATATGACCACGTATACTTGCGTGCCTATCTGTTGAAACACATCAGATTGTTAGATAAATATTTAGACAGTTTCAACCGATCAAAAGCTTAAAGTTCTAGTCATAAAAGGGTTTTTTTTTCTCCTAACCTTATCCCAAAAGCATGGGTTAACTACTTATTCCACTTAACAATCATGGAGCGACCTAATGATGAAGAGAACCTTAAGAAACTAAGATGTATGATGAACTTAATTTATGGTGACCACTTATCTATGAATTGATTTTCTTACAACTTTTTGAATGGATTGGTGAACGTTGATTATCTTGATTGACGATAATGCATTTTAATTTTACAGTCACATGTTCGATTCTGAAAATATATATTTGGCTCTCACCTTTTTTTTAGAGTAATAGGAAAAGACAAAAAAAAACTACTCCCTACCGGTTTATTCCACTTCCCCTTTCATTCCACCTCCCTATTTTTCTCCAAGTCCAAATATACCCCTAGAAAATAAGATTTTAGGTAGATATATACCATAAATTAACTTCATTATTATTCACCCCCCCTATAAATACTTGTTGAAGTCTTTGTTTACCACTAAGACCAGTTGGGGATGATTTGATGCACTTTAACTCATTGAACTCTTTGTACTGTAAAGGGATGCATCCTAACCTCCATACACACCCACCATATGGTTTGTTATTTTGATAAACATGAACTTGACATATTAACATGGTTCCTAGCTACTTCCTACTGTCATGCCTCATTTTAATTTATATTTTTATTTACGACAATTACTTGTTTTATTTCGCCTTCACACATGTATTTTTCTTGTGGTTAATATAAGATTTAGTCGCCGGTTGTGTCAAATGATTTATTTTTACTTAAAAAAGGGTAAATAAGTTTCTAAACTCATGTTTATGAATGTTTTTATTATTTGTTTTATTATTATTATTATTTTAGAGTTAAGTGGTTTGTCTCGTGAAAATAATAGTATAAGCTAATCTAAATCCAAACCTTCTTGTCCCCGAAGGATGACACAGTTGGTCGAATGTTAGGGCTTTAAGGGTTATGTTTCTTTTGAGGTCTCAGGTTTGAGACCCGTTTTGTGACATTGTATCTCCACTTCAATGTATTTCAGTGATGCATCTTAGGGACGGGTCGATGGTGCTCTGGATATTAGTAGAGTGGAGCTCTGATTCTTTGTCATAAAAAAAATATCGGTAACCAAACCTTCCTTATATTGATGGTTGATATGCTGGTATTCTAATTTTCAATAGCTCTCTAATGGCCACTAACCCTAAACCTAAAAATTGAAAGATTAAAATTAGATATTTGAAAACAAAAACGAATTAAACCTTTAAATCTTAGAGAACAAAATATATTTTAACCAAACTAAACCGTGAGACTAAATTATACTTTTGTTTCTTCGAATCATAGTCATCATGAGGTGACAAGACGTATTCGGATTTGGAGGAGGGAAGAGGAAGCGGAAGAGTTAGTAGAAGTGGAAGTGGAAGTGATTTAAAGGGTTTGAACTTAATATTTTGTTGGGAGTTATAGCAAAAATCTTGTTTGCGGAATGACATTTATAAAGAGGTGTTGGAAAGATAGTATTTGGGTTTGGTATTTATAGAGGAGATGTTGAGATAACCTTGTTTGAGGATTCATATTCGTAAGAGAAGTGTTGTGAAATATTTGTTTGAAAATTAGTGTTCGTAAAAGTTGATATTTTTATTTTTCACTTTATTTTATATTTCAATATTAACAATCAGACAAATAAATAATATTTCAATAATTTAGTCAATAACTAATATAATCAATTTTCAGTCCACAAAATTTATTTTGAATAGTGAAAAATATTTTAGTTTAAGGGTTATTAATTAAAAAATATATAAATTGAACCGAATGAGTCGGTGGCACGATTGGTTATCTGATTTCGTATTAATTTATTTTCATTCCACTAAAAATATCATTTTTTATTTTCTCTCCCACACACACACACATATATATATATAGACCTCGAGGAGAGTATACCCTCAAATCCCAAGTCTTTAATCATTGCGCTACCTCTTGAGAACACACACACACACACACATATATATATATATATATATATATCAATTCTTCGAGTTATTATTATTTTTACAGAGATTATAATAATTGGAGGTTGGAGATTTGAACTCAAAATCTCTTGGTCATTAAGATTACACTGATGCGGCTGAGTTATTGCTCGGGTTGGCACCTTCTTTGTAATTTAGTGTTCAAAGAAAATATTTTTTTTTCATATTTATTTTAATTATTATGATCAATTTTAATTTTGATAATTATAACTATAAGTTCAATCTATAATTACTAACCGAACATTGTCACAATATATAGAGTCTAATTTAACTTTAGATGTCAAAGAATATTCAAAAATTAATTTTTAAACAAGTTATCACTAAAGTACCAGACTACTCAAATAGTCTCAACTGCCTTTAATGGCGCTTTCCATCAATTGGAGAGAAGAAATAATTTTATTTACGAGCTTAGGTAAGTGTGGGTCCTTACAACCACACATTTTTACTTTTTTTGCATTTCTATTTTTATTTTAACATTTCTCTCTCCATCAATCAAAGTTAATTTTTTTAAAAAAGTAAAAATATGTGGCTCTAAAGTGGGAAAATATTTCCAAAATACTTACCCACCCTTACTTATGTATGACTATTTTATTTAAATATTTAGATCATGTTAGGACATGTTTAAAAAACAATGTCTACTTAAGTGGTCTAATATAAGCCACATTCTATTTTTGTTTATTATATTTTTGCATTTTTTATATTTAAAATAAAATAAAATGTACCTTATATTAAACCACGTATGTGTCCATTATTTTTTTAAAGTACGATATAAATATTCCTCTTTATTTATTTCATTTTTTTTTGGGGGAGGGGCGGGGGGTTTGGTTTTACAGCTCGTGATGAAACAGAGAGCGAAAAAGAGAGGCTTTTTGTCGGGTTGTCTAGTGGGGTTGGCTTCTTTCTGAAATCCTCTGCTTCGTTGGCTGTAAGTAGTTGGCAATTAAGCCTTGTGCTCTTGGTGAACTTTTCTAGGCTCTCTTTCTTTTTCCATTTCTCTCTCTTCTTCTCATCCAATCAATATCCAAAAAGAAAAAAACCCATTTGATATATATATATTTTTTTAAAAGAATTCTCTGTATTTTTCTTCTGAGTTTCCCTGCTTTGAAGAAGAACAAAGAAACAAAACACCACACTGAGAATCCTTGTTAAGGAATGAATGGTGCTACAACAACAAACTCCGAACCAGACAATTCCGAATATGTCGAAGTTGATCCCACCGGAAGATACGGAAGAGTATGTTTTTGTCCCAAATCTCGTGTTTTGTGCTACAAATTTTGATTTTCTAAAGCCCCTTTTTTTGTGTTTTTGATTGATTTCTTCAGTACAATGAAGTTCTTGGCAAAGGAGCTTCCAAGACAGTGTAAGAACAACAAACCAACAACAACCTCCTCTGTTTTTCTGTTCTTTCGATGTCTTTCTCTAATGGGGTTTTTAAAAAAAACAGTTACAGAGCCTTCGATGAATACGATGGCATTGAAGTGGCTTGGAATCAAGTGAAGCTTTGTGATTTTCTTCAAACCCCCGAAGATCTCGAGCGGCTGTACAGAGAAATTCATTTGTTGAAGACTTTAAATCACAACAACATTATGAAATTCTATTCCTCTTGGGTTGACACTGCTAATAGAAACATTAACTTCGTGACAGAGATGTTCACTTCTGGGACTCTTCGACAGTGAGTTTCGTTTCGTTTCCATGGAGTTTTTCTCAAATGGGGTTTGTCAAAAACATGTTTTTAGACCAAATTTGTGTGTGCAGATACAGGTTGAAGCACAAGAAAGTCAGCATCAGAGCTGTGAAGCATTGGTGCAGACAGATTTTAAGAGGTCTTCTCTATCTTCATAGCCATAACCCGCCTGTAATCCATAGAGATCTTAAATGTGATAATATTTTTGTTAATGGGAATCAAGGGGAAGTCAAAATTGGTGATCTTGGCTTAGCTGCTATTCTTCGTAAATCTTATGTTGCCCGATGTGTCGGAACGCCGGAGTTTATGGCTCCAGAGATTTATGAAGAGGAGTATAATGAATTGGTTGATATCTATTCTTTTGGGATGTGTATTTTGGAGATGGTTACTTTTGAGTATCCATATAGTGAATGCAACCATCCTGCTCAGATTTACAAGAAAGTTATCTCTGTAAGACGTTTGTTTTCATCTTCATTTGCCTTTTTGTTCTTTGTACCAATTATTCACATTCTTTTAATTTCTTCTTTTAGGGGAAGAAACCAGATTCTTTGTATAAAGTAAAGGATCTCGAGGTTCGATATTTCGTCGAGAAATGCTTGTCTACTGTATCAACTAGACTCTCTGCTAGGGAGCTTTTGAATGATCCTTTTCTTCAAATTGATGGTTGTGATTCCTTACTGAGGCCATTAGACTACTATTTAGAATGTGATGAAGTGAGCAATTCCCTTTTCAGAGGGCCTCTTTATGGACCTCCTCATGGTACTTTGGCTAATGGATACGTGAATTATTTTGGTCATGAGGCTGGGAATGTCTTGGATTACTGTCCGATCGATACTGAAGCGAGCGAGATCTGTCTTTTCTCCGGTCAAGAGGATGAGCATGTGGCAGATGTTGATATCACTATTAAAGGAAGAAGAAGTGGCGACCGCGATGTATTTCTGCGACTTCGAATTGCAGATAAAGAAGGTAAGAGGGATGAATTTCAATGTAGCAGAGAAATGGTCATGGTTTGTAACTTTGTGGCTGTTGAGTTTTAATGTGATTATGGCATTCGAACTACCAATAACTTTCAATCGTCTTGCAGGTCGGATTCGAAACATCTACTTCCCTTTTGATTTGGAGAATGACAGCTCTTTGAGTGTTGCAAATGAGATGGTTACTGAACTAGACATAACTGATCAAGATGTGAAGAAGATTGCTGATATGATAGATGGGGAAATTGCTACATTGGTGCCAGAATGGAAGGGGGGAGCAAGCTTCGAAGAAACTTCAGATCGCACAGATTCTAATGTTTGTTACAATTGTTCTTTAAATAGTAATATTTTGGATTACGCTTCGCCGCATAATCCAGCAACAAAGAACCTGCACATTCTTCAGTGTTCTGATGAACATGGTTGTGCTTCCACCCATGGCCGTTTTGAAGAGATCACATATCAAGTTGAAGGGTCAGAACAATTCAATGGGGAAGAAAACTCGCATAGAACATCAGAGAATTTGGGCAATATCCATTTCACTGATATTTGTGCGCAACGAGAGGGACAAGAGATTGTTTCACATGAATTTGGAGATGTCGGTTGCAACGAATCACATGGAACACCGGAGCAATCGAAACTCAAGAAGGAAGGAAGAAATGTAAGTATTAACAATGATCAAACAGAATTCCAAACAAGAAACTCTAGCTCATCAACACCTTCGATGTCCTTCGCCGATGATCACGAGAACGAAATTCGACAAGAACTCAGATGGCTCAAGGCTAAATATCAAATGCAGTTGAGGGAGCTAAGGGATCAACAATTAGGAGTCAAAAACAAACCCTTTAGCTTGCACCCGAATCCCGACAACATCGATACGGACAATGGAACTTTGGTATCTTTGCTGTCACCAAACTTCAATGAAGCAAAAAACAAGGATCTCCTAGCATCTCTCTCCTTTGGCAAGAACACCACTTCACATTCCCCTCATGTCGCCATTTCGGAGTACCAAACCTTCCAAGACATAAACGTCGCAGACGAGTCGAGTAGTCCCGAGCTGATGTTCACAGCCAAGAGTTTCTACACTGGAGCATTGTTTCCACATTCTCTTCAAAGAGCAACCTCCCTTCCTGTTGACCCCATAGATTTTTAGATTCCATTGAAACTCATTTACATTCTCCCACATGTTGAAATCCCCTTAGCCTGTGGGCTGCCACTCCTCACCAACAGGAAGCTAACAACAAAATTGATTTAACAGATACAATTTAGTCAAAAAGGAAGAAGGGAAATTACATTAAAAAAAAGCTGTCCTTATCCTTAAAGCTTTCATAAAATGCAGCCCATTTGTTTGAATTTGTAGATACTCTGTGAGATTATATGCTGTTTGGCCTTATTTGCTTGTCAATTGACAAGCTGAGATGCTATTTTAAACCACTACATATCTTTGAAGGCTCCATATTAAATATGTGTTCAGCCTGAAGCGGAGGCCAGAACTTCTTTTTCTTTTCTTTTTCAGATTACAACAATTTGGAGATGGAGACTCGAACCCATGATCTCTTGGTCATTGAGTGTACATTGATGTTGCCGAGCTATTGTTCTTGTTGGTCATGTCAGAACTTTTAATGTAAGACCGTTGTTGCTTTTTTCCAACCTTTGAAAACATTAAAAAAAAATAAAATAAAATACACTTCTTTCTTGCTGTTCTAATGTAGAATTTTACTGAGTTAAAATTAAGTGTATTTCATTTATTGGCTTTACCAACTATGTAGCTTTATGATCTTATATATAAGAATTGGTCACTCTTTTAATAATGATTGAGATATGTACATTTTGGTTGATTGGAATAAGATTTTTTTTTTCAATAATGATGCTTACTTTTAGACTAAAAAGTAGAGTTTTTGTAAATGTTTACTTGAAATTTAAGCTAAATATATGATTGAGTGATTTCATAAATTAAACCATCCTTTGAATGTTGCTAATGGTTAACTTGCCTTACATGGATCTTAGCATGTCCCTTTCAAACCAAACAGTTTTGTTCAACTTTGTCATCCCAAACACTCACTATCATGTTTTCGTTTAAACGTTGGTTTGAGGTTTTTTCCAATTTTCGTCTATGAAATTTTAAATATCTACTTTCAGTCTATATAATTTAAAATTGATTTCATTTTAGAATTTTAATCCATAAATTAAAAGAAAAACAAAATTAAAATTAGTCCAAGTTGTTTAGAGAATTAACTTTCAGTTAAAATGAATTTTTTTTTTTTTTCTCCACACCCCTTATCCCTCCCAACCTTAATTCTTATTCTCTCTCCTCAATATTTATTTTTGTTCCATAGTGTATCTTTCCTAAAAAAAAAGGACGATCAAGCAAATAAATAGAGTTACCCATTGAAAAATATAATAGAAAAGAAATATATATTTGTGAGGATTTTTTATGAGAATCAAATATAAGTTTTTTTTTTCTTTCTTTTTTTGAGTACTAGAATCAAATAAAAGTTAAACTTCAAATTTTTTTTTTTGAATGTTAAGTTAAACTTCAAATTGATACACTATAATTAAATGAAACTTAAAATTTATAAGATTCAATTAAATTAAATTAAAATATTTTTAAAAAGTTGTTATTATTAAAATAAGAACAAAGAGGGTAGCTATCTACCCCAAATTTCCCCGAGTTATTGATTTTAGCGTAAAAAGTAACAATTTTAAATGAGAGAAACTAATTGTAAACTTTTTAAAATTTTTATAGATGTACAAAAAAAAGAAAAAAAAAAGAAGAGGGTTTTTTTAGAAATAAGTCAAATTGAAAAAGAATTTATCGTAGTAAGTGAAAAAAAAAGTTTTAGCAATCATAGTAAAAAATATTGTATTATTAATACTTAAGATATTATTAATATATAATATTATATTAATACACAATATTATATTAATATTACTGTATTTTTTATCATGGATATAAATATTTTGAAATTTGTATAAATGTAAAATTATTTTGTAAAATTAGACCATCCAACAAAATGCTCAAAAAGAATATAGATTGACAATTTTCAACCACGAGAAAATAAATTTTAAATTTTGGGAGATTATTCTTTTGTTGTTCATTACTATTATTTTTTGAGGAAGTATTTATCGGTTGGGCCAACAAAAGTAGAATTCTATGATATTTTCTATAACCTCGTAACAATGTTAATCTTCATTCTCTCAATTGATGTATAAAAAAAAATAGAAAGTATTTATTGGTTGGTTGTGGGTCCCGTAGGGGAATCGAGAAGAAATCGTGGTGGCGAATAAAACCCCATTCAACGATTCTTTAGCCCTAAGCTACAATCGGCGTTTTCTCGATTTCTCAGGCGTAAACCCTAGGCGGCTCCGCCCGCTTCTACAGCAAGCATGGCCGGCGGCAACAATACAGGCAAGTCGTCTCAGAAACCTTCTTCCTCTTCCGCCGCCCCTTCTAATCGGAAATCCCGCTGGGAGTCCTCCACCAACAATCCTCCCCCCGATCCCAAATCCGATTCTAAATCTTCAAAACCTCACAATCCTTCCTCCAAGTCAGCAATTAGTCCCAATTCTACCCACCCCAAGAATCCCGCCGATAAGGCTGTTAAACCAACTCCGGCCTTGGCGCCAATCCCTTCACCTGGAGTCCCAGTTCCCTTTCCCGACCCCTCAGCTCTTGGCCCGCCGCCCCCGCCGTCTTATGGTTTCCACATGCTCGACCGCCGCACGGTTGTTCTTGCTGATGGTAGTGTACGGTCGTACTTCGCTCTCCCTCTCGATTATCAAGATTTTATTCCGCCTGCAAGGCCCATGGATCTTGCGGCTCGGTTTTTGCCAATTGGGTCCGGTGGTGCTGGCCGGGAATATGCTGGATTTGATCATCGGTTTCCCCCAGTTGGCCCTATGAGTCCCGATGAGTTTCGGGGTGTTCGGGAAGAACAATTTGCGCGTGGTAGACCTCAAGATCCCTGGAATTCTCGAGGGACCGATGAACGGGCTGGTCCTGCTGATTTTTCTATGAAGAGGAAATTCATCGACGACAATGAGAAGGACGAGAAAGTTCGACAGCAGCAATTCTTGCATAATGGGAATGCAAATGGGTTTTTTACTGGTTCCGGCGGACGGAGTGATTTTTTGGCGGGAACGAGTGATCCATATGGTCGAACTGAGGATATGAGGTTCTCGAAGTACTCACGAGTTGGTGGAAGTTTTGAAAACGAAGGTGTAAGGCTAGGTATTGGTAACAATGTAGCTCCTAAATATTTGGAAGTTGACCAGAACGCATTGAGAAAGGCATTCCTTCACTTTGTGAAAACCATATATGAAAATGCCAATCAGAAGAAGCATTATTTGGAAGATGGGAAACATGGCCGTCTTCAATGTCTTGCTTGTGCAAGGTTTGATGCAATTGGACTCTTTATGTCTTATCTCTTTGACTTGCACTATCTTTATATATTCCTTATAATGACTGCTTTTTTTCCCTCCATCCGGGATGATTTATGGTGGATGCTGTCAGCTAATACATTCCACTGTTTGTTTGCACTGTCTGGTGTTGTGATTGAGAAGAGAGTGTATGCTACGAGGCATATTTCCTAATTGTTGCTGTTTCCCGATAAAATATTTTTTTGCTGTTCCTTTTAGTCTGGTATAAAAGCATTTGAGGAGCATGGATACTGACTTAATGTTGAGTATCCAAGCATGTTGTTTGTTGTGCTCTTCCTCCTTGCTTTTCTATCACTAACACTAAGTGTGTAATGCTAATAGGGGGAGGGGAATATTATGCATTCATTGTACCGTTTTGTAACTTTGGATTTTAATATGTTTATTGAATTAGTAGAAGCGGGAGGTAATATGGAAGGAAAAGGTGAACTAGACTCCCTTCTAAAATATTTCCCTGCATCTATGTGTGATGGTTGCTGCTAGAAAATACGTTTAACTATTTGTTTACACTTGCTATTGTTGTGTTGTTATTGAGAAGAAAAGTTCTACATAGAGTAGACGCTTCTTGATAACCTTCTCTTTCCTTAAAGTTGTTTCTATGCTGTTACTTTTCCTTGATAGGATTGTAAAAAAGCATTTGAGGAAAGTATGGATGTTTCCTTCTGCTGGCTACTGTTGAGTGTTTAGGCCTATGGTTTTATTGTATTTTTTCTCCTATGATTTTCTCTGTCATATTACAAAATATAGGGTAGTGGTGTAAGAAGGTTGGTTGAGTGTAAGAGGTGTGGCATGTCGTATGTCCTCAAGTTTATTGCCTGCCTCTCTTTGGTCATCAATCTTGAAGTTCTTTTTTGTAACTCTTTTGTAGGCTTTATTATTATTATTATTTTTATAGGAAATTGAACAAATTCATTGATCGTTGAAGTTACAATTCTCTATCAAAACAAAAGATTGAGAAGGAATAAATCGATAAAATAATGGCCATTTGTGGCAAATACAAAGGCTACACAGTAAACACATGCCTATATGCTAATAAAACCTAGGAAGCTCTCAAAACCTTCACCTTCTCTTTCCTTCTGCTTATCCTTCTTCACCGTCTCAACTTTTTTTTTCCTTGTTCATTTTTTCCCCACCATCCTTCTTTTTCCTTGCTTTATTTTCGTTCCTTTCCCCTTTCGTTTTTCGGTCTATCCTCTTTTCTCCTTTTTTGTGTGTGTGTCCTCTTTTTCTTCTCCTCTCTTCGATTCTCCTTTTTCTTTTTTCTTTTTCTTCTTTTTTTTCCTCTCTTTTTTATCGACTGTTTTCTCCCATCAACCTTTTCCTTTTCTTTTATCCTTGTGTCCATTTTTTTCCTCTCATTTTCTTTTCGTCCATCAGTCGCCCCTTTACATCTCTTTTGCCTTTGGATACACTCTTTATCTGTCGCCCTAGATCTCTCCCTTTCTCTGACCCTTAGACCCCCAGGTCACAACCGTTCTTGATTATTTGGTTTGGCAAAGAAAGGTAGATATAGGTGAATGAGGGAAGAGACTGAAGCGCTTAAATTTTTGGGCTGGTATTGCAGATTGGGATGCTTACTGGGGACGAAGATATTGAATCAGGCTTCTTCGGCTGGAATCTTTTGATATTGATAGTGGTACCTGCATCTGTCGAAATTAGATTTGATGACCACTTAGTTCGCCGGAGATGCACAATGCGGAGGCTGTACTTGTGTCGTTAATTTTCTCCTCGTATTGAAAGGCTATTACAGTGGCAAGCATAATCGATGAATCAGGTGTTGCTGATTTGATACAACATGCAACGGGGATATCACCACAAACCCTATAACTTTGGCTGTGGTTGTGTGATTTATGCTAGAGAACGTTCAACATCTTTCAATCATTGGCCATCGTTGGGTTTGGATTATCTAATGTCTTAATATGTTGATCTGAATCAACAAGCATCACATAATTTTATCGCAAAAGCTATGATTTTGGCTGGGGTCGAATGCTTTTGCGGCTGAGATTTAGCATCTTAAGAGACGGGCCATTTATATGGATTATTGACGAGATTAACAACAATACTACTACATCATTAACAAGCTTTACAACATCTTTAATTAATTCTTACCTTGTATTGTTGTGGTTTGTTTTATCGGGACACTCCTATTTGTTTCCATGTATCATATATCTATGGAGTTTGGCATCCTTCCCCCTTCTCTTCTCCCTTTTTCCTATCATTTTTCTTTCTTTTTGTAACCTTTTCATATATCAATGAAATTGTTTTTGTTTCCTATAAAAAAAGAAACCATGAAGAGGGTGTTAGGGAAGCTTGCATGACAATTAAACAGAGAAACTTTAAGATATTTCCCACAAATCTTGGAAGATGGTTGGTGAAGTAGATGAAGATAGATGTTGTTGCCTGGCAAAGGTTGGGTATGAGGAGAGAGCCCGATGTGTTTCCCATGAAGAAAAAAATCATTTTATACAATATGCTAGAGATGAGGTAGTCAGTAACATCACAATCGACAACGACTTGCCAAATTGTTGCCCTTGGTTGTGCTAGAGAAGGAAATGGTGTTGGATTAGGAGATGTTGTTGATGATGGACATTCCTAGCTTGCGTTAAGATCGACAACGAGATGCCAAGTTGGTGCTGCTGTAAGTATCAAAGATATGCACCAGCAAAGAAGTCCCTCGCTTGGTCAGTTCGCTAGAGTTAAGGAAACAAGCCTTAGAAAATTGGAGGGAGAAAAAACATCAATAGCCATGAGAGAAAGGTCGTAGAATGCTCATTCAATATGGCCTGGCAATATTGTAGTAGGAGGAAAGATGAATGTGGCTAACTTTAGGGTTCGTCTGGGAGAGTTTAGAAAGAGTGAGTGAGTTTATAGAGAGTGATTTTTCATCCCTTTATTTATTTTAGATTGTACATTTTTTTGTATATTTAGTCTTCACTTTGTTTTGGCTCCTTTTGGTTGGTTGTCTTTGTCTTTTGTATTCTTTTATTGAGAGGTCATTTTTATTACTATAAAGAAGAGAATGTTTGGGTTGGCTTTTGGCCAAAACCAACACTGGACCAACTTTTTTGGTATGAGCAAATCAATGTTGAAATTGGTTTTCTTTAAAATTGAATGGAATTGGACCAACCAACTGATTATTTTTGGGCTTTACATTAGAAATGGAATTAAAGGATGAATAAAGTTCATTGACGGTAAGGGTGGAGCATAGTTTGGCTTTCTATTGGATATTAATGGCTTGCAATGGCCACAAAGTAGTTAGTTTTGTTGATATGCTTCCGACTTTGTCCTTGTTTTGGTTTGCTCTATTTCTTACTCATTTTTCGAAACTCATGGAGATGAATCCTCTTGTGATGCTACTCTTCTCGAAAAAGGGTCGTCTTAGATATTTTGTGAGTATGGTTGCATCTTTGGGAAAGTCCCATGACCCGTGACATCAAACATTTGTTCACTTCATTGTGATATTGATTCCCCTTTAAAATTGTGTTTTGGTATAGACTTTGTTTCTTAAACCATATGATACAATTTGATGGCTTGTTCGGATGAAATTACTTTTTGTGTCCAATTGGGTGGTGTTAGTGCATGGTTTACCATCGAGGGTCATATCCAAACAAACTTGTTTGATATATGGAGTGAATCGGTTGGTTATATTCTTTTCTTTCTTTATAAATAGTGCCAATCAGACTAATACATATAGCTTTGATGCATCCAATAATGGAGTGAATTGCACTCCCAATAAACATAGCTAGGCCCAACTGTGCCTCTGACCAAGAAGTCATGAGTTCGAATCCCCCCACTCCCAATTTTCATTGAAATAAACAAACATGTATGGATCTTGTATGTTAATAGTTGTAAAAGATTTCGTTAGTTTTCTTGGTAATTGTTTGGTTAGGCTTAATCCTTGCCTAATAATGGGATTTTTGTAGTTTGTAGTTGACTTGATGCCATAATCATAATTATGGAGGGAGATCTATTTCACATTTTTGTCGATACTCCCTGTCAGGCATATTTCAATTTGAAGTGCTTGTTAGGTGGCCAAGTGCGCCACTTTGATGTGAATGAGGTGGAACGTTTCTCGTTAAATGGATAATTTATTCTAATCTAGAGTCTTAGCTACTGTATACAGAGGATGATTTTAATAGTTTTTTAGCTTATCTATTGTTATTTTGGAAACTTAAAATATTTTCTTTATCTTCTTTTAGTGATTGCGAGGAATCCTGCACTTAGATTCACTTTGATTGTCGGCCACTTGTCGCCTTTATTTCAAATCTATCTTCCTTCCACGATGATCCTCCATTTATTCCCGTTTTTCAAGCTTTTAGTTTAGCTAAGTCTCATTTTGTTTCTGATTGATTGATTCTTTTCTATTCATTTAGGCTCGTCTCTTGGTATATATCTTGGTTCATTCGTCTAAATTCTTCTTGATATTTTGTTTCTTTCTTCAAGCTCCTAACATTTTAACCAAAATATCTTGGGTCTCTTCGCCTGTTGTAGTGTGCCACTCGATGTAGGACACCCATTTTTTGGCAGTGAAGGTCTTTTATCACCTTGCCACTATCTTTTCTTTTGCACAGTCTTGGTCTCCTCCTCTGACAAGGTCTGTGGTTGCTGTGTGGTGCAATTTTTTCCCAGGTGTTGTTTTCCCTTTTCCCCTGATCAGCACTAGCCTAGTACCCCACTTGTTGTGTTTTTTCAATGGGTTCTCTTCCATGATGGTTTTGGACCACCACTTCCATGTCTTTGTTGGAATTTCCGGTTGCTCTTGTTCTTCTTTTTTGATGTTGCTCTAGATTTTTGTCCTTTTGTGACGAACATAAGATTCAACTATTAACCTACATTTCATGGAAGAAATGAAGTTTCACCAAGAATAATATATAAAAACACATAAGATTAAACTATTAACCTTCATTTCATGGAAATAAATGAAGTTTTAATGAAGAATAATATGCAAAACATATATACGAACTCAACTATTAACTTTTGTACTTAGTGTTGTGAAGAAGAACTCATGAACAATGGTGTAGATGGAGAAATAGAGAATGTGTGGCTAGAGAAGGGGGAGAATATGAGTTGTAGTGGAGAGAAAAAAAGAAAGTGAATGCTGTCTTTGTGAGTTGAAGAATTAAGATATTGAAATGTCTTGAATCAATTATCTCGCGTTTCTAATGACCTTATTAATCGTGCCTTGCCTTTTAAAACACTCTTATATTGGTTTTCTTTTTGTTTAGCGGTCGATATCTCACTTTTTTCTCTACTCCAAGGTTATCTTGTTTCGTTGGTGTGTTATTCTGTGGATGTGTATCTTCTTTATTTTTTCATTTTTGTCGATAGCTATTGACTGTGTTCTCGAGTGTTTTTTTTAGTCGTGCAGTGCTTAGACGTTAGCTTCTATGTTTGTTTGTCCTACTCCATCTGGCTTTCTCTGCTCAAGAAGGGACCCGCTCTATCTCACTCAGAAGTTCATGGTCTTAGTGTATTGACTTCCTCCTCTCTCCCTCCATCACTTGCAATGCATTATCTTGATGAGCGTGAGCCGCTTGTCTTCTCCATTTTCTCCACCACTTAGTGCTGAATTGGGATGTGTCTTCCTCCCCTTTCCTTCTGTGCCAGATCCGTTGAAATTTCCTCTATATGCGAGTTCTTCTGCTTGGATGTGTAGCTGGATAATGAGATAATCCTTTGGATATGCAAGACCTTCCTTTTGGGACTTAAAGTTTGACATTCAACTTCATGAGATGAATTTTTGTACTCCTCGTGCTATTTTATTGTAAAAATAGTTCAGAACCTGGCTCAAAATCTTGTAACACTTTCATCTGATCAATGAAAATGTTTTCGCTTCCTAAAAAAAAATCTACTGCTTCTTGTTTCAGAAAATATAATGTTTGAATTTCCGGTGGTCATCAAATGGGTAGAAGCAGTGTGGAGCAGTTCAAGCTCTGGTTTGACCAATGGATTTGGTAGGCAAGGGACCCATATCATCGATGTGATGATATGGGAAGTTCTCTTTTACTGTAATTGAAGAATAAATAGAAACCCCTTGAAACCCAGAGACCATAAGTTAGGCATTTTGCTATTAAAGTCCCCACTCAGACTGAACTTTATTGAATTCAACGAATCTTAGTTAGGGAAGAAGAAAATATGATATTCACTTCTCAGTAATCAAGATCATTCACCCATTGACATCACAGATGTGAACATGGATAAATTTGGTGATCGTAGAACATGAGATGGAGAAACTTTTCCTCTTCTGCTATTTGTGTGGACAACTTTCATTTTTGTTTGGGATCACAAAGTTGGAACTATGGACTTAAATATAGAAAATACTTCTTAGGACTACTGCTCTTGAAGAGAACTTTAATGGTTGTTGGTTTGATGTTAAGCTTTTTTAAATAGGCAGCTCTTGAGGCCTAATTTTCATTTGATTGAAGATTGTTGGAAATTGTGGAATAGAAGCTTGATTTATCTGTTGGTAATGGCTTTTGCATCTTTGGAGTCTTCGCTCCACCTACAACTTGCCTTTTTGAGTGGTGCACACTTTATTTCTGTTTTGGTTCAAATTTGTTGGCTTATAATTATACTTTGAACCTTGTGAAAATCATACTTTGGGCCCCTAAAGAATGTTGTTCCCTCCTTTACATGCTTACTTTCAGGTCCTCTAAAGATTTTCCTGATATGCATAGCCTGATTATGCACACATACAACTCTGATAGTGCTGACTCCCTAGTGGATCATTTGGGTTTACACAAAGCCCTTTGTGTGTTAATGGGATGGAACTACTCAAAGCCTCCTGATAATTCAAGAGGGTACCAGTTTCTATCTGCCGATGAAGCAGCAGCCAATCAGGAGGATCTGATTATGTGGCCTCCTCAAGTTATCATCCATAATCTATATACTGGAAAGGGTAAGGATGGGCGCATGGAGGGCGTTGGAAACAAAGCAATGGATAGTAAAATTAGAGGTATAATGCACCTTTTTTAAATTCTCCATTCTTCATTACTGTTTAAATCGATTTATTTCTTGCTAGGTAGAATAAGGTCTCAGATCAACTAGGCCGTACTGCATCTACAACTTTACTTACCAGAAATTTCACTTAGAAGAACATAAAACGTCCGTGACTTTCCCATCTGTCGTAGATGTGTTGGGCAATAGATTTAGTGTGGAGTGTTTTAATTATTTTTTAAATGCTGATGAGAACTAAGGTTATGTTTATTTGTGAGTACTATGTTAGTTAATAAACCTGAAGTTATATCTGAATCCTTCATTAAGGAATTGATGGCCACATGTCAAACCTTATAGTCTTGTTTCAGTGTTAGTGGAATGGAACCGTTCCATAGCCAATTGGAAGTAATCCTTTTGCTCAAGCAAAATATCCTTAACCCTTAAGTCTTGTTTTAGTGTTAGTGGAACCCTTCCAATGCCAATTGGAAGCGATTTTTTAATCCTGCAGAATATCCTTACCCTCCCTCTTTGCAATCTTCGTTCTTGATGAAACCTCGGCTTCTTATTGATTGAATGTGAATGAAGCTGTTTCTCTTTTTTTCCATTTAGTCGATTGCATTCAAGGGTTTACCTATTTCTGGTGGGGTTATAAATTTATCGTCTTTTTTCTCTCTCGCTCAAATCTGTCACAAATGGACCATCTGTTGGACAAGCAGTTTAGGAAGTTAGTACCCTAATTTGTTTTTTTTTTTGAATAAGATGTAGTACCTTAATTTTTATTAATATTAATTAATATAGTTGCCGAAGAACTATGGTTCTAGTTATCTACTTCATAATATAACATATTATATGCAGCACCTTAATGATTTATTAGTATAGTTTCGGATTAGTCTTACCTTCGAGTACTTATAATTATTATACCTTGAGTTTTTATCTGAATCCCCACATGGACTAGTTGATGGCACGTTGGATCTCAGGGTTTCTGTTATGGTCCTGTTTTTGTGTTGGTGTAGCTGTTTCACAGCTCTTTTGAAGGGCTGTTTGTTATCCTTTTTCTAATTAACATCCTTAAATCACCAGGCATAACTTATCAAGATGTCATATGTTTGAATCTTCTAGCTCCAATTGTAGTTCAACTCAATAAAATAACATCCTTAAATCTCTGTAGTTGTTTGTGGGGTCCTTGGTAATTTTTTTAATTACCCCACTATCTTGATTGGCTTACATTCGTAAGATATACTTAGCTATGTAGTCGCAAGAGAGTTTTATCTGAGAAATGTGCTTTTCTGGTTTAGATATTATTTTCAGTCCCACCCTCTCATATGCTGTGTCTAACATTGTTTTTTATTTTCTTGTTGACTTGCACCTATTTTCTTCGAACAGTTTGTTTGCTTTGTATCTTGTATTATACAGGCTTATGAGAAGTTAGTGGTAGGTTACAGGAAATCTGTAGATGTTGATGCATCTGCTTTGTACTTGATTTTTAAACTTATGCAACCCCTTAATGTCATCGTGTTTACATTTTTCTGTATTGATTAAGTCTAATGTGAGCTGGAAGAGGGGTCGATTTTGATTATTTAAACATAGACTTGGTAACTTCAGTCTCTTATTTCAGCAGTATGCTTTTGGATCATATTCTTCATATGTCTCTAGTCTCTGAGACAATAGAGTTTATTATGATAGGCTCTGCAATTAAGTTGCTTTGCAATCTCATCAGAAGTGTTAGATTCAGATAAATGGGCGATGTTCTCATATTAAGGCTATGCTTAGCATCATCAGGGTAACTTTTTTATTTCACACCACCTTAACAATATTTATCACGCGAAGCGTGGTGCTTTGTTATTTGGTAGACATTATGATCTTTTTAATTTATTACTACATTGATTGGGATTTTCCATTTCAAGCTTCCTGTACTGGATGCTTGGATTTTTGTCCCTGGTTATTTCTGTTTTCACGATCCTATGTGTAAACTGTATCTTGTTGTTTTTAGCTTCTGAAGCCTTTTATTTTAAGCTTTAGTAAACAAAGTTTATAAATTTGTCTATTTAGATTCTACGCAGCCACCTCTGTTCCTAGACAAGGCCTTTAACTTTATAATCAAATGGCTAGTTTACTATCAATATATTGGCATTAAAAAATGTCTTGACGAGCCATTTGGTCTCCCTTTTTTTTTTCAGACCTTGGGTTTGTGGGTGGGAAGTCCAAGTCTTTGTATGGAAGGGAAGGTCATTTGGGCTCAACTTTGATCAAGTTTTCGGGTGATCAGTCTGGACTCAATGAAGCCAAGAGACTGGCTGAATTTTTTGTGAAGGACAATCATGGACGTGCGGCTTGGGCTCGCGTGCGACCTGCAGCATATAGCAAGGATGATGATAAAAATCCAAACCTTGTGAAGGTGGATGAAAAGACTGGAGAGAAGAAAAGAATTTTTTATGGCCATCTTGCAACTGTTGCTGATTTGGACAAAGTTGATTTCGAAACAAGGAAGAAGGTGGCCATTGAGAGCTGTAGGGATTTCAAATCGCCCAGGTAGACCATCAGTAATTATATTTAGTTCAGCATGCGGTTAATTTGCATCCTTGGCTGAACTGCAAATTTCGGATCCACTTCAATTTTAGCTCAATGGTTCATCGATGAAGTCTTAACCAAGCAGCTTGTTAAATATTGTCTCCTCTGTTATAAAGAGGTGTAGGGGGTTGTTTGGTCTACCAGTAAACATTACATCAGGAATTTCGCTGGATTTGTTGCGTTAATTTAATTTCTACCGTAGGATGAATGTGTATGGTAGGATGTGGAACATGGACCTGGTTGTCTGTGAGCTGTTTTTTAATCCCAATGATTGAAAGAAGCTTGAATTATTATGTTTTTGCTATTATCTTAACTCTCGAACCTGCTATCTGTTAGGAACAAAAGATAAGTAAATTGACTTTAATGAGTCGCTCTGTTAGCACACCTTGGAAGCTAGCTAATTCTGTGTAAACAAGCCTTCCGTTGCTCAGTATTTTTCAGGCCAAGCAGACGTTTTATTATTTATATTGTATGATTCAACAACATTTGTGAAAAAGGGAGATTTAGTTGTTACTAAGTTATACAAGATATTGGCACGATTACGCTCGAGTGTCTCAGTTATGTATCTGAAGGTTAGATAATTGAGTAGGTGAGTTACATGGACAGTTGGGCAATTTAATTTTGTGCATAGTAATTTAATTTTAAATTAGCACACCTTGTTTTAGGGTAATAATTGTAGCGTTCTGCAGAAGGTGGGGCTTTTGTGACGTAGTGTTTTGTTTGTTTTCCAGTGTCTGTAGTTTCTGTTTGTTGATATGATTTGAAGAATTGTTCTTTGGAAGGATATTTATCTCTAGGGTCGTGATGTTGGATGCTGAAAATTAGCCTTGGGTGGGTGTCGGTGATAGAGAGATACTTTGACAATCTCTGCTTGGAATCTTATCCACACTATTCTTCTATGGATTTGCCGCCACAGCTGGTTGGTTTAGATAATCCTACATTTATATATACATATTTGCTGTGTTCAATCAGTTTACAACACCTATCATAATTTATACATTGAAAATAGAAATACTGCAGAGATTTGCTGACGATGTTTGTGGTTAGCTTTAATAATTCCCATACCTATATTTGAATTATTTACCATAATTTTCTATCTATTCATATTCTCTCTTTTGTTATCTATATTATCATTTCCTTAATAATTATTTTATTATGTAGGCTCAAATGCTGTCGAGTTAAAGCTTTTGATTTTTGAAGGCTATGTTTTGAGCAATAAACCAATCTGGTAATGGTTTTTCCATATTGAACACTTTTTAATATATATAGTCAATATTTATATATTGGCACACGTGAGGAAGAAAGTATGTGGACAAGTATTTTGATTCATCAACTTCATTCTCTGGAGACCAAAAAAAAAAAAAGAAAAGTGATTAGGTTAGTTAGGCAAAGGGTGTTACATTGGTTTTGGGTGTTTGTATTAGAGATTGGTAGAGGCATAGAGAGAGAGAGAGATGTTTTGGACAATGGATCCAAAGAATGGAACCGTAGAGATTGAAATGGAATGAGGAATGGGAGGGTGTTTTTGTGCAAGGAGGTAGCTTTACACGTGTGATTGGCAGGCGCATGCTTAGTGGTAGAGTGGTAGAGAGGGAGGAAGTGGGTGTTGTTGTGTGTATAATTGGGTACCTCGTTTTGGCATCTGTCTGTGTCTGCACTTTAACTGACTGAACCCATGTGCTGGTGCTCTGACTCTGTGGCTCTGTGCCCCTGGCCCCATCCCCCTATTCCCTATTCCTTTCTCTCTTTTACTTTGGTTTTTGTGAATCCACTTTCTTATTCATTCACTCTTTCTTTCTTTCTTTACACTACACTTTACTTGTGTTTCTTACCCTATTATACCTTACTATATACTGTTCTATTTTTTTAGTATATCTATGCAGCTTCCTATTAATATATAGTTCATTGCTTTTACTGTATTCAGCTTCATCCCTTCAATTATAGTTGGTTTTCCCTTTTACTTTATGAATACAGTTACATTTTTTGTTTCTAGTTTCACAATTTAGTTTCAATTTGGTCTTTTCAAATTCAATATTTTTTATTGATATTTTAATAATGCTCACTTTTACTTAGTATATTCTTTTTTTAGTTTACTTTCATAATTTTTTTTTAAATAAAAAAATTAAATAAATTTACGTAGAAATTTTTAAAAAGTATAATCATCATTTTAGTCAATATTGTGTTATGTAACTAATGATTTTATTATCTCACGGATTAAAAGTGAACATTACTTAAATATCGAGGGTTAAAGTATTCAATTTTGAAATTTATGGACCAAGTTAAAACTCCATCCCTAACTTAAAGGACTAAAGAGTTATTTTTCATAGTTTTTTATACATATATTTGTTTATTTGTTAGTGTCTTAGCACAATAGGGTTATAGGGTTTGATCACAATCTATATGTAGGTTGAGCTTTGTTACCTAAACCTTATGAAGAAACTAGTTTCAAATTTCTAGTGGGTTTGGTGATAATAGGGTGATAATAGGCTAGCATGATTATGAGACTAGGAGATACTATGGTTAGGTGACTCTAATAGACCAACCAAAAGAAATCTTTATGTATATTATTGATTAAGGGTCTAGTTGTTTTAGCTTTAGTCATGAGATGAGCTTGGTTGGGATGAGATTTAGGAAATTGATCTAGTTTAAACATTCAAATAGGTCGCTAAAGTTACATCCAACTATTGCAAGTCTAGACCCCATTATGTGATTGGTGCAAGAAATATAGGCACATTATGAGAGGATGATCCAGAAGGGTATAACATTAGTTTTTTTTTTTTTTTTTTTTTTTTTTTTTTTTTTTTAAATTTGAAAATGTGAAATTAAAGGGTATATAACCTCAGTTAAAAAACAAAGAGTAGCATGTAAACCACCAAACCTTTAATCCTTTATAATTTGTCCTTGATATTTTAACTAATCTCACGATGTGTAATTGTAATTAATCATCTTATTAACTTACTTTCACCTTTTGTTTTCTGAAATAAGTGATTAAAGTACGGTGTACTGAATAGTCAAACTTTGTCAAACTCAATAATTAGTATTGTACTTATATGTCAAATACCATGCTTCACTCTAGTAGCCCCCTTTGCATGAGTATTTTCTAAGTGTGCTTATAGTGTTACTAGTTCAATAAACTATTTATGTATTAAGTCATCAAGTGCAATTGTTTAATTGTATAAATACGTATTCTTCATTCATAAATCATGAATTCAAATTCTCTCGCTTTTACTAACAAAAAAAAAAATATATATATTATCATCGTAAGAAGTAACAAAATTAATATGATTAATAAATAGCATTTTTACTAATGATATAATACATTGAACAATAATTTTATGGATATGTTGACATTTCTATATAGAAAATTGTTGTCTTATTCATCTTTTCCCCATCTTATCTTCAAATCTAGTGGCTGACTCAATCAAGCAACGAAAGCATTTTGCTTCAACTTTACCCCATTTCTTTCTCTTTTTTTCTTACAATTTTGTCCATCTAACCAGCAAACTATATATATATATATATATATAAAATAAGTGGGTATTTAAATTAAAAATCTATAATGACCCACTTGATTTGTTCTTAAGTTCACATTTCCTTGATCAATTTCTTTATAGGTTAAGAAATGCATTAATATTCTAATTAATATAACGTGTTTAGTAATGTACCATAACAATATGATAATAGCATGTTAAAACAATTACTTAATAGCATGATATTTAGTAATGTTCAATTATTGTTGAAAATTATAATTTTTCTATTTCATTATGTAAATTATTGTTGAAAATTATAATTGTTCAAAATTAGCCCACGATTAGAGTTCAAATTTTTTCTGTAATCATTTCGTCCTCTTGTTCGAAAGAAAATAAAAAAAATGCCCTTTCTAAATTATAGTTTGATTTTTTTTTCATCAATTTATTAAATATTAGCCATTCGATTTAAAATTAAGACTTGTGTCATTGTTTTGTCCATTGCATGCTAAATAAAACGGCCTTTTGACGAATTTTGGGAATAGACAGCAAAATGACACAAACAATACTTTTGAAATGGACACAACATTCATCTTCCAAATTTTTTTTTTTTTTAATTATAAATGAAATAATTACAAAATAAGAAGTATTAAAATGTCGATAATTATTTGTAGAGGAGCTGTAGATAAAATTTCATTTAGAAGTGGTCTTTTTTGTTACAGATGTTATCGAAATAATTAGTTTAAATGTATAGTTTTACATAATTTATATTAAAAATAAAAAGAATGTGAATTTTGGTAAAAATGTTGTATACAATTCGTTTTTTAATTAATTTTTTTTATATAAACAATTTTTATAATAAAACTTATGATCATTTCATAATCTCATTTTATTATTATTTGTCTCTTTTATTATTTTGTTTAGGATCTTTTTAAATATATAATTATTTAAATAATGTTAAATTTGTCCAATTTATAAATGTATTCAATTATGTAATATTCATTGAGTAATCTTTATCTATTTATTGGATTGTTTCTTTTTAAGTTCGAATTGAGAAATGAGACACAAATCTTATATAAATAATACTATTGCTATTGCTCTTGACGTTGAAATTAATGTCGAAGATAAATTTAATAATAGTCTGTTATAAATAAAAATTTGGTCAATTAAAATTATAAATTTAACATAAAATAAATATTTTAAATATGACGCTCCTTAAAAAAATGTTATAAGTAAAATATTGCCCATTTAAAATTTAAAAAAAATATGTGCCGTAGTAAATAGAAAAAAAAGATTTTAACTATTAAAATATAATCAAACTATCTAATAAAATTTTGGTAAATCCATTTCATAAAATATCACTTTAATTTTTAAATTTTGAATTTTGTTTCATTTCAATTTTAAAATTTTAAAATATTTAATTTTAGTTTAAAAATTTATAATATATATATTTTTTGATCGCTGTTCAGTTTGTTCTATATTGATAATAAAAAAAAGTAATATTTAAATTTAAATCCAATTAAATTGATTTCACCAGGCTAGGTCGACCGCATTCTAGGATTTGTTTTTTTTTTTTTTTTTTTTTTTCGGAATACTAGAATTGCTTATGAAAGTAACTTTCGGACGCCGGTTACCGGTAATTATCCGTTACGTGTCAGTCTTTAATTGGTTCATATAATTTCAGTGTCTTGTCCCTTTGATTTATCTCTTCCGTTTCAAGTTTCATTCCCTCGTCTCTTCTTTTTCACACGCACTTTCTCTCTCTCTTTCTTTCTCCCTCCGCCGCTGAGCCGCCGCCGCCGCCTCGTTCGAGACACACAAAGAAATGGGGTCGATCCCCGATCCCGGCGAGTTGAGCGAGCCGACTCACCCGAGTTTCGACGAGTTCCAAAGGCAGGCGTCTCTGATGACGAGCTGTACTCTTCTCTGGAAGGAGCTCTCCGATCATTTCACTAATCTGGAGCAAGATCTTCTCAAGAAATCGGAGGCGCTGAGGCATAAAATTCAAACCCTAGATCATCAGACTAAGGACTCTCTCGACGAGCTGGAGAAGCGTGAGGTTAGTATTCAAGGAAGTGTTCAGATCGCGCTTAGTAAGGTTGAGAAAAGTATGGAGGCGGCGCTTAAAACTCTTGAGAAAGACGCCGATGAGAATGGTGAGGTCGATGATGGCGATGGATTGCTGTTGAAGCTGAAATCGTTCTGTTTGGGGATGGATTCTGGTGGATTCTGGAGGTTTATCACTGGTAAGAAGAAGGAATTGGAGGCATTGAGGGCGAAAATTCATCTGGCTTTAGCTGAATGCATAGATCCGCCGAGATTCGTACTGGAGGCCATCTCGGAGGTGTTTCCGCTGGACAAGAGAGTGGAAAAAAGTGATGGAAGCAACGATTTGGGCTGGGCTTGTGTTTTAGTGCTTGAATCGTTGATTCCGGTTGTCGTAGATCCTGTGATCGGGAAGTCTAGGATTTTGGTAACACCGAGCATGAAAGAACGCGCCAAGGAGATCGCAGAAACATGGAAGGCGAGCTTGGAAGAGCGAGGTGGAATCGAGAATGTTAGAACACCAGATGTGCACACTTTTTTGCAGCATTTGGTTACTTTTGGGGTTGTGAAGAGGGAAGATGTTGATTTGTATAGAAAGCTTGTGGTTGGATCGGCCTGGCGGAAGCAGATGCCGAAGCTGGCGGTATCACTTGGCCTTGGGGATATAATGCCTGGTATATTTCTTTGCATTTCCCTTTTGTTTCATATGGAAAAATTGATATGATTTCTGATCTTGAGTTTATTTTAGAAGCTAGAGCACATTTGTCTCTTTTTTCTGGTTCCATTTATCCGGAATTGGTTATTTAGTTCTGGTTTTATGAAGATCCATCCATGGAACTATGTAGGTAAGAAATGATTCGTTAAAGATCATCAATTCACATTTTAGCCGCCAATGATAGCGTTTACCGATTACATGGAAATCTATATCTAAGAGAAGGATTATACTGGTAGCATATCAACTTTTTCACAACATTCTATGAATTTGAGGCTGAGTGGTTTTTGTTAGAACGAATTTGATATTAGCAGAGTGAGTTCTTACCGGTTCCCATAGAGTAGTTGAACATATGGGTTGGGAGTTTAGAAACAGTAACATATTGGATTATAGATTACATCCTCAGGGCGGCCATTTTCATTACGTTGTAGCTTTAGTTCTAGGTATGTTATGATGCCATAATTATAATTTTTTTTTAGAAATTGATTGATGAACGGTTTGTTGCAACCTTCTGATTGCAGTGTTCTTATTCTTAACCTAGCATCATTATCTGAGTTTATATATCTATGCATTCGGTGCACATGGCTATTTTTTCTCCTATATGTTGCAATGTGTTCATTTGCGATCTTGTGAATAAATGACTGACAAAAACTTCGTGTTTTGGTGGAGTATTAGCAACGTGTTGGCTATAGTATATTTGAGTCTTCTAAAATTCATCTTCATTTTCTACCGTAATTATGAGTGGTATAATTTGTAACGTAATAGGAAATAAGTAGTTGATGATCCGTGGTTGTCTTCTGGCAATATGCACTCCTTTTTTTTTTTTTACTCTTTTGTAGAACTTCTCATAGTTTTCACAAATGTATTTGTTGTTAGCTTGGTCATGCTATAACTTCCCCCATCTCATTTTCTCTCTAAATTACTTTCCAGTTTATTGTTATTAACTAAATAACTATATCATGTAAGACATTTCTGTATTGGGAGAGCTTTGGATGTATTTTTTTATGCCTCTAAGCTGCTATCATGTGTAGATATGATTGAGGAATTAATCAGTCGGGGACAGCAGCTTGATGCCGTGCATTTTACTTATGAAGTTGATCTTTCGGATAAGTTCCCCCCTGTTCCACTGCTGAAAGCTTATCTGAAGGATGCAAAAAAAGCTGCAGCTGCTATTTCAGAGGACCCAAATAATGCCGGTAGAGCAATGGTATAGTTCATCTTATTTCTTAACTTTACCATTACTTCTTGAAATAAGTTTTTGCATTTGTGTTTATATCTCCCTTTGCCATATGGGGCCGTCCATTGGATTCTATATAACTTTTTTATAAGAACCGAACTTTCATTGAGAAAAATGAATAATACAGCACCATTAAAAAACTAAGCTCACAAAAGGAAGCCAACTAAAGAAAGGGGCTCGCTCAAGCTGCACTATATGCATTTAGGGTTAGTAAATTTATTATTGTTTTTTAAATTATCAGGAATCCCTAAGGAGCAAGCTGAATGCCTTAGGGCTTCATGCCTTCTTACTTGCAATTTGCCTTGCATGTTCCTCGGGAGGCTTTTAAAACACTGATGCGCTTCAATCAAGTAAAATAAGACAAATTTTTTTTGGTTAGCTTGTCTTTCGTGTGGTGATTTTTTTCATTTTATCTACATCTGTTAGCTGTTTGATGGTTGTAAAAGTATGTTATAGGCTATGCTACTTGTGTTTAATTGGTAAACAACGAAATGCCTTCTTTTTCAGGTTATTTGTATTATTTGATTTTCACAATCAAAATTCTATTCAACATGTCGGAGGCAGTAGTAATTGGTATATTTTCTGTTTGTTTGTTGTAGCACCTCGCTGCACGGAAAGAGCAGTCTGCACTCCGAGCTGTTATCAAGTGTATTGAAGAATACAAGCTGCAGGCTGAGTTCCCTCCAGAAAATCTTAAGAAACGCCTTGAACAGCTGGAAAAGGTCAAGGTTGAGAAGCGAAAGCCTGTTGCAGTCCCTGCCAACAAGAGAACACGAGCAAACAATGGCGGTCCTATGCCTCCTGCCAAGGCTGGTCGTTTGACGAATGCATATGTATCTTCATACCCTGCAGCGCCCGCATTTGTCAGGTCTCCCTCGCACTCTCAATACCCTGCCAGTGTCCCACCTTACCATTCCCCACCCTCAATGTATGGCAGCAGAAGCCCACCTACAAATCCTTACACTTACTCGCCAGAAGCTGCTCCACATGCTGTATCGTTTGCCCCTCCTACAAATCCATACACTTACTCGCCGGAAGCTGCTCCACATGCAGGATCGTTTGCCCCACCTACCAATCCGTACAGCTACTCGCCGGAAGCTGCTCCACATGCTGGATCATTTGCCTCACCTCCAATGTCCTATCCTGCTTATGGTGGTTACGGCACAATGGCCTCGGCATATCAACCAGCTTACTACCGATAAACATGACTGATCTCTAAAGATGGTAACTGCTGATTTGATGACTCCGATCTCTTGTTATTTACTTTCCCAATGGTTTGTCTGTAATACCTAACCATAAACAGTAGGGACGTATGTGTGTTAATTGTGACTTGTTATGCTTCTTGCTTTTCGTCCTGAGAAGCCAAACTCTCTAATGTTGATCAAACTTTAGCTGTAGGTTGATCGTGTAAAGTTATTATTAGGATGACCACGACACAACATTATTATTAAGTAGATCCTATTGTCATTTGGTCTTTAGTTGTAGAAAGTCTTGTTTGCTTTGTTCTATCATTATCTTAGTCTCTTACTCGATCATGCCTACCGATCAAAACGAATGCCATCTCCATCCATGTCTAATGGCTATATTCTCTGAAACAAACTCAAATTTATCTCATCTTGCAGATTACATTTTTTCCCACATGGCATTTGTTTATTTGTTGTCATCGAGATGGGGTTCGACTTTAGAATCCCGTCTCCGAGCTTGCTGTCTATAGCTATGTAGCAGGCAGGCATCATCATTCAATCTGATGCTTGTTGATATGAAGCAGGAATCTGAGTGTCCTTTTATTTATGCTTGTTTTTCTAGTAAATCCTGCAAAACAGATTTATAACCTCTGAATTCTACAGCTATTGTATGGTGGATGTGGAGCTTTCTGCTCCAAAATAGGCAGAGGTTTGAAGGCAAGTTCTTCAAACCTGTTTTAGATCGAATACAGGTGTTTGATTGACTGACTTTAACGATCGGCATACTATATAAACTCGGTCGAGTTGTTGTAAATTGTTTCACAGTTTATAGCCTAGTCTCCAATTGCTGGTAAGGAAACAGAGGAAGTTTTGATTTTTCTTTGTTTAATTTTGGCATGGATAAAGTAGCACTTGTTTTTATAGATTCAGTCTTAGTCATTCATGTGCATACCTAAAAATCTTATCCATAGCTAACAGTAATTTGGAATCAAATGGTTCTAAAAAAAAGTAATTTCAAATCCAATTCGTATCTTGCTGATTCTATATAGAAATTATTGGGTTCCACGCATTATATACAACTTGAATTTATAGTGGGCCAAGCCAAATCGTCCTTGCAAATCTCCATCCAAAATTTGATTTGAAATATGGTTAACAAAAAATTAAAAAAAAATCCATACAAATCTCTCTCGCTCAAACACAGAATTGAAACTAAACGAACAATCTTAACTTAGGAATTTGTAAGAGAAAATAGTAAAGCTCTACTACATTCAAAAGAGCACTATATAAATATATATGTGTGTTAGACTATTATTTTATACGAATAAACTTGATTAATAAAAAAGAATTAAGATGGAAGTATCGAACCCATGTAATTATAGCTAGGTATCGATCTTATGGGTAAATTTTCTTTTCCAAATTCTCTTATGGGTAACTAATAAAGAATACAGTCTCCAATTGGCGGTGCAGTAGTCGAAAGTTTTGTATTCCAGTCCTAGTTTAGGAACAAACCTGTTATCCTAAATACAAACGAAATTCTAATTTTTCGATTTTCAAAAAAAAAAAAAGAAAAGAAGAGAAAAGAATACATGTTATATAAGAAAACTTATTAAATAATTTGAAGACCCCACCACATTTGTCTTCACTAAAAAACCAACAACCACCCTAACAAGTATAATAATGCAAATATTAAATTGTAAGAAGAGATTTTATATTCACTCAAAAAAAAAAAAAAAAAAAGTAGGTCGTAATGTAATAAGAGAACCAGGCCTCCAATTCAAATTCTTTATCTATTTTGGGGTTAAAAAATGTGTGTTATTATTATTATTATTTTTTTGCAATATTAGGAGGATTATTGCACAGTGTTTCACTTCTTTATTAACTCATAATAGAAGAATCCAAGATAAAAAAAAAAAAAAAAAAAAAAAAAAAAAAAAAAAAAAATTCATAATAGAATAGAGACGAGAAAATAATCAAACATTAAAAAATGGTTAAATTACTTGTCATAGAATCGTATCTTTAATCTTTGACATCAAATTCATGTTTGATTTTTTACAATTTTAAAAGTGCTTTTTATACAATAGAAATTACTTTTGAATAACTAAATTCCGATTCAGAATAATTTTTAATAGGAGAAAATTTTTTTAACAATTCTAAAATCACTCCATTAAAGCTTTTGCTTAAAGTGCTACAAGACAAATTTTAAATAATTTACAGCATGTTTCTAGTTTTCAATTATGGTCATAGTGCTTAATTACAAATATTTTTTTATTTGGTTTTACAAGCTTTTTCATAAATCAAGTTAAATCAATACAATCATCAGTAACCAATTTGAAAAAATTGGTTATTCAATACTATCTCAATTTATATACAACTTAGATATACATACATGTCAACATATGAATACACATTTTAAGTTTTACTGTCAAACTGTTAAGTAACACATAAGCCAAAATAATGACAAGGAGTAAAGTTTTAAGAAAAAATATGGCAAGAAATAATGGACATTTTAACCATTTTAAAAACTAAAACTAAATAAACCTTTCTAAAAAAGTAGATTTAAATCCACACTTTTTTTTAATAATTCAAAGGTAAATCCACAAAAAATGAAAGAAAGAAGATTATTGGCATTAGGTCCAATATGATATCCATGCATGGCCCAATAAAACTTGTCCCTGTGCCTGTAGACAAAATATTGGTTAGGTCAACCTGCACATAAAATTAACATTTGTTGTTGTTTTCAGACTAACTAAATATTTTTTGCATGAAAATATAATACATTATTGGATATCATTTTTTTCGTATAATCCAAAAGTATGAGATTCCGAAATAATATGGTTTGGTGAGTGAATGGGCTACCCCTAATTATTTTATTTACTAATGTTAACAGAAATAGGACGTTTGAATAGGTAATATATATTTATGGTCAAAATTTTAATAGTCTCCAAAGTATAACACATGATCAAACCCATTCACCTAATTAAAATTAGGGTTTTTTCATGAGTAGCAAAATTTGGAATAAAAAAATCATTTATAGTGGAAAAAAAGTGAATTTCCAAAATACACATGTTTTGATAAGAATGATAACTCTAACCGAATCTCCATGAATTATAAAATTGTTCACTTTAAACATATACTCTATGAATTTACTTTTGATTTCACTATATACTATAATCTTCCTCTAATCTAACTAATGTGAGATATTTTATTTACATCTCAACAATCCCAACACTCTTTTGACGGGACTCCTTCACTTTGAAACGTTTGGGGCTTGATGGGAGGGAGGGGTTTGGGGGGATTTTATTTATTTATTTTACTTTTCCTTGTTTTGTTTTGTTTGTTTTGTTTTGTGAGTACAAATAGGGAGAGAGGGAACAAATATCGATTCTCGAGATCGAACCTGTGACACTAGTGTTGAACTGGTTTACAACCAAACAATGAAATCATTGCGCCACTAACTCATTCGGTCATTTCCCTAATATCAAACAATGTTTTTTTACCACTTTCACTTTTAACCATTCTTAATTTCTAATTTCTTATATCCAATGATTCTGTCTATATCCCTCCGAACCTCTTATTTTCTACTTTTTATTTTATTGATGTCCGTGATTGTCCGGACTAGCTTGGGCGCACCTCGACTAATGTCACAAGAAAATTCATAGAAAATTAATTCCTAAGTAGGTTGTCAGCATAGATTGAACCCATTACTTTTAGTACCTTGAGACTCTCTTTGACCACTATGATGGTTAAAAGCGAGAATCATACCACAAAACAATGTAGGTGATAGTTTCACACAAATATAAAAAAAAAGGAGAATTACAAAAAACATATTAAAAATGTGGCTTGTAATAGTGTTACTAGGAGACATAATTTCAAACCTACAGTAGAAAGAGAAGAATTACAAAAACATATTTAAAATTTTGTCCTTCTAAGGTGAATATAGTGTTACAAGCAACCCAAATGCAGACGATATATGGGGTACGAAACCACACAGAAAATGATGAAGATTCAATCTTTTCGACGTAGGAAAAATAGTTGTATAAATCAGATTTAACTCTGACCCAAAAGCACCAAACTAAAAACAAAGGGAAAAAAAAAAAGAGGTGATAAGTTTGTGAATAGTTATGAAGAACAGTAAGAAACTGTTATCCAATTTGTAATGACTCGATCGATTATAAACAAATTTTGACAGCACAAAGAAAACTGAAACTGAGACGAGCCTTTTGAATTTTAAATTAAATATAAGAAATTTTGAAAAATGGCATTGGAGTTTGAATATGAATTGAATGATGTGGTGATGATAAGATTTTTGGGTCCATATTTCAATCAATTTAGAAATGATTGACAAGATTTGTCATTGTAATTAATCTGACACTATCTTTCTCTCACACATTTTAAGAGAAGGAAAACAAAAACGACAATAGTTTAGGGTGGGTTTGTTATTTAGACATGAGGAGTAATAATTCTTAATTTATTTTTTATAGTAAACAACCACTATTAACCCTCATTCAACCACTTATTAATTTTGCTTTAAATTTGTATTTTTTTTTTAATTTTATATTAAATTTCATCAAACTTATATTTTAATTTCGACTAATATCAATATTAAAATATATATTTCTAAAAATAATTTTAACTCTATTGAAAAAAGTCAATAGCACGTTGGCTTGGTTGTAATGCAATTTAATTCTACGAATTTGATTTTGAAATAAATTATTTCATAAAAAATTATCAATTAATAATAATTTTAATTCATAAAAAACCTCATTTTTT
>JBBMKA010000001.1:9244396-9261412 GCA_037833695.1 Sechiopsis laciniata
ATCAACCACTCTTAACCCCCAATCCCCAAACAAGTAGTTGATTATTCCACTACTATTAACTCCAATCCCCAAACGAATAGTTAACCACTTCATACTACCATTAACCACCTCATTCTCTTCCACTCCACTTTTATGTCCAAAGAACAAACACACCCTTAGGGTTGTGTTTGGCATGTTTGTTCCAATTAATTTTAATCTAGATTGAGTTAACAAGTATAATTGTTTGTTTAGTTCTATTGAATCTTAAATGTACAAGGGATAACAAATATCTTCAGGTATAAGCATTTCAAAAAAAAAAAAAAAAAAGTATGAAGACTTATGCTATCACACTATTTTGGATATCCGCGAAGAATTGTCCTTCCTTAATAATGGTATTATTTAACTTGATATTGTGATGAGTCCCACTATTTACAGAGTTCTTTGTCATTTCTGTTGATTGGTTTGGATCTAACATAATAATGACGACTATTACATCGATGAAAATATATAGGAGATGACATGAGATTTATCTCAAAATCAATTAATAATGAGAGGAGTATCCAACTCAATTTTATAAAGATTCTAAGGTCTCTTGATCATAATTTCTAGTTTTGGATTCTTCAACATATCCATTTAAGACGGTGTCTTTTTGAGTTCATCATTTTTGTATCAAATCTTAATTCCTTTTTGTTATACCTAATGACTACTTGTGCTCGATAGACTATAATATCATATTAGATAACACAATCAAATTCGAATCTTAAAACTAATAGAATAACTAATCATTTTTCAAACACTTTGACTTCGTTGAATCAAGTTCCTAAGGGATTTTAATGTTATTAGTTGAGAATCACAATATTAGATAATCATCTCATCTCATTTAAAAAAAAACGTAGTAACTCAAAGTATGTTATAAAAATGATATTTTTCTCTTATCTCATGTCAATAATGAGCAACAAAATAAAACTTTTGATCCCTAGTCTATGTAATAATACTTGTTCCATTTGCAATGGTATTGTCATTTTCCCTGGTCAAGTTAAAAGCAAGTGACAAAAGTGATCACTATTTTCTAAAGAAAGGCCAATCCTTGGGTCATGGATGCTCTTCTCATGCTACCATGTTGGAGTCCACTTCTAGGTACGTGCAATGTCGATTCTATTCAAATCGAACAAAAACATATGCAAGTGTGGGAATCATATATAAATACGAAAAAGAGAACACGGTCGCTACAAATAAAGGAGCGAATCAAAACTAAAGTTGCTTAGAAAAGAAAATACTTTACGTACTAGTTGATCATTAAGTTAGTACCACGCTCAAGAGAGAAACATTTTATGCTAGTTGAACTATGCTGATAAAGATTTTCAACAATATGATGCAATTATGAATGGGTCAAAATGATACTAAGTCATTATCCAAACCACTCTTTATGAGCTCAATTATTGTATATATTCTTAGCTTAAGCTTTGCATTTTTTGTCCTTTTGTTTTGACGCAGTTGTTGCAATCTAAACATGTTTTACCATCCATTACTAAATTACAGCATTTTGTTGAGAAGTTATTTCAGGAAGCCACCAAATTGTAGTTTGGTAATTTTACATAGTTGAATGTTAGAATAAAAATTGAAAAAATACTTTGCTTTTGAATTTATTAGTTATTAAAGTTGGTACAACAAATACAAAGATTTGTGAATTTGAACCTTTAATCTCAAATAAAGAAGCAGATGCTTATGGTGGTGAAACTCTTTTTAGACTTTTGGTTCATATCTTTAACCTGAGTTTGTATGTCGATAGTTGTTTTTGTTTCCATAAAATAAAATAAAAAAAAAAAAAACTATAATAATTACTATTGAGTTATATTCATGCTGGTGAAGATTTTTTTTTTATCACTTTGATTCATCTTTAACCAGAAAAATTTGTATCTCAATGGCGTTGTTTTTTGTTTCCTAAGCAAATAGAGAAAACGAACTTTGTACCATTTAAGCATGAGTCTCACTAGCATTTGCAATTTATTAGCATAAGAAACCATGGTTCATTATTTTGTTAACTAGAAATCTAAATTTCTCTTAATGGAAATATTAAAAATTATTTAGAAATTTGGTTGTTTGGGCATTCAAATAATACTAGCCATTAAAAATTTAAAACCAACCACACATGCATGGTTGCTGTCAATCTAAAACACTGCCAACTCAAACACAATAAATGGGGGCCCAGTCAAACCATTATTGAGTGGTTCAAGTGGTCAATGAGAATTGTGAAATATTTAAGATGATGGGTCAACAATTCAGAAAAATTTACTTACATACTTGTTAATCTCCAAAAAAATAAAAAAATAAAAATAAATACTTCCTAATATGCACTTTATACATGCTTACTAATAGAATGAAAGGATAAAATAATATGTATATAAAAGTACTTAATTCAGATTTATCATAAAGATTTATCATTTATTTACGAACACTTTAATGTGTCACATTTTTATATATTATTTCTATTTCATTAGTCAAATCTTAGTACGTTTTTACTAAATACTTACTAATAAATATTAAAGTATTACTCATCATTGAATATAAGTTTGTTATTGTATTTGCTAATGTCAGGAAAGGAGTAAACCAAACTAAGGTTACAAATTCAATCTTTGGAATCTAATTTTCTTCACCCAATTTGTACTTTTATTTATGATTTATAAATAAAAATATTAAAAAGTAGCTGGGATTTACTCGATTTATTATTTTGGAAATCCAAAAACTTGAAAAGGAGGAACAATTAGAAGGGAAAAATCCCAAGTTTTATTGGTTAGATTTGTTTCTTTTTTGCAGTTGGATGAGTCAAACAAAGGATTCTCGATCCACGAACCTTTTGAGTTGAAAAAAATGAGATTGGAGCAAGGATTGGTATTTGAAACATTACATGATCATAGAAAAACGCAAAAAAGGAAAAGAAATTATACATGATTAGCGTTACCGCAACATGACAAATTTCCGGCGAGTTGGAGGCGGCGCCGGCGCCGGCGAGGAGGATGCGAGCAAGGTAAGAACAAGATCAGCAAAAGCTTTAACGATAAACTTATGGGTATTCTTGGGATTCAATCGGAGATAAGACGACAAAAGCTGTCGCAAAAACTCCCAATCGGTTCTCACATTTTCCAATTCCCGAGCTTCCACCATTTCCTGCATCGACCGCCGGAAATCGCCGTACGGGTCCGTCGAATATTTGGGCACTTTCATTCCTTCTGAAAGGGCGTCGTTGCGGTGGTGGGATCGCCGGCGGGCGTCGGACGACTCGAAAATGGAGTTTGACCGGCCAGGGGAGGAGAAGAAGAAGCGCCGGGAGGCGTACACGGCGGCGATGTCATCGGAGGTGGACTCTTCACCATCGCCGGTGGCGGAGGAGGTTAGGGAAATGGGGTTGGAGGTGAAGTAGCAGTCGGAGGATGGGGTGGTGGGCGGCGGCGATAATTTGAGTTTGGTGAAGAGAAAATGGAAGTTTTTGAGAAAAAGATTAGACATTTTTTTTGGGAATTTTTATTTTTATGTTGCAGTTGGCAAAGGAGGAATTGTGAGATTTAAAGAAAGAGTTGTAGCTTAGTTTGATCATCATCAATATTTGGCTTATCTAGATCATCATGTGCATACATATTATCAATTTTATTTTTTAAAGTAAAATATTGAAAAATTAAATAAATATGAGTAGATATCTTTCTACATTTTATTATTATTATTTTTCTTTTAACTAATTTTAAAGTTTACTTTTATTAATTATTGAAGTTTTAACTAATAATTTTTTTTTTTTTTGAAAATTTTAAAAGTTCAGCACAAATGTGATTTTTTTTGTACCATACAGGTTAATTAACCAAAATGTCATAATGCATTCAATGGAGCTGACTTTAGCTTTTCCTTGCTCTCCTCATTGTTAAATTTAATGATGATATATTTAAATATAAAATATGTAATCAAAATGTCTTGAGATTTTAATTGTGGTTAGAAATTAAAAAAAAAGGGTTATATACGGGTCATGAATTTTGAATCCTCATCATCCATTTCAAAAATGGACCAAGTATATATGCCTTAAGCTACTGAGTTTAGGCTTAGGGTCACGTTTTACTATTTGTTTGAAAAATAATAAAAGGAATACTTGCCTCATGACTAAAGAGACAAGTCCATTAATATAAACTTTTTTTCAACAATATTTAAAAAAAAAAAAAAAAAAAAAAAAGTTGACATCAAATGGGGTATCATACCCCATGCTAGAGGTGTCCATTTTCCCGCGGGGAACGAGGAGGAAAATTTTCCCGTGGACTAATCGGGGCCGGAGAATAAAAATATATTTGTAATGAAATTATCTATTCATATGAATATTTTTCTTCAATAATTAACATTATAGTTAAAATTTATAGATATTTTCTAAGAAAATCTAATTATTTAAAATTATTTTCCAAAAAAATATTTAAAAAATGTAAAAAAAAGAAAAAATTCCCACGGAGAACCCGACCCCGCCGGAAAATCCCCGCCCCGATCCCCGAAAAAAAAATGAAGATTTTCCCAAGAACGAAGATTAAATTAGGGGGCGGGGACGGGGAAGCCGTCCCGCCCCGTGGACATCTCTACCCATGGCTAGCGTCCTTAATCCTAAGGAGTAAGTATTCCTCAAATAATAATATGGGTCTCTTAGAAGGACACCGATTAATCGTACAAATTGGTAAGACGTAATTTTCGAAGTACAACAAAGCTGCCAAATTATTGTTTGAAATAAATCCAACAAGCCAATAAAGTCCAAATTTATAACAAGAGTCGTCTGATAATTTCTTCCGATCTTAAGGAACCTTCTTGTTTTTAATTATTATTAACGTTTCATTTGCAACTTTTAAAATTGTTCTCAAACTCTATAAAATTGAACTCCGACCAATAAATGAACTATAGACATTCTATATAACAAAATTCGTTAATCAAATTGAATTATCAGTAGTTGTACCAAGTGAATCTCTTGCCTTTTTTTTTTTTTATAAAAAAAAAACCCTTTTCCAATTATTTATAATTCAAACACCGGCATACTTGTCTCGATTAATTTTTTAGGCAACACAAAATTTAAACGTGGCAATGATGTATCCCGAAAGCGGTCAATGGAGCGTAAAAGCTCCAAGTTTCCTCATTCAAGTCTATAATGCTCCACTAAGACCATTGTCCGTTGAATTTGATTGCACCATTCATAATTTAATCCTTTCAAGAAATAGCTAGAATCACTTGTATTTTCATTGGAAATTTGGTTTCCTTCTATGGGTCAATATGCCAATTCAAATCACATTTTAAAATATTCCACAATAGATGGTTACTATTAAAACGAAAATCATCATCCCTAATCAATGTATACTTTTGACTAAACCACATGATTCAACCGTACTAGAAAATTAACAATCCAACTTACCAAATTACAGATAACACCAACGGGTATCATACAAAAACGGAAGATCTAAAAAGTACTGATATTTTCAGTAGGCCTAAAAAACCATTATATACGAAGATTTGGCTGCACCCAAATCTTCCTATATATATATAAACAAAGTTCAATAAAAAAACGTCCAGGCCTTTGGCACCTCCCAACACATCCCGATCCTATACAGTTTCAATCTCAGCTTCGTGGTCAAAGTATGCACTGGCTAGCTTTTTCCCACGTAAGGTAACGTTTCTATTTTTTTTTGTAACCATGCTTAACCCTAAGGTCAGGGATCGAGAGACATCAAAGGAATAGAGACACGAGAAGTATCTACAAATTATTGTCATAGATGAGTTTCGAGCCTGAGATCTTGAAGAAATGATACTTTTAAAGTCAAGCATTCGACCACTCAGCCACCCCTCTAAATTAAAAAAAAAAAAAAATTAATGCCAAGATACGACACATTTTCAAAAGTGGTCAAAGTACTTGAATACTTGACTCATACAAGACTCAACCTGGTAACATGGTTTTCAAACCTATAATTTGTGGTGGAAGGGGTAGTCAAGAAGGAGAAGAATTTAAGTGTAGCCCAGGCTGCATCTCCACCATGATGACAGTCCAAATGAGTGACAAATCTTCTTTTTTCTTTTAATTTTTCTATAATAAACATAAAGTAAAAAAAAAAAAAGATGGGTGACACATGGGTGACATCGGACATCGGAGGTTCTCAGTCAAGAGGGATTTTGGATATAACAACAATAGAGATGGGCAAATTGAAGAGGTAAATGTGATATTTGGAACTTTCACCAAAGTTACAGTACTGAAAGTGACAGCAAAGAGGCCATTCAAAGAGGCCACATGTGGGTTTCTTTTTACCATTACTGTGTCACCCAAAAAGTTCAAACAGTGTAAAAGACCCAAATTTTAGATGCATGTGGCTTCCGATAGCGACCTTACCTAAAGGCGCCATGTTTTCTTTGAATCTATTGTCTACTGAATTGGCTTGTCCCTCAAACCCAAAACTTCCCACATTTGAAGTTCATCATTTTTCAAAATAGATGAAAGGCAAAGACAAAAATACCTGCAACCAACTGGAGATTTCTAAATTTTATGTGGGATAGTCCAGCACTCTTTTAATGTTAAATGGAGTAAAAAAAGGTACGTACTGTTGAATTATAGGAAAATAAAAATAGATTTCATGTTTTTAAAATGAACCTGCCCCTGCTGCACCAGCTTCCGTATGGCAGCAGCTTTCCACAGGTGCAGGGCTAGAACCCATTTCCAAGTTTTGAAACTGCACCGCCCATTGTTATTATATTCTATGGCTTTGCATGTGAAAGTTTGGTCAAATTCCATGCCTGTCTTATTCAAAAGTTTCGTTTATTGGGCTAACATCTGTTGATGACATCTTATTTGCAAAGTTGGATCACTGCAAAAACACATAAACAACAAACCAACTTAAACCGCGTATTATACAAACCAAAGAACATGTGCATCACTGTGCTACTCTTGCGCTCACTGAGGCGCATTATTAGTAGTTGTCTCGTTCAGCCTGGCGGCTTCTGTCATGGACTCCGCCACCCCGCCAGGATGAGCAGCTAGTCTAGCGCTGTTCCTCAGCTCTGCATTCATTACCCCTTCCGCATCCTGCTTTGTCACCACTTTATCCACGGGTAGCCTCGTTGCAGCATCCTGTAATGTAGGGACATAGTAGTTTATCATAACATAGAAGTATCGAAGTAGAAACTCATGCATTGATGTGTGCTAGCTACCCATCAGCTTTTGAATTACATGATATACTTCCATGGTATCAAAAGAAAGTTATAGATGTGTCCCTTATAATGTGAGATCCTTGATGACCCTAAAGATGAATAACACATATATCTTTCCCAAAGTGGGATCCTCAATAATAAATGATTTTGGTAGTCGATCCAATGCGGTGAAGTCAGGTGATAAAATTTGTAGCGAGTATCTGTATGTAGCTGTTGTTTCAGTCCAAAGCCTATTTTTAAAAGAAATTTTCTTACAATTCTTAAATAGGTAAGGTGTGTATCAATTTTCCCCCTGATGGTCCATTGAACCTTAAACTCCAATAAAATTAGCAACCTTAGTGGTGTGAACTGTAGCCTATAATTCTTGATACTAATAGACTTCCAGCTCAGAAATATTCAATACATGTGTATCTAAGGAGAAATTAGTGAATCTTCGAAGAAGAGTGAAGGTAGAGCAAGATTTTTGTCAAAATAGTCTGAACTCTGAGAGATTTATTTAACCATAGCTCTTATCACTAATGAGGCTTAATTTTCTTCCAACTCCAAGCTCGTGTTCTTTCATAATAGTGAGATTATGAGAATTTTCACTTTATTTTCTATTAAATTTGGGAGCATAGAGCTAAAACTGAAAATGGGGTAAACATCATGGACATGTCAAGTTTAGGTTCAATTCCATGAAATTGAACGTCCAATGGCGAAACTTCATACAACAATTTGACAGGTTTAAAACAATACGTGGGGGTGAGGGTTGCGAACCAAGCTTGAGGTACGTTGGGGAAAAAAAGTTTCTTTAAAGATATCTTTTCTAGTTGAGTACAAGGGATTCAAATATTAGTTTTCTGGTTTTGATGGTTCATACTTACCATTAGGACGTCGTTGACTTTAATCTTATCTTCATTGTTGCTAATGCCGACATTGAAAAAAGCCGCCGACTGAGCGTTGGCTGTGAGTCCACCAGGTATCACGACATTGCTCCCTGTTGCCCTCACCTCTGCTGCCTGAATGGCAGCAGCATCGCTCTGGTCGACTGGTTTATCACCCGCAGTGTGAGCAGTCGCTTCTAGAGCTTGTCCAATGGTGATCGCGTTCTGCAGAACCGTGGCAGCTCCAGTAAAAGGAGTAGGCTCCACAAACTGACCAACTATCTGCACTTGAAAAAACAACAAATCAAAATCGACCAAACGATTAAAAACAGAGTAAAATGATAGCTTTCATATTCAGCCTAATCAAAAGATAAACAGAATCATGAATATGATGTAGTTAAGAATCTTAAAAAGAGGACCTGTCCGGCAACTGATTCGGTAATGATGCGACTTCCTGGAATATCTGTTTCTTTGACTGCAACTCCTTGATCTCTTGCAGCGTCACTAACATCCTCATGACAGACAAAGCCGGAACGCTCGTTCCTGGTGGCAGCGGACTGCATGGTTGCAGCAGGGCCGCCCTTCTGGGTTTGACCAAACACCATGGTTTCGGCGGTTTGCATCATGTCAGCATCCACCGGCGGTATAACCTTGGAGGCAAGGTCTCCAGAGACGTTGAAGACGTCGCCGTACTTGATAGGTTCTTGCTGCTCATGGCGGCGCGGCTGTTCTTGGCTCATTGTGCTTCACAAAGAAAGCGATTCTGATACAATATGAGCAAATGGGGTGAGTGTTACGGGTCGGGGGAGAGGGAATAAAACGATCACTATGGAAGAAGAGGTTGATGAAACGTCACCTGACATGTGTTGAATTCTGCAACTTTATGTTACACGTATCATTTGTAGAGACGAACAGCTGTCCGGTGCCACAAGCGATGGCCACTATTGAAGCTGAAGCTCTTACTTGGAAGTGGGATGACAGAGTTGTCACTCAACAAGAACTCCAGAACAAAGAACAGCTGGAGTATCTTCTTATTTCTCCTCCTCACATCACATGGCAAGTGAGGAGAAAATATATTCTTAACTGAAGAACAACAAAGAGTTCGAACCCAATATAGAGATACAACTTAAGAAGTAATCCATCTAATCTTCCAAGAAAAAAGAAAATTAAACAATTATAGATGGGCGATTCAGAATTTCCTTGTTTTTTTGAAATCGAAATATTAGAGTTTAAACAATTATACCTGAAATTACCATGTCAATTCCTAAGTCAAGTACCGAGCAATTGATAGTTCAAAATATTAAAAATGAAAAAAGTTGTAGTAACAACAAAATAAATGGTATAGGATAAGTTTAAGACCATAACCCAACAATGACTTGGAGTGCGAAGGCAAATCATGGTTTTTTACGTTCTGAATTTTGTATTGGCTCATTCAAAACTCTTGACCCAAACTTTGTATTAGTGTGAAGCTTTTCACCTCCATATGTACAGAAATTTAGACACCAACTAGCTTCCCACCAATATTTAGTTTTCAGTTGCTCAATACATAAGAATCCACTAACTATTTGACAAGTTTTAACCATTCCCCAACCTCTCAATTTGCTGAAAACTCACTTCCAAGACCACCATTTATTAACCACTCAAACATCTCCCTACTAAGCCATTATCCTGTAGTGAGATTTATTAGGCTAACAGCACGACGGCACCCAATATAGCCCTCACTCAGAAATAGAACCATTTGATTGGATTGATTCAGTAAGATTAGGCCATTTTATATATCAATTCTTTACATTTCCATTTTCAACACACAACACGAGTCTACCCATTTCAAATAGGAGGAGGAAGAACGAACAGATTGGTAGTAAAATGTATGGTTATGCACATCGATTACGAGTCGAACAAGGCTATTATACACCACTTTTAAGCCTGTAAACAAGACTTTATTCGATTACATTATTTAAGCTAGACCTTAATCAATCTTCCCGACTTGCAATCTCCAATCCATTACCTGCATAGAGATAAATTGTTTACGAAGTGATTGAATATCAGAAAGTCTTTATCAAGATTTAGAGGATAATACCCTGATATTTTATTCTACAATATAATCCTCTATAAATTGAGTTTGTACAGTATAGGAAATGAATACAGTTTGTGAATAACCACCAGAATAACTATTCAACTAAGTTCTACTTAACGAAGCTTTAGAAAAGCTAACTACTGAGATAACAGAAGGCTTACTTAATAACTAGCTAACCACTGTTCATTTGTTATTCTAAACTATACATACAAGTTTTAATCATCACTTGTTAACAGAAAAACAAAAAGGGAAGAAAAAGAGATAGGTTTGGTGTAGATCTAAATGCAAATTAACAAACACGAATAGGAACAATTTCGCTTTGCGGGATTGGGGAGACAAGGCACACAAATTTCTCAAAACGCTTTCTCTTTATTTCTCTACTTGTTTCTCTACAAGTTTTCTCTCTGCTTGCTTTTTCTCGCTCTTTGCTCTACTTTTCACAATGAGATGAGCCCTCTATTTATAGCCCTATTACAACTTGGTCTCCAAGTTCTTATCATAAATGTTTTTCACTGATTTGGTAAATCAAGGATCCACTAATTCCTTAATTAGCTCCTATATTAAAAATCCATTAATTCCTTAATTATAGCCCTATTTACAACAATTAAACATATTAATAAATTGCATTAAAGTTTATTCCAACATTTGGAAGAAACTTACCATCCGGATCAAAGAAGAAGACTTGCTTGACTTTCCCATTTGGTAGAGTCTTCTCAAAAGTCTGGATCCCCTTCTCCTGCAGCAAAATCACAATTAGTCTAGCCACATCCTCCTATATATTTGGATCTGGAAGGCATGCTAAAGGCAAGCGCAAACTTATTATGAACTGTGAGAAAATATTTCAAAAGAATTGAACCAAAGAAGTTTTAACTTCATTGTTTTTTCTTTTTTTCGTTTCTGTACTCTATAGATATTCATTCAACATGTCACGGTAATCATCAATTGAACTGAATTCATGAGTTACATCAATGACTTAGCATCGAAATATACTCAGAAAGAAAATATAATAGCGATTAGTGAACTAATCTCGTATAGTTTTTCAAATAAATTTCCTGAGAGCTATAGTTCTATATTACTTATTCCTTGACAGTTCGATACTCAAGGCTTAGTCGGGATTTGAACGAAACTTCCTCCTAGTTAGCAAATTTGGTAAATCCATCTACAGCTCATTTCGTAAATCCAAACTTGTAGATGCTAAGAACAGATACCCTAGCCCATATCCGAGCATAAATCTTGAATGTTTTCTACACTTTTCGTAACGAAAAAATCAAAATCAAAAGGATGATTTAGAAATTTACCTTGAGAGCATGAACAATGGAGTCGAAATCGGAAGTGGAGACAGAGAAACAGATGTGGTGACCTCGGGGAAGATGGCTAGGGTCAGCAACGGGTGACGAGGCGCTCCATGGACCTTCGGGAAGCTTGGATTTAGGATCTCTCTCGATGAGGTGAAGTTGAAAGGCAGAGGGAAGATTGAGCCAAATGACCTTGAGTTCTCCGAAATCTGGACTCTCAATTTCCTCGAATCCAAACATCTGCACCGCTAATTAACAATCGCCATGGACAAAAACTACAGTTGATGCAAGAAAAAGGAGAAGATGAAGAGAGAATTTGTTGACCTGTTTATAGAACTGTGAAAGGCGATGAATATCCGAAGATTCTCTGGCGATGTGGCCGAGAGAAACTGCTTTCGCTACAGGAACAGCCATCGTTACTCCCCCGTCACAACTGTACCGTAGTTCGTCGAAACTCGTCCACAATTACGGACCGACGTAGTTCAAGAAAAAAAAAAAAAAAAAAAAAAAAGATTCGATTAAAGAAAATTACAGAACGATGTTGAAGATTTTTATAGGATTATAATTGAAGCCGTGGAAATAAAAAACAAAAAAAAAAAAATCAAATTTCATAGGGTTAACGGAGCAACCTGGTAAAGATTGAGTTCAGTTACATATATTTATATATTTTTAGATTAAGTTATAATTTTATTGCAAGATTAATTAATAAAATAGATTTTTAAAATATTAATGAAAAAGACACCCTAATAAAATAAGTAATATAAGTTTAAATATAATATCATACATATTTTGTGTATATTTGTTTAGGCATTTATGGAATTTGTATGAATTGAGTTTTTTTTAAAAGAAGAAAGAAGATATTAATATTACTCGAGAATTCAACTTAACAAAAAAATATAGGATTGGATTGGATTGGGTTGATCTAATACATATTGTTGGACAAGTTAGAGAATTAACGAACCTAAAAATTTGAATTGATCTAAAATATTATTCTAACTCAACCGATCATGCATGCCTCTATCAAATTTTATTGGAAGATGATGATTTTCCAACTTTAAAACCAATGTTTGGTTTATTATTTTGAAATCATTTATTTATTTGGACGATGATGATATCAATGTTGGGCTTGATCTGTGTAAATGGCTATGGAGGTATATTCCTGCAATGACAAAGACATTTGGAAGCAAGTTATTGACGCAAAATCAATTTGCCTGAATTTTAATTTACTCCCACGTTCGAGTAAATTCACTAGCAGTCAGTCTCCTTAGTTTTATATTAGTATTGGCCAAAAGTGCCTTTTCTGGCATCAAAATTGGTCTGGTGAAGGCTCCTAAGAAATAAATATCCTCGATTTTTTACTTTGAGTAGTTGAATCTTGGGTTGATAACTCCTGGTCTTGCAACCCTCGTCGCCCTCTATTTGACAAAGAGAAAATCGCTTGACAGCAAATTTCATCTTCATGGAATATATTATGCTCACAAATTATTATGGTGCTGTTTTTTTCAGTACATATTAGAGAAGGGACGATAAATTTCAATTTTCAGGATCGAACCTCTGACGCTAGTGTTGAACTAGATTACAATCAAACAATGAAACTATTGCGCCACCGACCCATTTGATTACTCATAAATATGTTTTAGCTCTGAATTTATCTTTCTTGAAATTATATTTTCATTAGCATGTGTCTTACATAGACAACATAAAAATACAAGTTTTTCAAAAAATTGGCGGTAAATACCTGAGTTGAATTATGTTCGTAAATATTTGTATATTGATGATGATAATGATTTTTTTTTTTTAGTACATATTGGGAGAGGAGGATAAATACCTATTTTCGAGATCGAACCTGTGACGCTAGTGTTAAACTAGTATAAAACCAAACAATGAAATCATTGCACTACTAACCCATTTGACATGATGATAATGATAATAATGATGATTTATTATTATTATTATTATAGAATTGTGAAGGAAATTGTAGGAATTTGTTGACCTATTTATAGAATTGGGAAAGGCGATAAATATCAAAAGTGCTTTCGCTACAAGAACAGCCATGGTGTTACTCCTCTGTCGTAACTGTACTGATTTCTATGCCAATTGCGGAACCACGTAGTTTCAAAAAAATTACAGAATGACGGTGAAATTTTTTATCTGGTTATAATTGAAGTGATGAAATAAAAGAGAAAAGATAGATAAAATTTTGTCAAAAGGTTATGATTTTTCACTCTAAACTTCTCTCGATTCATCAACACAATTTATAGGTTAAGTTGCTACCCCGAGGGGGTGATTGAATTTAGGAGTTGGGAGAGGTGAGGAGAGGAAATTATCGAATCTCATATTTATTTTTTGGACATAACAATCTCTCTCAATGTCTCTTCATCTTCTTCTCATATCTCATTAAACATATTTAATCTAAAACATCAAATAAAACTTTATTACAATAAAAATTAATATAAAATAAAAACAAATTTCTCACTTAAACATCAATTCCTAAAAAAAAAAATTCAAACATCTCCTTTTAAAATACAAATCCCAAAACAAATATTTCATCTTTCCAAATCATTCTACTTCCTTTCCTCTCTTCTCCCGAACTCCAAAATCCAATCACCCCAAATCAAAATTAGGCACTAAACATGGAAGAACGTTGCTATTTTGATTTTCTAGTAAATTTTTGCGAATTTATCTTTTAATGGTACAAAGCTCGATACTTAGAATTCACCTATTTGAATCTCTTTTTATTGTTCTAATAAAAGACTAATTTACTAAACTCATGCACAAGCAACTCGCCTATGTATTGTAACTTTAGTTTTGATGGTTTGAAACTTTAGAATGGTGGATTGAAGAATAGCTGTAAATTCCGAAGACTAAGAAGAATATTCATTGTGGTCTTTTTTTTTTCTTTTTTTTTTTTTCTTTTTTGATAATATGGGCAATCTTCTTGGGTGATAACAAGTTTACTTTTAATTACCAACAATTTTAATGTTTTGTTGTGTTCATAATATCAAGTTTGAATAAAGATTCTAAAGCAATTTGAATTACAGGCTTTTATATTTATTTTGAACCGAAACCTATTGATTTTGTTTCTAAATAACAAAATATCACTTTCATAGTAACAAAACTAATTATGAATCGTATTGTTTTTAAGTAAATATGAGAGTTAAACATATTTGAAAGTAGGATTAAAATCGTTTTTGTAGGTCATTTGCCTACTTGCCCTTCATAAGTTGGGTTTCATATTTACCAATACTATATTTAGATCTCTCTAGAACAAGAAAAGTGAGTAGTTGCTCTCCCATGCATGGGATCTAAAAGCATTGAGAAATCACCCAATAAGGAATAAATTTATTTGATATCTAAATAGTGTAAAATTATACTGCTTGTCACACAAGAAGAATACTCGTGACTTAAACATTAAGATAAATAATGTTTTTTTTTAACAGAAAAAAGGGAATAAAGTGGAAGAATGAGTCATGAAGCAACATTAAGGGAACTTATGCTAGAGAATCTAAAATGGAACATATGCTCTAATGTCCTCCCTAACTTTTGAATGCCTTTTGGCCACACCCCACATTTATTAATCAACAAAATTAAAATAGTGTCAAACCCACGAAAAGAATCAGAAATGTCAAATGGAATTTAAGAACAGAAATAATAATAATAATAATAGTAAAATTTAAAAAAAAAAAATTGAAGAAAGTTTTGATAAAATTTTTTTGTTAAGGACAACCTTTCTTGAATTATTTTAAACATAGATCCTAGTGATTTGGTTTTTTCATTTTACTCAAAAACTCTTCATAATCTTTCTCTCAAATTAAACTCAACTTAGTTTTCATTCAGCAAGAACATTGAATTCAAGTAAGCTCAGATTTCATAAAACAGTAACAGAAAAAAACTATATTCACTGTACAACCACCAAACGACCTTCACTATTAAAATCCCCCCACGCACCTTCTCCGGCGACCACCGTCTTCGGCACCGTCACGACCAGCTTCCCGCCGGCGAACGCGGCGGTTGCAAGCTCCGGCAGAGTCGTCTCCGGCAGACGAAATCTCCACATATCAAGCTCCAATTCATCCAGCGTAAACGCCAGGGCCGCAGTTCGGGTAATGACAAGCTTGGTAACTCCAGGATGGATACGAACCGTGTGAGCCCTAAATCCGTCGCTAACTCCATCGGTTTCCGCAACGAATCGGAAGCAATTAGGGGTTTCGAAGATGGAAACCTCGGCATCGGACTTGAAGGGAAGCTCCAAAACGCGGCTGAAAACATGGGGCAACCGCCGCAGTTTCTTAGGGCTTAAACCTAGAAGCGAGTTGCGGCTATTTGGATTGCAATTCTGCCTGTTCGATACTGGATTAACCTTCTTCATCTTGGTTCTTTCTTGTTGATGGAGAAAAGAGGGGAAACCGATATATAATGAAATTAGTGATTCTGTGGTGAAGTAAGGAACATTAATTTGGAAAAAAGGAATCTAAATCTTGATCGGATTGTTGGTGTTTGGAGGAAAAGGAAAGATTCATTAAGGAACTGGGATTATTGGATTAGCGGCTTCTTCCACTCTTTTTTTTTTCTTTTTTTCTTTTTTTGGGGAAAATTGAAATCGAAATTGGAAACTTTATAGGAAGGAATCAGGGGAATACATGAACGCGACGGTAAAGAGAGAATTCTTTTTGCGAAGAGAATGTTTGCGAGAGGAGGAAGAACAAGAAAAGGTGATAAAATGGCCAGAGGAATCGCTTCAGAGATGTAAAAAGGCATGGGCTATAAAATTATAATTTATGTTTGTATATAATATTGATTTTTAAAGAATATTTATATTCTTTTTTCCTTTTTTTTTTTTTTTTAATAAATATATCTAATGGTAATCTTGTGTAAATTTTGATCTTATCAAGTTAGTTAGATGAGAAAGCTGATTTGTGCGTTAGAAATTAGTCTAATTATTTTTAATATTAAACATTATGAATATGTTTTTGATAACATCTTATGAAATAAATTTATTAATGGAAATTTGTTACCGATAGTAATCCTAGCGTCTTTATTTTAATTATAATTTATTTTTAAAAATATTTCATACATAATCAATTATAGAATATATAACTTGATTTCCTTAAATAGATACTATTAATTTAGTAGTTATTAAAATCAGTTTTTTTTATATTTAAATTTTTTCTAAAATTTTAGAATGATATAAAAACTTTCCTCGTTCTCCATTATTAAATTATAGAAATTTTAACTTTTAAAATAATAAAATTAAATTTTAGTATTTTTTTAATTATAGATATCAATATCATATATATGTATGTATGTATATGTATGTATGTATGTATATGTATGTATGTATATACATGTATATATATATGTATGTATGTATATATTACATTATAATGTTAAAGCATAACAAACTAGGAGTGTTCGTCGGTTGGTCGGGGTCGTTTTTTGGAGAAAACCGACCTAGGTTTTCTAATGATAGAACCGAAATTTTTTTCGAATCGAAAATTCCGACCGACGGTTGATCGGTCGGTTCGGTCGGTTAAATCGGTTTTTTTTTTTTTAGTTAATTCTAAATATTTTTCAATTGGAAACACTCTTATAATTTAATTTTTTT
>JBBMKA010000001.1:9261512-9278931 GCA_037833695.1 Sechiopsis laciniata
CTAACGGCCCAACCGAACAACAGAAAATGCAACCGAACATACCTGGGAAACTGGAATGAAGAACTGGGCCGTTACAAAATTCCAACGGAAATCAAGAGAACCTGCATTAATGAGGATTTTTCAACTCATCTAGGCTTGCTAACCAAGTAAATCAACTCTATAAATTGTCAGAAGGAAGCCAAAGTTAGGTGAGCTGGTCGAATGGCCATAAGCTAATCTATGCAAAAAGCAATTGGTGGTGTTTGTAGGAGCCGATGACAAGGGGACTGCGCACTTCACAACTGCGACAATTCCATTTTTATTGTTTTTCGTAGTTGTAGCTTTGAAAATTTTGTAATAGTAATAAAATCGTCTAGTTTAAACTTCTTACTTGTGTTTATTGCTATGCTACATTATAGGAGTCTTGAATGAATAGTCCCGAGTAGAAGCATGTTGGAGAGTAGGTTAAAGAGTTTTACACTGCTTCATTTACTATTTTATACATATGCGTCGATTAGCTACCCACGTATATAACTTGTGGTGAGTTCGGAAGAACAAACCACATGATGACCCAGTATGCTACAATAGGTTGAAGGCAAGTCTTTGCATCATTTAGGGAGTTAAGAATAACCTCACTATTGCTCGCGTCGCCCCGAGTTAAGTACGGTGTACGCAGTAGAAGCTGGTTCTGCCGTAAATCATTAAGTGCAAAAGTACTTTTTGGTATAGGGAAGCAAGGAACTCAATAACTAGTTCCGCGCTCTTAATATTTTCTATAAGTGTCCATTTGTCACTACTCATTGTATTCATATTTATTACTGTTAGCATCTGCATCATTTTATTATTAGCATCAAGAATAAAAACAAACAACCATCTTCAACCCATGCATTTACTTTTCTGCACAACTCTCGCCTGATCAATATTAATTCTAGACCTCGATATCTGTGGGATTGATAAAATTATATACTTATTACTTGCTGCATTCTGACTACGTATACTTGCGCGTAAGCAATTCTGAGGCATACTTAGCGATAAGTTTAACTCCGAATTAATTACTGTACAAATATATGAGCACTCGGATCGCCAGTTATAGACCAAGTATTGTAATAGGGCTATAAATTGATTGTCATTCCATTGTGAAAAAACAGAGCAAATAGTGCAAGTAGAGAAAGCAGTTGAGAAATAAAGAAACGTGATTTTAGAGAAAATTCAAGTGTTTTGTCCCTCCAGTCACTCAAAAGCGACTATTCTATTCGCATTTCGATTTTACAAGTTTCCTTAGTCTTTCTACTTATTATATGGAGATCATAGTTGATTTAGATTATCGTGGTATTGGGCATACCTCTGATCGCTCTACGTAAGCGTCATCGTCCCCATTCTCAACAAGCTTCTTCCTCTCAAATTTAATGTTCAACACACCTCAAATTTTATAAACTCAAAGCTATTCAAATCATGAGTCAAACATCTATTTGATTGTTTGGTGATGTGAAATCATTTTCAAATGGTTGATGGTTATAGATGATTGATTTAACATAAATTTAATCATCTCTCCACCTTATGTGTGAAGGGACAAATTAATTAAATTATGAAATTAAATAAAACATTCTGTAATGGGTGGGTTTGGTTGTGGTGGCGATGGAGGCGGAAAGAGTAAAGGTATACCTACTCTAACCTTTGTTCTTTTTTATTTTTATTTGATGGAAAAGAGAAATGCATCATAATTAATTAGCACAACTGGAGTTTGTTGTAATCAGAGCATAAAGACTTCTCCCACCACCACTAATATTTCTTCAATTACTATGTTCTTGAATTTTCAAGCAATATATGCAAGTTGAATTTGCATGTGATCCAATTCATATGTGAACTTTCTCTATCTTAATTAATTTTCCTTTCTCTTAATTTTCTCTCCATATAATCTGAAATTACAGGCTTAAATTCTCCTCCCAACAATACTGAACTAAAATAAAACTTTCTATTTTTCTAATTAATTGTCTATCATATAGTTTAAAAAATATATTGATTTAGGATGGTGATTCAAATATTTGACACTCTTAATCAAATTTATATGATTAATTAAGTTATACTCAATTTTGACTATTACATTTATAATACATGCAATATTTTATAGTATGTTCCATCGTTTTGGAGAAGTTTTTTTAAAAGTTTAACAACATCTATAAGAGTGAAAGATTGCAACTTTAAACTTTTAGTTGAGAGCTTAATATTATAACTAGTTGAGAGGTTGAGGAGGATTGACACTTCTTTTCTCTCCTTTATGCTGGTGCTAATTAAAGTCTAAATTTGTTTAAATAATGCATATGTTTCCACATGTAAATTAAAATGCAAAATGTTAGTTTTATTTTATTCTAAAAAAAACTGTGTACTATAAAGGTAATTTAGTAATGGTAATTATCTTTTTATCAAAAATGTCTTTAATAGATTGAACTATATTCAATTTCAAGCAAATAAAATTTAAGATAAATTGTCATATATTTAAATGACATTAGTAAGTATAATCTCTCATTGGTAAAAAAGTATCAACTTTTAGTCGTGACCTAGTTGTTATCCTTTTACATATGCAGCAACACATTTCCTATAATAACATCAAGTTTTTTATATTAAACGCCACATGAATATTTTGATATTAAACGCAACATCAATATTTTACCAAAAATAAATAAATTATAGGTGGTTTAACACATACTGTTTGATTCCTATTTAGTATAACCAACAAAAATAATAACTTAACGACAGACAACGACTAATAAGTCAGAAGTTTAAATTTCCCACCCTAATAGTTATTATTTCAAAAAAGAAAAAAAAAACCAAAAATGATAGATCGGGGTGGTTACATTTTAGATATAGATGTTCCTTTGAGTTGACATTATTAGAATTACAGAGCATTAATCAAATATACTGTCAAAACTTTTTTCTATAAACTAGTGATTAAGCCACCATAATCTTCAATGTATTGACCTCTAAACTACTTTGTTTTTTGTATTAAATATCTTTTTATTTGTGCTAAACTACATCCAAAACCTTAGCCCTAACTAGCACTCTTCATTTTAAATAATATGTTTGGTTTATTGTACATCTATGTGTTATGACCTAGGGTTTGCTCCCATCATGCCCAAACTTTAAAATGTAAATCTAAAAAATGGTAAAGCATTTGTCAATTTGAAGATTACTCCAAGAATTAAATATAAATATGTGCATTACTGATTCAATTCATTAATGAGATAAAAGAATAGATCAGATAAAAGGATTTTAGGAGGGCCACAATCCCTCCCAAAAATTTTGATTTTTAATTTTGTGATGTACTTCAAATATTTTTGTAATATATAAAAAACTATATATTAAACAATTTGCATATAATATCTATAATCACAGATGTCAAAGCAATAGTGGATCCTTCCTAGAACTTGAACAAACTAGGTTCAAATCTATTGTGCAAATGGATTAGCAGCGCTTTGATTAACTTGATTTGTGGTAATCCATTTCAATTCTATAGTCACAGGTTTGATCCATTGATATTTGACTCTTACCTTGTTTGAGAGTAATAGTACCAAAACAAATACAATATTGTATTAATCATTTATGTGATACTTTTATATTTTGGGATCAGTTAGAATAGGGAAAAAAAATGAAAGTTTAAGAACCTATTTCTTTTAGTACAAGGTAGGGGAGGGGGACCACAAACTCTACATAGAGGGTACTATTGCTCTCAAATAAGATAAGAATCAAATACCGATTTTTCAGGATCGAACCCGTAATCAAAGAGTTGAAATGGATTACCACTAAACAAGATAAGCACCGTGCTACCAACCCATTCGATAAAAGTTTAACAACCTATTATATACTAGATTGAAAGTTTAGAGTTCAATTATATGAGGGTACAAAGTTCACTTTTAACATTTGAACAAAACTTTATATATATATATATATATATATATAACATAAATTGATTCTCTAATCAACAACCAAATAGTGTAGGATCGGCAATTTGTTCTAGTAAAAATAGTCAATGGTGCAAGCATTTGGACACTCGAAAAAAAAATCTAGCTCCCCTAAACTCTAAAATTTGGATCCGCCTTTGTATATATATAGTTTAACTGATCAAACATATACCTAGACTTGGTAAATTTTCTCGCTAAGTTCAAATTAAGTCGTAGGCTCCAGTCAACTTTGAAGGAAACGATTTATAATCGAACTATATAAATGCGAATGATTAAAGTATTAAAATTGATCACTCGAGTTCAAACTGATTAAGCATAACGTGGGCTACAAGGTCTGGCATGCCGAATCCACTTCAACTTATACATTAAGGTTAGGTTAGGCGATTAAACTAAATCACAATCAATGACTCAGAATTCGAGCTGATTAAGTGTTAATGTAGGGTACATATGAATGTCATTGTAGAATATGTAGGAATTGATTAAAGATAAAATAAAAAATGCAATATGAAAAGAATTTTAGAAGTTTGAAAGGAAAGGGAAGAAGAAACATGTGGGGTTGGTGAAAAGCCCTTACATGGGAGAAATGTAAACCTCATACATTCACACAACTAAATGGCTGTCCGGTGGATGTTCGGCAACTGCAAGTGCTCTTACTCTCATGTCTCACTTTCATTGCAATACACACAAAATACATCTACCTAAAATCTTCTAATGAATTATGTCTTTTTATTACCTATTTCATAATCATTTTAGTTTTTTTAAGCACCAAAGTTAGTTTAGTTACAGATTAACATGTATTTTCGACTAAAAAACTATAGATTCAAACTTTTTTTACCCTCAAATATATTATAGTTGAACTAAAAACCCAAAACAAAATAAATACAAGCCAAGCAACCATTTATTTTTCAATTTTACAATATTTATTTTTCAATGTTATAATTGATGAAACCTATGGCATTTATTGGTTAGGTTGACTCAACTACTTTGTATGGTTTTTAAATTTTTGGTAAGACTAAATATTTTATTATAATAAGTACAAGTATATTAAAATGTCTTCAAATGATGAAATTTAATTTTTAAATTTAATTTTAAATTCCCTTAATAATCATTTAATTTTTTATATACAAAAATTAAGCATGTTTTTTTTTCTCAAATTTCTTATTATGATTTCTTTTTTTTTTTTCATTTCCCACGGTTGTTTGAATTACGGGAAACAAATAGCATTTATAAGTTTGAATATATTACTAAACAAAATTGAAATTTTGAAAAATACTTTTAACCAATTGAGCCAGTTTGTCACTAAATTATTATGAATGAGCTGACATATCCAAAACCAAATTCTAAAGACAAAATCATTATTGAAGAAGACTTGAACTTTTGATGTTGGAAATAAAACAAAAAATGCTCATACCTTAAATTAGTTGAGGAGTTGATACATGTCTTTTTAAGTCCAACTGGCAAAACTCATTATATTGTTCAAGAAAACAAGAAGTGTGTGGTAGCATATTTTATTTAGAAAGATGAAGTAGATTTTTGTGGTTAGGTGAAGTTTGTGCAAGAAATTACTGAACAATATTCTTCACATGGCAGCCCACAATGCATTCCCCCTTGAGTAACCTAAATACCTTTTTTCTTTGGGTTTCTTTGGTTCTCACTCATATTCAATCCTAACTCATAAACCTAAAATTAATGCTACCACTCATTTAGGATATGTTCATGTTCAAATGTGTTAGATTCGATCATTAATATCATTTTCACTTTGGAAATTTGCTCTAGTTGACAACTTTTTAGTTGACTATTTTAATTATAACACTTTTTAGAAATATTTCAGCATAATTTTTTACCTTTTTTTGTATGTTCTAATTCTGTCTTTTACCATCTCTTGGTCGAAAATTATCTTAACACTAATTAAAGACTATACTGGTTATATATGTTTGTGATCAGACCCATGAACTTTTTCTTTATTTTTCTTGCACCTGCCCCAATTTTCTATTACGCACAAATTTCTTCTAAAAAATTTATTCACAAATAATTAGAAGACTGTTTAATTACCTATTGTGTGAGGAAGGTGGACAATTAAAATTTAAAATATTCTCTAGTTAGTGCACTCAAACCCTGATAAGTAATTAAACAATCTTCTAATTATTTTTCCTGAAAAACAATCTCTTAATTATTTGAAATTTTCTAGACCAATATCTGCAGAAAATAAGATCTCGATAATTATTAACTGATGTTGTTTTGTAGTAGCTAGGAGTAGCACCTCACTAATCATCAAACCGTGTGAATTTCCTGTATTCATAATCTCACTTCGGAGACGCGTAAAACTATGAATGGGAGCAGTAAGTTTGTTCATAGTACTTGAATAAAGGGTAATTATTGTTAAATATCAATTTTTGAAATCAAAAAATATCCTAAAAGTGAAATTTAATTTTAATTGGGAAGGATAATTATATTAAACCACTAATCAACCCAAAAACTTAAATTTGTAGGTTGAGACAAATTTAATTATATCAACTAATATATATAATCACTTAACTAAAAAAATGAATAAAAGCCACTGCACAATTAAAACATCTGTTTTCTAAATTTTTGTTCCAAAAGTCAGAAGATAAGCTAGTTTAGGTAGCACTCTAAAAAAAGGAACATCTAAACCAACAGAAATAGGAGCATGCAATAAAAACCATCATATGGTCATGAAGATTTAAAAGTTGATGGCTTCAATTCATGGCGCCCAAATATTGTAGGATAGTATGTTTCGTAACAATAGTCAAGGTACGTGTAAAAAAACATGCAATAAAATCGAGTAGTACCATTGAATTGTGGCTGCCTAGCAACTTGGCATGTTTCGCTGGCAAGAAGATTTTCTGGTTCATGAAATTGGGAAAGGGAATCGGAGTACATGGCAAACAACAGGACCCACCATGTGGACTGCAGAATCAGCCAACGACATGAGAGATTTATTTTGGGTCCTAATGGAAAGGTCGATATATATAGCTTTAATCAAAGTCACAATCTACAAGAGTCTATTTGATTCTGGTCGACAGCAAAGTTTGGCAATCTATGAAGAATTGTTTTATTTTAATTGTGTGACATGAAAGTTCATCAAAATATCTACAGTTGTAGCACAAAGATGCAAGGTTGAGACTTAAATTGATTTCATTTCTATATCTGAGCTCTCTTTTGAGCTGAAATCTTGGTTTTCCTCTGGAAGAAGGCCAAGGAGGGGCATAGGTAACAATGAGGTCAAATTGCATAGAATTACTAGAGTGGTTAAATTGTCAAATCTATCTTTAGTGACACCAAAGATCTGAGTCAAAGCAGCACCTATCAAACCTCCAACAAGGCTCCCTCCGTTAAATATCGACATGAGAGTTGCGAAAAGTGTGGCTTCCATTCCCTCTGGACATATTCTTGCAGCTAGCACAAGAACAGGCATGAAAGAAGCCTGAAAAACAACTTGATGTTAGCCTTTTCCCAGAAGAATAAACCCAAACAAAAACAAGAAAACAACTAAGTGGCTGCTAAAATCAGAATATGATTTGTACTGCCAGAAAGGAAGAGATGTTTAAAGAGAATGAGTATAAGTGCAGTTAAGAGGTCCTGCTACAACAGTAAGAAAATGAAGACCAAATTCTTATAAAATGTTTAAGTGGAAAACTAGCAATAGCAGAAAATCTTTGTCTATATTATTCTATAACTTTCCCTTTTGTAAACTAAGGTCGAGGCCATTTATACCGTGTACTTCTAGCACTACCAATAACAATGCTGGGTTTTTTTTTTTTCTCCTCATTAGTGTTCCACAGATCTTATAAGAAAAAAAAAGTGTTCCACAGCAAAAGATTGTATAAGCTATTTCACTTATCAATGAAATTGTTTTTGTTTCCTATCAAAATAATTATTTCAAGCATGCCTAATAAAAAATAACAAACTGTTTACATCAAGGAATATTATTCATTGTTTTTTTTCTTTGGATTTTATTTTAACTTTCGTCCAGAAAAGAATGAAAGATAGTACAAGAACAAAGAAAGAGGCATAAAAAAAAGGGATCCACAAAAAATTGGCCTTAAAAAACAGTCTCCAATCAAGACAGATAATGCCTGTAGAATAGTAACAAAAAAACTTAGAAACATAGACCAGAGAGAAACATAATTTAATGATGCTTCACACATCAGCACTAGGTCTTTCCAGTCCCCAAGTTCTATTGTTTCTACAGAAAAACTCCTCTCTCACAAAGGGGAGGGAGGGCAAGACTAAAGTTTCACTAACATATATGTGCAAAGACTCTATCTGGCTAAAACAAAATCGAACTTTGCGAATAACTGGTACCAAACCTCAATGACCATTTCATAATACCAAAACAGATGATCAAGATCTTCATTCGCCCTTCTGCAAAAAGTGCAACATGGCAGCCCCATGTAGAAGAGGACTCTCCGTCTCACATGGTCTATGGTGTTAATCCTACAAGGGGAACTTGCTGGACAAAACTTAACCTTTGATGGAATTTTCACCTCCATAAAGAAGTAAAGACATAATCTCCGAAGGAGGAAGAGGCGGATTCATCAGACAACCGAAAAAGGATCAACAAGTGAATCCTTCAAAAGACTAGGGGTCTAACAACGATCTGTTAGGTTAATTCTCACGAAAAAGAGTCAAATAGAAGGACCCAAACAAATCAATATTCCACAAATAACTCTAATTTACTAAACGATTGACAACAAACAAATTTGATATATCATTAAGCTTAATAAAGAAATAACAAGACAAGGAAAGATAAGACCCTTCCTAGTGAATTCGAGAGAACCAGTCTCTCCCCAAGAAGGTGCTCAACTTTAGAAAAAATTATCCACCCCTTATTCTTCTCCTCTCATTCTCGTATTTAACTAATCATTTTCCCAAGAGACCCTTATTCTCCATTACTAGCCTTAGGATTACATTTTTACCCCTCATTAATCCGTTCAATAGGGAAAAAACGGTCCTAACAATGTAAGGATAAAGACTGAAACGTTGTCGTTTCATACAAGATATTTTACTCACCTAAAACGTCGTCGTCTAAACTGTTAATCTGTTTGTTATTTCCTTTGCATCGTGTACGGTTGTGATCTATTATATATTCTTCCCTTATTGGTCAATAATACTCACTATGAATTATATTCTTACTTTACCAATTTTGTTGCTGTCTTCTTCTCCAAGTTGGTATCAGAGCCTCTGTGCTCCGTCGTCCTCTCAAGCTCTCTTTTATGGCGTCTCCGATGTCTGCTGGTAGCACGTCTGCTACTCCAATCAGCACTGTGGTTACTCCCGTTGGTGTTGGATCTTCCTTTGGTCACCCTCTGAGCACTGTTCTCACGATAAAGCTTGATGAGAAGAATTTTCTTCTTTAGAGGGGTATGGTCCTCGCGATTCTTCGCGGACAAAAGGTGGATGGGTATGTTCTTGGTACTAAACCTCGACCATCAGAGTTTATTGAGTATCCCCATTCCTCTGTTCAAGAATGGATGACTGTCGACCAAGCTCTGTCAGGCTGGTTGTTCGGCTCGATGACACCTAGTGTAGCTGCCGATGTTGTTAACTTACCCACCTCGCGTGAGGTCTGGAAGGCTCTTGAACTAATGTTCAGAGCACCAAGGCACGTATAAATTAGTTGCGTGGTACTCTGCAAAATACGAAGAAAGGCTCTACCAAAATGCCTAAATATCTATCAACAATGAAGCAAGCGTCTGAGAATTTGAATCTTGCTGGAGCACCTGTTCCGATATCTGATCTGATATCATACGTCTTAAGTGGACTTAACTTTGAGTACATCCCTATCATCTGTTCCATTGAAGGCAAGGATATATCTACCTGGCAAGAACTTCCCTCTTTGTTGGTCACGTTTGAAGGTTTTCTACTCAATCTTTCTCAGCGACTGTTAGTCTTCATCCCACTGCTAATTATGCCTCATCTCGACACAATCAATATTCTAGTCGTCAACAGTTTTCCCAGAACAACCGTCAGCAATCGCAAGGTTGTGGATATCAACAGTCTAGCCAGTACTCAAATGGGTCATCCTCTAGCGGCTACTCGTCTGGGTCGTCCTTCAACTCAGGTGGTTGCGGTCAGAATGGAAGTCGTGGTCGTGGCCGATCCAACTTTGGCATTGGTAGCCGATCCAATGGTCAACAGACCAATGTTTCCAATGAGTACCAATCTGGTGGCTCCAAATACCATTGTTATATCTATGGAAGGGATGGTCATACCTCTAACAACTGTTATCAGCGATTCGATGAAACCTATAATAACCCTCGTGGTCATTCTGCTCCTAAACCACGGGTTGATCACACTGCGTACATTGCTACTCCTGATGTAATGAACAATCCTCTCTGGATTGCAGACAGTGGGGCAACAAGCCATGTGACTGATGATGCAAGTAAAATGATGAACAAATCAATTTGCTATGGTAACAAAACTTTTCGTATTGGTGATGGATCTGAACTCCAAATCTTTCATGTTGGTAACATTGTGGTTAATAACTCTATTTGTCTTAAAGATATTCTCCATGTTCCACAAATTGAACACAATCTTGTTAGTGTTTCTAAACTTACCGCTGATAATAATCTGTCTATTGAATTTCACTCTGATTTCTATGTTAGAAGGTGGTGTTGCAGGGTCTTCTTAAAGATGAGCTGTATCATCTCCAAATTCCAAATCCAGAGCCTACCTTCGATCCAAATCGAGTTGGTCTACTGTCTCGTCGTCATCTTCAGAGTCGTTTTCAAATTCCTATCTTACTGCTTCTGTGTCGTCTTGTAAGGTGCCAAAAACCATTTTGTCTTCAATTTGAGAACTTTTGTTACCCATCTTCGACTCTCTGCATTCTCGATTCTGATAGATTCCCTTCCTTTGAACTCAACTTCCATCTCGGTCAGAATTTTGAGTCCTGAAATTTCAAGTACTAGCTCCTTTCCCCAGCCCTGCTCTTGGGTGTCTTCAAAATTCCAATCTCTGTTTCTTTTTCCCTTCTGATTCTTACAGTCATCCTCATCTAGCAACCATCCTTGTTTTCTTGGTTGCTACAAGGACGCAAACATGCTGCTTGTCGAGCTTTTCTTCACACTTATAACATTGGTCTATATATTTCATGCGACGATAATCGTCGAAGGTGATATACTTCCACCTTGGATGATTATCAGATTCAACGATGCTCCTTTTCTTGAGTCATAGAGGTGTTTGTTATTGTTTCCTTAGCACTTCTCGCTCATGTACTCATATTCCCTCATGATTTTGTTCATCATCTTAATCCTTTTAAACATGGCTTCTCCTTATAATTCTTCTTCAATTAACTGTAAAGGGACAAGGAATCCTACATCCAACAGACTCATCTCCATAAAAATCGATTCGGCATGTTAATGCCTAAGGGTTGATTGAAGTTTCTATTCATCTCGACTTCCCTTCTCTTTTGGGATTCACACAACTTTACTCCCAGAGTTCCTGTTTCTTGTGTTCCTTAACTCCTTTGTTGTTGTTGTCCTTAGTAACACGTTTCTGGTTTGATTTTAAACATGCCCCCTATGATTGGTTTACCTGACCCAAGGAGGATACATTTTTCCTTCTCTCTCATTTGAAATTCTCCAAAAGGGTTCTCAGGAAGATTTATATTTACTCTTGAAGCTCCTGTGAAGAAAATAGAAGATTGTTGTTCGATATTGATTGCATCAATTGCCTTTTGGTCTTCCTTAGAGTTCCTCGTTGGTCTAGTCTTTAATAGTTAAGACTGGTAGTATGCAATATTTTCTGTTCTTGTTTAGGTTCAATTCTTCTGTCTATCATCACATCCCAACTACTGCTCTCTGGTCTTTTCTCCCCATCATTTTCTGCCTGAAGTCCAAATGGAAGTAGCTCTCTAGGCCTATAAATTCTGAAATCCTCCTTTATGTGATCCAAACAACCCTAAACTCCCACTTTGAGAGTGGCCCAATTATTTAACAACTGTGTCCATAACCCCATTTTCGTTGCATCTGTTTAGGGATTTTATCATTTTTTTCAATCTTTTCCTTTGCGTTGTGACTCGTCCATGTACTTCTCGTTTTCTCTTGTACAACTTCCATCCTTCGTCCAAGATCACACTCGTTTCTACTGTCTATGTTTCTTGTTTTCCATCCATACTTGGGCTGTTCGTCAGTGTCTTCTCCTCTATTTTTCAATTTCCTTCGTCGCTCACTAGCACCATCGTTGCCATTTTGAAGTTTTTTACTCCAACATCAAGATTCTTCATCGGCATTCAAACCTTTCCCTCCACCTTTTTCAGTTCTCCTCCACGGAAATTTTCATCTTCGTCCCATTCTTCTTCTCTGTGGTTAATTTTGTTTCCTACTCTAATCTTATCATCATTAATTTTGACGGAGCAACTATTTTAGGCAAACCACACTAGATTTGTTCCTCCCATGCCTACTATTTTAGGCAAACCACACTGGATCTATTCCTACCATTTAGACGTCCTTTTGATCTTCTTTAACGTCTCTTCCCATGTATACTTCTTCTCCATGAATCCATTTCTTACTCTCTCTAAGATCCAAACACGATCCTATACCACTTTGTTTGGTATCTGATTTGCATGGAAAAAATTCTATAACCGAAGCAACCAAGCAAATCAATATTTCACAAATAACTGATTTAACGATGGATTGATGACAAGAAAATATGATATTTCATTACGCTTGATAAAAAAAAATTACAAGACAACGAAGAATATGATACCATTCCCTGTGAATTCGGGAGCATTGATTTGTGTCCACGAAGGTGATCAACCTTACCAAAATTTCCCCACCCTTTACTCCTCTTTTCCTTATCCTGTTTAACTAACCCTTTTCCCAAAACTCACTTACTTCCAGTTCCCACTACCAGCCTTAGGATTACATTTATGTCCCCCACTAATTCTTTCTATGGAAAACAGGTCCTAACACGAGCATCATATGACCAATAAATCAATAAATTCCGACGTCTCCCTGTTAAAAAATGGGTGGTAGAAACCCAAGAATAACAAAGAATGATGACCAAAGTGGCTAAGTGCAACCACAACTTTATGATTTTTCATACTGAATAAATAATGGAAAAGCCGAGGAAACAGCGAGTAGAGTGGTCTATCCCTCATCCACCTATCTTCTCATAAAAGTGTATCCCACCCTCACCCACAACACAAGAAAAAAGACTAGAAAAGAGAGGGATAGGAATGTCATGACTTCCACTAACCATCCAATCGAAAGGAAGCAAACCATACCTATTCACAATGACTTTGTGCCGCATGAAAGTGGGATCATGGGAGAATCTCAAAAACTATTTACCTAGCAATGCTTTGTGGTGGGTTCTCAAATTACCAACACATAAACCCACCTGGATCAAATCCTTAGCGACCTCCTCCCAAGTCCCACCTGACAAGATGAACGTCTTTCCCTCCATCAACCTGTAAGGTATCCGATACCTTACCACTTCTCCAGAATATCACAGAACAATACCAAATACCAAATGGATAGAAATAACAGTAGAATCACAGAACAATTCCAAATACCAAATGGATAGAAATAACAGTAGAAACTCAATATATTTCATATAACAGTAAGAATCCAGCCACTTCACTACAAACACTAATGGAAATAACAAGACATGATAAAAGAAAAACGATAAGCTAACCGGTGATGTTCAAGAGCCACCGGAACCTTTCCTCCAAGTCACTACGACCTAACCTCCACAAAATAAAACCTACTTCCCTCACCTTTCATTACACTATTTATACGCCAAGAGTAACCCTCTTCGCCCTCACAATAAACCCTATTAAGGAATTACCCAATTTACCCTTTCTAGAATGTTGATAGCAATTGGGGTCATAGAAAATCTCTCACCATCTTTTCCAATCAAAACTGACATCCTAAAATGGGAGAGAAAATAAGTGGGGATTTCGCTAAGGATGAACTGAATGAGCGTTAATCTCCCACCTTTCGAAAAGAAACATCGATTCCAAAAGGAGAGATGTTAACGAATTTTACACTCCATAGGATCCCAAAAGGAGAGAACGCAAGGTAATAGCCTAGACGAAGGCCAAGGTAGGAAGATAGAAAAAAACAAAAATTAAATAATAATAAAAATCTACCTTACAACCTACCCAACCCACCTCTAAAGCTTCAGGATAACAATTCAAACTCAATAGCTAACTACTACCTCTATTGATCTTTAAACTTGACACTTCCTCAAAGAAATAAATAAGGTATTAAGATTCACATACAAGACCTCATTACAGAGTAAAAGAAAATCGTATCATTCGCAAATTGGAGGTGCGAAAGAAAAGAATGTTCTTGCCAAGCACGAAGCCTTCTAGAGACCTGCTCTCAATACTCCAAGGAATTTATCTTACTCATAACGTCCACCTCAATGAAGAAGAGTGATAACTCTCAAGAATGAGAATTAAGTGGTTAAGTAAGAAATCAGTTCACAAAGTATTTCGCTAAAGCATAAGTATAAACGAAGAAATCAGTTTGCTAAAAGATGGATTGTGAGCGAATTTAATTATCCTATAGTTTTCTGGTTAGGATAAAGAAATTGAAAGATAATTAGCGAAAGTATATATTAAAGAATATGGGGTTCCTCCTCAAAATCAATTGGCAATGAGGGGTAACTCATATCTCTTTTATATTGATGTTGAACTCTCCACTTTTCCAATGTGGGACAATTGTGAGATCCTAACATGCCCCCTCAAGATGGTGCCTCTTTTGAGTTCACTAATCTTGAATCGGATCTTAATTTCACTTTTATTAGACCGATACCTGTTTGGGCTTTATGGGCTCTAATACCATATTAGAGAATATGGGGTTCCTCCTCAAAACCAATTGTCAATGAAAGGAGTAACTCATATCTCTAGTAAATGCATGTTGGATTCTCCACTTTTCCAATGTGGGACAACTGTGGGATCCTAACATACTCCCTCAAGATGGTGGCCATATCGGGAAATGCCATCTTGAATTGAATCCTAATTTGTGGACCAAAATACATGCTTTGGCTAACTTTTTGCCAAGGTCGGATCCGAACTTTTTAGGATCAAATACCCGCTTAAGCTTATGCCCGCTTGGGTTGGGTCCACACCCACTTTTTTTAATTCAAAGCATTTTGGGTTGGATCGGAATTTGGAGGGACCATTAACATACATGGAGCTCTGATACCATATTAGAGAATATGAAGTTCCACCTCAAAACCAATTGATAATGAGGGGAGTAACTCATATCCCTTATAAATGTATTGTAGAATGCTCACCTTTTCAATGTGTGACAATTGCCACAAGGTAAGTATCTCCAACATGTCTCTATTGGGTTCACCAATCTTGAATCGGATCTCAATTTCATTTTTATTGGACCGATACCCGTTTGGGCTTTATGGGCTCTAATACCATATTAGAGAATATGGGATTCCTCCTCAATCCAATTGGCAATGAGAGGAGTAATGCATATCTCTTGTAAATGCATGTTGGATTCTCCACTTTTCTAATGTGGGAAACTATGAGATCCTAACATACTCCTTCAAGATGGTGGCCATATCGGGAAATGTGATCTTGAATTGAATCCTAATCCGCTTTATCGGGAAATGCATGTTGGATTCTCCACTCACATTAATGCTGCTGTTTTGAAAGGTTTTTAGTTCGCCTTAGCATACCAAGGGGAGCGAACAAGGAGTTCTAGTCGAAACACCACAATCAAACGAAGATGCATGGCAAAAATCCAACAGTAAATTCACTTCTAATCCTAGCCGTTGCGTGCAAGTTTCCAAACTCAGATGTGGGCACAGATTTGAAGATCATGGTGAGTAAGCGAGAATCGCAGAGGCGTTCACTGAGTACTATAAAAGCAAACCCGCGTCAACTGGATTTGGGGTTGGAGAATCAAGAGATCAGTTTAGAAGTTGCAGTCTTGTCATATCGCCACTTACGCTCAGCTACACCGGAGTCTTTACCGAAGCTCAGCCAGCCTAAGTTTCACAACATTTACAGTATTTGCACTCAAGTTTTATTTCATTTAGTTCTTTCCTACATTGTTTATCAGTTTATTTTATTTGTATTCAACTTTGCTATTGTTTATGAATTCAATGGAAGTTATTAACTTATTTGAGTTGAATTTTCATTATTCGATGATAGCTAATTTTATTGTTAGAAGGAATTAAGTAAAGTAGTTCGCTTGAGCGAATGGAGGTAGGGGGATGTTAAGTTATAAATGCATGTTGAATTTTAACCCGAATACACTTTGTCTTATCAACTAATTGTATTAACTTAGTTCGCTTCAAGAGAAGAGAAGTAAGTGATATCGCATGTATACTCTAGGTTTGTGAAGGTTTCACTCACAATTTAAGTAACACTTACAAATAAGTTTCTACTAGAGCTGTTTGTTTGTAAGTTAATTGATCCTAGAGCTCGAGAGAGCCACTTGAAAGCTCGAGAGAGCATGAGTACAGATAACAGTAACTCGCTTCTCACCGATGTGCCCCATTCACGCACAAACCATTTAAAACCTTAATTTCCTTCTGATGTCAATTTATCCTTATTATTAATTCTTACTCGCATAGACCAATACTTTGTAATCGAATCACTCCATCAAACTGTTATCCATCTTTTAACTCTTACAATTTTAACCTAAAAGTGATTAGACACTAAATCCCTGTGGAGACGATCTTTACTTATTTAAAACTTCGAATCTGTGTACACATGCACAAGTAAGTTAGAGATAGTGACAGTACTCAATATTCTACTTCACTGGCGCGTAAGCTAAGTGAAAACAAAAACACTGTTTTGAACACAACAAAGAGAAAAGGGGACAAATGGATCAGCTTGGCAAAGGCCTATGGAAGTCAAATCATGCATGTAGCCTTACCAATAACCAAAATGGAAAATTTCACAAAACGAATACAACTACAAATCCAAGATTATCATTTGTACTCAAAACCTTTATTCATTATAACTTTGTCCAAACAATCTCTGTCCACATAATCCAATGCCTTTCCGAAGTCAATTTTAAAAAACACACCTTCCAAATTTCATTACTGATAATTATCATCAATGGTCTCATTAGCAATCAAGCATTTTTCTCCTCGATGAAGCCACTTTGAAAGTCAACAATCGTGATAGGAAGGACCTATAAAGCATGGACACGAACATGGGACACGGATACAGACACGACAGGACACGGCGATACGCTATTTTCTAAAAAATTAGGATACGGATACGTCGAAGATACACTAATTTTTTTTAGTAAATATGTAAATTTAGCATAAAATACTAATTTTCTACTAAAAAACATGTAATGTCAAGTTAATCACAACGAACATTTGTTAGGCATGCCTCGTGGGAGGTGGCGGCAAACGAGTATTTTAGAAGATGAAAATGTATTTTTTTTTCCCTCCTGAAGTGAAGAGGGAAAGGTGGTTGGGTTTTTTTGTGATGAATGAGAGAGATGGCTTTTTTTTGTTTTTCTTTTACC
>JBBMKA010000001.1:9279031-9301732 GCA_037833695.1 Sechiopsis laciniata
ATATATAAACTACTTGAAAATCCAAGCTCTTGCACCGTGATTCTTATCATTTCTTTAGTTAAATATTTTTTTTTCCATTAACCTTTCAAATTTGTGTATAATTATTCTTATTTTCATTCGAAAAAAACATATAAAATTAGCTGTAGGTAGTACAGATCATTTTTGCAATGTGATGCCAAGACACAAGTAGGTAGAGACATAGAGCATGATTGATTTTTTTCTTAATTCTCTTGCTTTTACAAACGAGTTCAAATATTTTTGTATTTTGAAAATCATCTCATATCTTTTTTTTTTTTAAGATAAAAATTAAAAGTATACAATTAGTTTTTTCTTCGATTGACTCTACTTTTATTTGTAAAGACCTAGTTTTGATAATTTAGAAATGTATTAAGCCTAAGCCTTCTATAATAGAAGAAGATGTGTAACTTGATTATTTAATTATATATTTGCTTTGATTTGTAATGAGAAGTTTATTATTATTATTATTATTATTATTATTATATTTGGAACTCAACGTCAATATTTAAGTTTTTTTTTTTTTTTTTTTGACTTTTTGGTCACTGAATATATATTAATACCGCTGAGTTACTGTTCTTATTGGCTAATGACTTTTTAATTTAAATATGTGACTTAATCTTAATTGAAGATACATACATGCATGTGAATTACCATTAAATTAAGTTTGAAGATATATTGCAATGATAAATTAACTTCAAAAAAAGATTTAGTTATTGTAAAATTAATAATTTATCCAATTATTATTCAAATGGCAAGTTTGCCCGAGTGGTTGAGGGGGAAGACTTAAGATCTTCTGCACATATAAGTGTGCGTGGGTTCGAACCCCACAACTTGCACATCATTAGCCAGCATTTTGAATTTAATAAAGAGACCATAGACCATTAAGCAAATTCGTTTGAATGTTTTTTTTTTTTTTTAGAAGAGTTAAAGACGATACTTTGTTTGGATGTAAATTTTGTAGGAATTGCGAAATGAGGAGCTATTTTAAGTGGTTTTTGAAATGAGAAGTTATTTTGAGTAGTTAAAAATGAGTGCTTAAAAAGATTTATTTTAAATAGTAAGAAATGAATGATTAAAAATGAATGGTTAAAAATGAAGAGTTATTTTGAATAGTTAGAAATGACAAGTTTTGAGTAATTACAATAGCAAACTTGAATGTGATTTTTTTGAAGAGTAGTCACTAAATACCTAATTTCTAAACCTTCCATAAATTTATCAAACAAATACCCCTAATTAATTTATCTACTAATAAGTCAATAGGGGCACGTAATATTTTTAATTCAAATTAATATAATTGATAAATATTTTTGTGGGTGAGCGAATTTTTCTACTTTGTTTAACGAATCTATTGTGAGAATTTGGTAGGTGGTTTCAATGAGACAAAGATTTGTCAGAAAAATGGTATATATACAATTGATTATTTCCTATTTATTTATTTATTTTGTTGTCATTATTGGCATGAAAAACATGGGTTTTAGTCATTCTAAATTCACTTATAAATTTCTTTATGATTTACTTTTATTTTAAAATTTTAAATTAAGTTTTTTTTTTTTTTTTTTTTTTTTTTGAGATTACAACATTTGGGATGAAGAACTTGAACCTAAGACCTCTGTTATTATGTATCAATTGATGTCGTTAAGTTACTGTTCTTATTGACAAATTTAAATTAAGTTCTTTAGTACCACAAATGTGAAAAAAAATGTGAGTCAAACCTTTGATCTTAAGAAAAATAGTACATATGAATTGTTGTTGAGTTATATTCGTTTTCATCAATTTAATTTTTTATTTATCACTTTCTAATTATTGAATTGATTAATTTCTTCTCTAAATTTTTTATCTAACTTTACCAAGTATTATTATTTTATAAGAGTTTATAATTAGTTAGTTTTAATATTAAAATTGGTAAACTTTAAAAATAATAAAGCATAAAGGAAGAAGTTTTACGTTTTTTAATTTAAAAATATTGAGAGATGAATGGATTTGATCACTTGTAACTTTGATTACCAGCTACTTAAAAAGAATTACTAAACATGTTATTAAAATTATGCTCTTGCGACCTTTAAGGATGTTAAACCATAGCAATTAAATTGAGTTAAAAATGTAAAACAAACATAATTAGCCTAATTGAGAAGTTGAGACCTTGGTCAATCATGTAGCTCCAAATCTTCTTCCCTAGTTCAACAAATCCAAATTCAACTCATAAAGAGCCCTATAAACATGCCACTTCATTATTTAAATTGTGAAGTCTACCTATGTGACTCAATGAGAATAACATCTTATTATTCTCTAACTAAAAAAAAAAAGATAAAAAAAAAGATAAAATTATAAAAAAAAAATTAAAATGTGACTTCCACTGAAACATGTAGGTGAACTTCACGATGTTCAGGCATCATCTAAATTGCTATCAATTCCCACCCACTTCCACTTCAATATTTTAAAATCTTTCACATGGTTTGTTAAAGTAGTTGAGCTCCAAACCCAACTCTCCATCAACCATCTCCAATTTGTCCCTCCCTTTCTATAAATCCCCCAAACATTCCTCTGTTTCTCAAGCAAGTTACCAAAATTTCCCACAAAACCAAAACCTTCAAAAGTCAAAATGAAACTTGTGAGCCCCTTTTCATGGCTGGCCTTGACTTTGATTGTGTTTCTTCTTCCTGTCAATGGGCAAATGAATGTGCCTTGTACTTCCTCCATGCTCTCCACCTTCACCCCTTGCTTGAACTTTGTGGCCAACAGCTCTGCCAATGGCACTTCCCCGACCGCCGATTGCTGTACTGCTATCCGATCGCTTACTAGCGGCGGTCGGGATTGCCTCTGCCTCATCGTCACCGGACGTGTTCCCTTTCAAATACCTATTAATAGAACTCTTGCCATTTCTCTTCCTCGCGCTTGTAATTTGCCTGGCATTCCTCTCCAGTGCAATGGTATATGATTTTTAAACACATCTTCGAGTGCTTTTTTTTGGTTCGTTTCTATATATTGAAAAAATTTCTAATAAATTTCTTTAGTCCTTTTTAGTTTTTATAACAGTTATGTAGTATGAGCCAGGGGTATATTATTGATCGTTTAGTTGAAAGCCATGTGAGGTAGAAATAGGAAGGTTCTAACTTCAAACTTCTTAGTTGAAGAAATTTATTTCTTTAATCAATTAATCTTTACTTTTTTTCTTCTTTTTTTAGTACAAATCGAGAGAAAGGACCATAAACTACCGATTTTCAAGATCGAGCTCGTGACCGTAGTGTTGAATTAGATTAATATCAAACAATGAAAATAACACGCCACTAATCCTTTCGGTATCCATTAATCTATATTAAGTTGGCGGCAATATACTATTTAGTGATTAATGTTGTGGGTTCGATTCAAAATAATCTTTAAATAATGCCATTAGTTTTTATCAAAGATTTTTAAGAAAGTTTATATTAAAGTTGTAGTAGAGACTTTTGCAATAACAATACTTGCCTAAATTGGTAAGTAGAAGCTCTACTTCATGTTTATTGGCTTAAAAAATTGAATAAATGCCACAGCAAATCAATCAAAAGATGTAAAAGTAAATAGAACTTTATTGATAACAGAGTTTGATTGAATTTTTTTAGTTAATGATTGCTAAAACAAAATTATGGATTTTTTTTTTGTCCATTGTATTATGAAACTAATTGAACTGGGTACCTCTGTTTTCAGCCACTACAGCCCCTGTTCTAGCTCCAGGTACCATTTCTAAACAAATTTAATCTTCTTCCACCTGTTCTTAGCTTCAAAATTTTCCCATTTAACTCTTAATTATGTTTCAAAATTTACAGGTCCAATCTCTCCTGGACCAATTCTCCCCCCAGAATCTTCGGCATCGGCCAATCCTCAAGGTAATAATTATCAGTTTATTCAGCCACTCTGTTTTCTATTTCAATCAAAATTGTACCCAGTCGTCTAAAAAACTTGGCTTTTTACAGCGCCGGATCTTACTCCGATGGTTCCTGACGCCGAATCTCCGACGGCGGTGACCGGAATCCGCCCGGTTCTGACTCCATCCTCAGCCGTCCGTTCAAACAGTTTCTCACCTTCTTTTCTCCTCCTCGGATTCGCATTTGTAATTTTCAATTTCAATTAAGTATGTAATATAGTAATAGAATCTGGATTTTGATTCGTGATTTTCAATTTTTATTCTCTGTTGTAACATAATTATTTCTCGGGAATTGATTTGGAGTTTTATAATTATACAGCAAAGGGCATTTTCGGAATTCATTATTTCTTCCCGCCAAACGTTTAAATACAAAACTCTTAACAAATTTGCTAACAAACCGAGAAAACCTTACCGACTGAAAGAAGAAATCCCAGAGCGTTTCGATTCCAAACCCTCAACCATGGCAGCGATGATTATCGCCGCCGTTGCATCGGTAATCGCAGTTCTCACGGCGCCGACGTCGGTGGCGCCAATGGGATGCGCCACCATATCGCTGGTGTTGCTGTCGCCATGTCTGCCGTTCATTTCTTCATCGCCGAACAATCTTTCCGTTACGGCGCCTTCCGCCTGCTGCAAGGCGTTCACGTCCGTTTACCATTCCGGCGGCAGAATCTGCCTGTGTTACTTTCTTCGACAGCCTCGTATGTTGGGATTTCCGTTGAATAGTTCGAAGCTCATCGCTCTTCCTTCGGTTTGCCCTAGCAATGGCGGAATGCAATTGGAGATCAACAGTTCTCTCGACTCGATCTGTGCTGGTATGAATTCGATGGCTGGAATTTCTTGAATCTTGATTTTCCTTGATTTAGGGTTTCCTGTTGTTAAAATCGGCAATGTTTAATTTGAGAATTGATCTGTTATTTGATTAATCAGCTTCACCAGCCCTGCCTCCTCTTCAGATCTCGAGGATTCCAGGAATCAAAGAACCCGATGATAGTCCTCCTGGTAATTAATTCTCTTCTGATTTCTGATTGTTATTTATGTTTCATCAATTTCGATTTTCTGACGAAATTGCCCTTTATACGACTGGAATTGATTTATCTTTATAATTACACACTAAAGCAGGTACACTACTTCTATACGTATAAAAACTTTGTATTGGATTCTAGTTCTGGTTTCAAAACTAAAAAAAAAGTATTATGAATTTGATAACTTTTAAACACAACTTTTTGTTTAACAAAACCAGACCCAAATAGTAATATTGAACAAAACAACCAATTTTTAGAGAAAAAATATATCAAGCTCATTTTTTTGAACATAGAAATGAAACTTATTTACTATACTTTACACTTCGTCCTAAAATACCATTTTGACTTAACTTATTCTTTCATAGGTTCTTTTTTTCAAAAAAGAAAAAGAAAATCATAGGTACTTGAAAAAAAACCTTTTCCATCGTAGAATTTAAACTTTCAATCATGATTTAAAATAAATCTCAAAACTCGTCTCTAAAATTAAATAATAGTTAAGTTTATTTTTTTAAAAGTCACCATCCTCATCCATTTATGTAGTTTTGAAACATATTTACAATCTCAAAATATAGGACTGAGATGATGCTTGAACATTTGAAGAATGACATGCCAAATAACGTCGTTGTGGTATTATATCTGTATCTGGTATATATTCAAACTTTTATATATCTCACAACTTTAGAATTGAAAGTATTGGCCTTTGCTTTCTAATCAACAAAGCAGATTAAATCTCGTTTTCTTCATGGCTTTAATATTTAGTAGCTATTTGTTATGACCTTAGCTATAACTGTTTGCTTACGCCTGTGCAGCTGACGAGAATACACCGGCTCCTGCAATAGGCTTACCAGTAGGCTTGCCGCCATCGGCAATCGTAACACCATCAGCTCCTGCAGATGAATCGCTGCCGTCATCTGCAACAGCCAAAGGTTCATTGACAAAAGATTGCCTTGTGCTGTTCTTGTTAGCTTCACTCATGCACATTTCTAGAGCAGTTTTTTAATACTCTTTTTGCGTAACCATGCTGAAGAAATCTGTCATAGAGTTTACTGTCAAATGTGATGGAAAAATGTCAAAACTTTGTACTAAGAACATGCAACTGTAAAACAAGTTATACGTCTACTCTTTGTCGAGAAATGATCACTTCTCGTTTCTCTTTAAAAGCTTTCCTGTTGGATGTCTTCGCTAGCATTAGAAAACAAGACATTCACAAATCAGATGATGAAAATTAAAAAGCATATGCCTTCTGAAGTCTAACTTTCCACAAAAGTGAAGTTCAGTGGCCAAAAAATTGGTGGGAAGACGATAGAAAAAAAAAACACCCTCAAACTAAGAGTAGAGTATAGAGACAATGTTTCTGAGACACCCCACAAAGATCCAAAAGGAGAAAAAATAAGCAAGAAATGTTCTCTTTTTCCCCTTAGCTTCTGGACTGATAGCAAAAGTTACTTCCAACCATCAGACCATTCATCTTCATTAACGACCGGTTTAGAAAATTCCATCTCAGGCGGCTCGTGATTCTGGAATGCTCCTTCAAACTCTGAACTTTGTCCCTCATGATTCTGGCCTGCTCCTCCGAATCCTGAAATTTGTCCCTCTTCATCTTCGTTACTGCATGGATGTTCCTCATCTGTAGGATCCTGCCTTTCAGGAAGTGGACAACCTAGATATGAATCTTTGTCCACACACTGCCATAACAGCTTGCTCCAATAAGTATCCTGCCAAAAAGAGATCGTACAACACTTAACAATGCTATATCTTGCCCTCCCTTTCCAAATATTCCCCTAAAATATGTTCTCTACACGGATGGTGTCAAGCATTCAAATTATGTATTTGACTGAAATTCGTACCTAACTCGATGCACTATAAAACAGTGGATTAAGAACCAGGAAGGGACAAAACTTAAAGGAATGTGCCTACTATGAATAAATTTAAGAGTAGACCATTCTTAGCTCCAGTACAACACTAAATTCAGGATTCCGCCCTTCAAAAATTTAGGTACACAAAGTTCAGTCATTAAAGATAATATTCCAATAAGAAACAAAATTTATCAACAGTGTTTTTCAAGAACAGAGTATTGCATTTAATTTTGAATAACATTTACTAAGGTAACAAGAATCACCTGATAGTTTACTAAGGTAACAAGAATCACCTGATAGATTATATGAGGATTGCCAATTAAGATCAGAAGTGATATGGCTCGGGTAATAGCCACATTAAACCTTCTGGGATTACTTAAAAACCCCAAGCAGTAAGTTCTGTCAAACTCATTATGTTTGATTGTTGATCGAACTGTGGAAATAATAATCACTTGCTTCTCTTGCCCTTGAAACTGTTCAACACTACCAACTTTTATATCGATCATATCGAGGCTATCGAGGGCTTTCCTGATTTTGAGCACTTGTTGTCGGTAAGGTGTTATGACCCCAATATTTTCCTCGATCAAATTTCCACCAGCAGTCAGTTTCCTTATAATCTCGATCACTTTGCTTACCTCAATTCGGTTGAACCATGATGGATTGTTGCCTTCTCTCTCATCACAACCTTGGATACCAAAGAAAAGAACTGGATACTCCTTATTAGGAAGTATTTCAAGAATATTTGGTGCATCTGAGAGGAAACTTTTTTCATCTTTGCATGCAATTAATTCACCTTCATAGAACAATGTAGAAGGAAGATGCAAGATATCCGGATGACATCTATAGTTTCTTAACAACTTTATTACATAGTTTTCATCTCCGGTGCAGTAATGTTTACACTCAAAGAGCCTTTCCAAATATGATTTACCCAATCCATAAATTTCTGCTTCTTTAGAGTAAATCACTGGACCTAATTGCATGGGATCACCAGCAAGAACAACAACTGTATTCCTAAGACAGAGATTAGATACAGGGATTATCGTCTCTGGCTCTGAAGCTTGGCCAGCCTCATCTAGAAAAATGTGAGAGAAGTGACCACGCTTGATATTTTCTGCATAAAAAAGGGAAGTGCTTGTATAAGTTGATACAACAATCCTATAGCGCATAAGGGCATTGCGTGGAGGACACTTGAAAATTCGCTCATCAAAGAAACAGAACCGAAGGTGATCAGACTTGACTTCCTCATACTGTCGCGAGGTAGCATTCAGCCTGAAAACATCATTATCGCGAATTTCAACACCCACCTCATTGAGAAGTTTCTCCAGTATGTGGTCTGCAGCATGGTTTGAAGGGGCACAAACAAGTATCCGAGCATTCTTCCGTGTTGTGTAGAGTTGAAGGATAGCTTCTACCAAGGTTTGAGTCTTACCAGTGCCAGGAGGTCCATGAACTAAATAAGGGGGCGCTCCTCTACAACCGAGGATCATCTGAACACATCGCATTTGTTCCTCATTGATATTTTGAGTTATAGGCACCAATGGATTAGTCTTTATGTATCTTTTATCTGAAAACTCATATGGAAACAAAAACTCCTTTGCCAAAGTTTCTGACGCATCAATAGCCTGATAGAACCTTCTCACGTTTATTCTGTTATAGGTAAACTGAACGTTATACAGATTATCATCTCTGTGGTTAATGTGAAATTCTGGGGCAAATTTTAGGTAAACCTCATCAGCCTCAACGTGATGAATATAGCCCTGCGCAATACTAGAATTGATTATGGGACATAGACAAGGCCATTCTGAATATTGAACCACAAATTTGCACATCATAACACCACTTACAGAAAGGACAAAACGAACACAGTTAAATGATTAAACTACCATTAGTCATTCACAAGTAACCAAGAAAAGTACAACCAAACAGAGACTAATGTGAAAGAAAGTCACTGCCTAAAGAATTTTATACAAGAGTATGGCAATGGGAAAAAAGTAAGACAGCATTAAAAATCATTGGTAGTTTATGCTAAAGATTTTATTATATCAGAGTCCAGCTATGCTTCTTTACGATATGGAGCTGTGCTTATAGAGAACAGAAGTACTACAATCTGATACTTGAGTTAACCTAAGAACCCTAGCAACCATCATGTGTTTGAAAGTTACTCAAGAGCAAGAATATTTTTAAAAGATCGCATATACTTGGTAGAAGAAGAAGAAGACTCCTAGACCTGATAAGCAGAAATCGAGCCATTTTCATGTTTGATAGGAATCTTGGCAAGAATGTAATCTCCATGGACAAGTGAAGGCCTTCTCTCAGCAAGCCCCGGAACCTCAAGGGACAAAAATTGGTGTCCCTTTCTTCTCATAGTTACATGCTCCATATCATAAGCTCTCATGTCTTCCTGTAAGCAATAACTAAACCAAATTTCACATAATCTCAAAAGGAAATGTGTAAATACATTCACATTCTCATTTATTTTTCATTCGTAATGCATATATTTATACGTTTACCTCTAACTGAATTTCTTCCATGTTCAACAATGCCATGAAATAGGGAACGTACGTATCTCTTTTAAGTCCTTCCCTAACAGCACTAGGAGTCTCCTTTCTGCTAATTTCATCTCTAATTCCACTCGGGATATCATAATGCGGAAGAAAATTTCTAAATCCTGGACCTTGCGTTCTAGCTGGACGTGAGCCAGGAATATAAGAGTCTACTACCTCGTGCCTCTTTTTCCTATCTCTTGAATATGGTTTCCTAGAAACCAATGACTGGGAAATCTTATCATCTGCTAACAAAAAAGAAACTCGTTCTATTCTCTCGTTGCCAACATCAAAATGCACAACTGTCGTGTGCAAGCCAATTTCCTTCGGTTTGCAAGACAACCATACAGTAAGAGTATCATCCGGATGGATCATTCTATCTTCCAACGAAAAGGACTCCATGAAATCTTGTATAGTTTCTATGTCAGCATTTGCTGAAGGGGGCTCCATTAGAGAGATTGTAAATGAGTTTTCGGGATTGGATGCATAAATATTAACAGCCCATAGGTCGACCGATTCATCCGTGGTGTTCTTGATCGTAATTGCATCTGCCACTGTTTCTCCAACAAAAACTGATTGAGGTTTCCCATTCACAAAAGCAAACGGCACTGAAATAATAATTGGACCTTCCTCCATAGGATTATAACTGCAAACAGACTTATCATCTTCATAGTCGATATAGGAAATCTCTCCTTTGTCTTTGATGACAGAACAATCATCATCCCAATGGCCACCCCAATTATCACCAGTCGTACTCATTATCAAGAGGAAACTGACATGAGAAAAGGGAAACCATAAGATTTAAACTCCACACTCATACATTGTTCCATAACCATCCCTCAATTCCACAAAATAAAAGCAGAAAAGTGAAAGGAAAGAAACTGAATCCCATGTTCAAATACTCCATAAAGAATGAACACTATAAGCATAATCAACAACACATGAATATTAGATAGTGTGGACATTGATCTCAAGAAGAGTAGTCCACCTATCTCATAAATGCTCATTAGACTGTGGGACAATAGTGGGATCCTAACATTTTCCCTCAAGATGGTGCCTCTTTTTGGTTTTCACCTATCTTGAATCGGATTCTAATTTCATTTTTATTGAACTGAAATATCCATTTGTGCTTAATGAGCTCTGATACCATATTAGTTAGCGTGGACATCCATCTCAAAATCAATCGGTGATGAGAGAAGAAGTCCACCTATCTTATAAATGATCGTTGGAATCTCTATTTTTCCAATGTGGGACAATAGTGGGATCCTAAGAATGAAATGAAAGCATAAAACCCAACATCCATGACCAACAAAATCTATGTTACAGACATGTCACAAAGCTAAAAAAAAAAAAACCACCTAATCGTCAAAACCAAATAACCAAACAAGATATCATAAGAAAAAGTTAAGCAAGACCCAGAAATTAAACAATGCCGAAAACATGGGCACCTCAAAACCCAGAAATAACGTATTTGCGAAGTTACTGAATATGAAAACTAGTTTGAAAAGACATAGACGAAGAAAACCCACCTTTTGATCGAAGCTAAGAGTAAACCCAGCAAGGGAATGATGGCTCCAGTCCACTAGAAATCAAGGGTTAAAATGGGGTTTCCTTTATGTATGAATGAATTGATGATCACTCGTTACAAAAATGCTTTTCTGGACGCAGCTGATGCAGAGCTTCACGATAATCCTTTCCCTGCCGTATAAACGTCAAATTGCAGGAATAGCAAATTTGAGAGACTTGATGTAATTTTGACGCTAAACCTAATTACTCTGGAGTGGAAGAATGGCTGAAGCTGTAAGTTTTGATGCTTCTTTTTTTCTGTTTTTGGAAAGGGGGTTTTGTGCATTGGTTTAAGGGTTTCTTGTGTTGCGAAGATGGAAGGATCCTGATTTAGGATTTATAAATAGATTTGAAATTCCAATTTCAATTTTTTTTTTTTCAAAAGTATGCAACAGATTCAAATAAATAGATTATAGTTAGAATTAGATAATGCAATTGGGTTAAGAATGAATTTGAAGATTTAAAATTATTGATTCCTAAGGACCATACAAATCTCACCTATCAAATTTAAAATTAAAAAATAAGTAAATGATAATACTGAAGAAAGGTGGCCAGATCAACAATAAATTAGATTTTACCAAGAATGTTATGTCGGTAAAAAAAAAGAATCAAGGTGTGAATCATATTATTTCTGATTGATAAGTGAGAAAACCATCATGTTTTTGAGAAAAACTTATATATGATTGTTTGTGTTGTTTCATGATGGTGACATATAGGTAAAAAGTTGAGCTTCATTTTATTGAACCTGCATCATAAGTTTATAGACTTGGTTTCTAACCAAGTTTCGGCTCATTTATGTCCAAACAATGGGAATTAATGTTTATTCCATTAATCTGATATTAATGACTAATTACTTTTTGGTCATCATGATCAGCCTTTACAAGTAGTCACTTAAGACTGGTCCCACAGGAGTAAAAATGTTAGAGGTAGGGTGGGTGACTCTTGAAAGAGGGTCGGATAAGCTTCTCGAACGACCCAAGGGGAGTTGGCCTCTCTTGGCTACGATGTTCTCAGCTGAACCAAGCCACTTTGAGTTGGTTTTAGTTACTCATTTTTTTAGACTTGATCCCTCCTTATTTGGCATAACTTGGCTTTTAATTTTGCTCGGGATCAGATTTCCTTTTCTCAACGGGCCTAACTATTTTGCTTGGAATTAACTTTATGTGGCATATAGTCTATGATAAAATTAAATTTCACCAGTTATCTTTTTTATAAGTTAACCTATTTATAGGTGTTAATTTTTCTCCATAAGTCTACTTTTATCTTTTGATATTCTGCATGAAAATGTATAAATAGGAGTTTTTCCTCACACCCTTCCATCCTTAGCTCCTTGCAAATCTCCTCTCTTTTGCAAGGTAGATTTTTCTTTTTGCATTTTCTTTTTTCTACAAATAAAAAATAAACTTCTCTGTTTTTCGTGTCGATATTCTCTAGGATGGATAATTTTTTTGATTATGAGATGAGATCCTGCCTAATCTTATTTCTAGAAAATCAGACTATAGTTACTGGACAAAGAGTTTTTCTACCATTATTCAAACTAATGAGTAAGAGCAACAACCAAAATGAGAATATGGTAAAACACCAAAGCCAACAGTACGATTTTCCCAAATTGAAGCTGTTAAACAAATAGAGCAAAACTCAAATGACAGTATACGCCACTAATAAAGACCGATGAACCAGGCCTCAACCGGACATAACATTTGTATACAAAACAGATAAAGAACGACGAGAAAAAGCATGGCCTGCAACAATGTCAAATTCCTCAAACTGGAAGAGCTCCAATGTCTTTAATGGATTGACGCCATGCAACCTCCCTTGCCCCATCCTTGTCAACAATCTTGATCACAAAGTTTGGTGGAGCCACAACAAGCCTCGAACGTATCTCCACTATGCACTTATCGACCAAGTCGATCGCCTCCTCGACTGACATGCCGCTATGGTAATGCCTGTCCATCATAGAGAGTGAAAAGTATGATCCATAACCAAAAGCACCTTTATCAACCTTGTGAAGCGTCGCAATGTAATCGATATAGTAAAGTGACGGGCCAGTCTCCTTATCATAACCAGCCATAAGGATATTTACAGAGTATGGATTCTGAAATTAAAAGATTTCAGTTAGTTCAGTAAGACTCAGTAGTGGAGTTCCCTAACAAATCCAGAAAAAAACCTGCACTGTACAAGCACAAAATAAACTATGAAGGATGAAGAGTTGCCTTAGAAAATTTAACTAGCTTCGAAAGTTCAGTCTAGAGTCTGGTGACAACGCCCATGTATATACATGCATATGGATATCTACAATGCGGGCTTCTTGGTCTAGATGTTAAGATTGCTAGGCAATTAGAATTCAGAAGGGACATTTAAGAGGCAAAATTGTGAGCATTTCTCCAATTATAGAAAAAGAGGAGCCTAGTGGTCAAGAGGGCCTTCGGAACTAAGAGGTGAAGGGTTCAATCCACTGTAGCCACCTACCTAAGAATTAATTTCCTATGGATTTTCTTAACATCTAATTATTGTAGGGTCAAGCAGTATGTCCAATGACAATGGTCAAGGTAAGCACAAGCTGAACCGAACAGCCACATATATCAAAACAAAAAAGTTAAAGAAAGAGAGGTGCTTCAAAAGCTAATCGGTTATAGTCTTAGATAATCAAACTAGATGACCCAAGATAATCACATGACATAGCAATGCATATGAATATGATTTACTATCATATACACAAGTCCAGAAATTTTAATGTTAGGTAAGGTCCTACCATCTCAACCTATCACCATCATCAAGTAAACATGCCCAGTAAGTACCAGCCCATGCATGCTCCTATCAATTGTACCAAAGATTTTACCATCTGAACCACCTAACCAGCTAAACTATGGGCCAAAATCAATCATCATAATGACAGTGCAGCAACACCAAATTACTAAGAGTCTAAGTCCAAGCTATACACCTCAAAGTCTTGCTACTTGGTACACTCACATGAAGTATGCAAGTTATGAGAAATGAACAAGAACTATCCACAGAATGCATATTTTCTTGCCTTTCAAGACGTCTTGTTAAGGAAAAAGATAATGATGCTAAAGCAAAGGTTCACATATTAGACATGTATCACGTGTTACGGTCTCATAAGAAAATTGCCTCAGCTTAAAACATTATGCAGCCATAAACTTCAAAGAAAGGATAGCTACAACCTACCAATACCACGACATTATAGATGTTTTTTACATCATCTTAAAAACAACCAGCAATATACTTAACACTGATCCCATTTTCTAATCTTCAAACCGTCCTAGCATACTTACAATAACAAGAGAAAGAAATGAGCTTGTATTTTATTCCAAACAAGAAAGTGAAGTCAAGTACTGTGAAAGGAAGGAATCAGATGACTCAAGAATTTGACAAACAATATAATTCGATAATTAAGTCTTCCAGGTAATAAAAGCCTGGTGCTAAGTCTAAAACCACAGTAGATATGTTACCAAACCCTTGAATTTGAATTCAAATTGATAATGAATTTGCAACTCTGGGCCAACCCAGAGACTATAAGAACAGAACTATAGAATGTATAATTAGATCAGGATATGTAGATTACATTCCATAAAACCCAGAGTAAATCAATAGAAAGCAAAAGTTCAAATGGATCTCCAAATGCCCAGAAACCTAATAAAAACATTTCAAATCATAAAAATCAAAGAACCAATTATGTAAACCTTTCTCAAGGCAGTGGCGAGCTCGCCACGGGTAAAATTAGCAGCAGCAGCAGTAGTCAAAGGGATCCCATTCCGGAACTGATACAACGACACATTCTTCTGAATGTACTCGGTGAACTGAACCCTACAAAGACAAAATCCAAGAAAACAATCAAAACCCAAGATTTCTGAGAAATGAAAACATCCGTAAAGAAGCTCGGGAAATCAACCTGTCACCAGGCTCGCCGCTAGCGGCGACGAGCTTGTGAGAGTCGAGGACCATAATCTTGTCCTCGTTGGATTTATGAACCAAGATGCTATGCACCGCCGAAGAATCGGCGGCAACAATGGTGAAGCCATTACCGACTAGGCCGAAAACACATTCCATAATCTTCGTTCTGTTCTTCGATCCTTCGCCTCCGAATAAGCCCGATCGTATGCTAAAATCAAGTCCCACCGGAAACGACTTGAGCAACACGTTGTCTTGTAAATTCTGTAACAATTGTGGACATTTTTTTTAAGGGCGTTTGGTTTGTTGGTAGATTTGGGCCTCTGTATTCAAACTTAGGTCCAATTTTAAGCCCATATTAGTCCAAGCCCAACCCACAACTTACAAGTTTGGGTGTTTGTTTTATTTTATTTTCTTTTATTACAAAATGTATAACCAATCTAACTTATAAGTACTATTTATTTTTTCAAAAAAAAAAAAACTAAACTAAACTAAACTTATAAATACTATTTGTTTTTTGTTTTATTATCTACCTTTTATTTAGATTTTAAAGTCATTCTTTGAAAAAAAAAATTTAAAAGATTTTTAAAAAATTCTTTCAATTTTGCGAACTTTCTTAAATATATGAAAATTATAACCAAAAAAAATTAATATTTAGCGATATCTTGATGTATTATTAAGCATAAAATGTGGTTCGAATCTTTTAATCTCATATTATATTCAAAGAAATATGTATGAAATTATCATGAGCTGAACATATAAGGAATTGTGTATTTTACATGTATAAAAGCACAATGAATCTTTTAAAATAAACAAATAACTAATACTTAATCGTTTAAAAACAAAGTTGGAAATATAGCAAAGAAAATCTAAATAATTCCATTTAGCACTCAATCGTGAAAAACTAACTCAATACAAACTAGCTAACAAGAGTATAGTTCTAATAGCATCATATCCGGAAAAATAATAATAAAAAAAAAAAAACTTGAGGGGCAACCATTGAACTTTGGGGTCTTATTTCAGTTGAGGGCAGTCACGTCCCTCCTTTGTGTTTTTCACGCCCTCAGTCTGACCGAGAAGAGACGGAGGGTTGTTGTTGTTGTTTTTGGGACATGGCAGCGGCCCTTGAGGGTTGCAAGGAGCCCCCTCACTCATAACGCATGTGCACAAATAAAATGGAAGCTCTACATGAGTATCACAAAATGATTCCACTCTCCCAATCCCCACGTAACATGGTTGACATGTCAACCTGCATTCATCTTCATCTGGGCATCCGCCGTCGATTACCGCCAACATGCACTCCCCCACCACCATCTCTGCCACTTCTGTATTCACATATACAAAATATCATAATCTATCGTTTTAAACATTAAATATATCTTAACTCATCAACTTAATATTTTTAATTTAGTATGTATCTTCAATCAAGTCGTAGTTGATTCGAAATAAAAGTTATGAATGTACTATAAAAAACATGAAATTTAAATTTACAATGTGACTTTTGTACCTGATAAGAATATCGACAAAAGTAGGAAATAAAAAGAGACTTTTAACTTGAAGATCGACATCAAATCCTGATGTTTTTTTATCTTATCGATTAAGCTATGCTTGAATTTGTTAAGTTTGTGAGCTAGTGAATTTATACTGAAAAAAGAATGGCATTGTGTTTATGAGATATAATCCTACAGATTTGGAAATCTATAGAAGTTAAAGCTAATTTATCTTTTTCTGTTAAAAAAGTTAAAAGCTGATTCATATTTGTTTTACACCATGATATAGGAAATTGAAAAGGTTAATTTAAAAAAATCAAATATTTATGAGGGAATAAATTGCAATTGAAGCTGCAAGATTTCAATTTTGTTATCAACATTTAAACATAAACATCAAAGAGTATAAGAATCTATTTTCATATCATTGGTATACAACAAATCATTGGGTACAGATTCGAAAACGAAAAAAATGTAAAATAGAAACATCCTACCATTTAAACAAATTATCTAACAATAACACGATGTATTTGCTTATTTAGAAAAATAAAATAACAAATTACAATTATTAGAGCTTTTTTTGTAAATATATCATATTTAAAAAATATTTGTAAATATAGGTTGCGGTAAAAATAATAGCAAAAATGGATTTTCGTTAATTATATTATTAAATCAGTAAATAATCAATTACAACAATACCCTCCTATTATTGGTTTTTTATTTAGGAAACAATTGTCAAAATAGGAAAATTCTCCTCATTCCATACCCACTAGGCGTAAATTTTTGGCATTAATTATGGGAAATCGTCAAACAAAATCAAACCTCTTTTCGTAATATTTACTATTTAGGAAAACTCCCCAACTTTCATACCTACTAACCCCTAAAATTGTGTTGTCATTATGTCCAAATCCCTGCCAAAATAGAAATTACGGCTTGTTTGATAACGTTCTTGTTTCCTGTTTCTCGTTTCTTAGTTCCTGTTTCTTGTTTTTATTTGAACAAGAAACAGAAATGAGTTTGGTAACTATTTATGTTTCATATTTCCTTAAAAAAAAAAAATGAATTGTTTGATAACAATTTCTTGTTTCTTGTTTCTTATTTTTTATATAATTTTTTTAAAATATTAAAAAAAACCATTAACAAAAATTCATATGTTCTAGTATAAATAAATGTTTTATAAGAATAAAAAAATAAATTGATCTTAATATGAAATTAAGAAGAAAAAAAATTGATATGTTATCTCTTCATCAAATTATTTGTAAAAAAAATGACGTACTTCAAAAACGTCGTTGTTTTAAAATATTAAAATAGTGTCAGATATATATTTTAGTGAACGATTGTTTGTAATGCCAAAAGAATTACCGGTAACAAATATATTAAAAACTGAATTAAAAAATAAATATGTATATTACAAAATTTTAAAATAAAACCATTAATAAATATTTAAAAAAATCAAATAAGATATGAATATACCTATCATGCTTTTTCAATTTAATAAAACATAGATCTATATAAAATTAAGAAATTTAAAAAAAAATGTAAATATATATCACAAAATTATAAAATAAAATAAAAACAGTTGAATATATAAGTAAATATAAATATTTTTTATGGTAATTAATTAAAATAGTTTATAATATAAAAGAATTATATATAGAAATTAAAATAATAAATCATTTTAAAAAAATTATAATAATATCATAATATAAATATCATGCTTCTAAGAATTAAAATAATATATATACTTAAAAATATATTTATTGTAAGAATTTAAAATTTAGATATATCTATTGTAAATTTAAAATAAAATATAAAATCTATTACAAAAATAAAAAAATAAAAAAATATTTTATTACAAAAATAAGAAATAAACATTTTGAATATAATTAAATATAAATATTATTTTTGTAGAAATTAAAAAAAAATTATAAATATAAATTTAAATATATATTGTAATTAATATAATATATAAAGATATATATTTGATCAAATTGAAAAGAATAAAAAAAAAACAAATAATGCTTAACCTGGGATTTGAACTCTTCACGTTGAAAACAAAAAATACGGACTATTGCCTGCTAACCAGCAGGCCAGGATAGCAAAATTGTTGCAATGAGGACAAAGTGAAACATAAAATAAAATAAAATGCATTTTTAGAAGAAGAAGAACGGAACAAGAGAAACTGCTTTCCATAGTTTCTCATTTTCTTATCTAACTCGAAAAACATTTTTTTTTCTTTTTTGGAAACAATAAACATGATCAGTTACCAAACAAGTCTATTTTCCAAAAAATAAGAAACAGAAACGAGAAACAAGAAACAAGAAACGAGAACGTTATCAAACGAGCCATACTATTTTTTCATTTTATTTTCAAATTGTCTCGTTCTTTTTCTTTCGCCTTTTCATCTTCTTCTTCAATTTTGACGTCGCCTGGTTCATCCGAGAATCTAGATGTCGTTTCAACACCTTTCGAGTATTGATGATCGGAACTCGAAACACGGTGTACGCACGAAAAGAAGATGGTCTCACGGTATGTTTATAATTCTATTTAGTTTTAGGGTTTTTTACAGTAGATTTGTAGAGGACATACACATATGATTTCCTCTTTGATGGAGGACATACACTTACGGTACGAGTATAGTTTCGTTTGTTATTTCATTTTAATCTCGAATGTTGTTATTAATCATTAGTTTCGTTAGTTTTAGGGTTTACTAATTCGCTTTTCAAATTAAAGACAACGAGCTCCTCTAGTGCTTCAGGTTGGGAAGACGAACAATCACCGGACGTTAGGGGTCAAATCGCTATGCAGTCTGGCAACATTGTAGGAGAAATAGGGCGAGGGGATTTTGTACTGTCCGAAAATACCGTAGAAGTCGTGCTGAGGCAAATACCGAATGAGTGATGGTAACACCATGTACAATCATGGTACCTACCATGTATGAATTTAAGGTATGAAAATATGGAGCATTAATAGAAGCGAATGAATATATTGTATTCACATGTGAAATGATTGAACTATGGATAATTAGGTAATGATTTCGATTAGTATGGTGTATGATATATGTTTTTGTAGCTGCTATTGAAGAGGAGGAAATGGAGAAACGCACGCTGGGAAGGAACAAAGCAAAGACGCTAACCAACTCGGAATCGAGGTAATATTGTAATTTTTATACGATACATTTATTCATATACTCATGCTAACTATTGGTTCAATGTTAGGTCAAACACGGGGATGTAGATGCAAGTTGCAATGCATCTAATTCACTATTGCATATTGATGCGGTATAATACAGTATTGTTTATACCGTATATTAGTAGATTATGAATTATACTGGTTGTAATATACTAATTTTATATGCATTGTCTATGCAGTTGAAAGGACATAGATTGTTTTCGCATACACAACATGCAAAAAAGGCAGCTAGGAAAAAAAACCCCATCAAAGTTCATGCGGTCTCCTTTCACGTCTAAGCTAGGGTCGGCTGAAGAAAAAAAGACGAAGAATGAAGAAGAAAAAGAAAATTGCAATTTTTTTATCCTCCGAATTTTCAATTAATGTTCTACCTTTAGAGTTAGTATAGTTTGTTGTATGTTTGTTTTTTTATGTTTTTTTGTGACCGTATGAAAACTCATGAATTTTGGAATTTTGCAAGATGTTTAATTTTATATTTACTATTTGAGAATGCACATTCTTATATTAAGCTTTTTACAGATTATGAGTATTGCATTCATAACTCGAACAATATTGTCCTGAAACTATCGTATAATGACAGTGCATTATGGAAATATTAAAACATTGTGCTACCATAGTTTATGTGATATAGTGATTATTTTTATTCGGTGGTATATTGCAAGTGTTGCCTGTTTGGATTTTTAGTTATTTTATGAAACAGAAAAAAGTTGGTAACAGTTCTGATATACAAATTTGTGATGTTTTTATGGTGTTCATGAAAATAGTGATTCCATCGAGTTGTAGTTGATATGCATACTTTTGATAACAGAAGTGTAGTATACAAAACTATGTAAAAATTGCTTAAATAATACTAGTGTACCAAAAAATCAAGCAATACGGTAGTTTATTATAATGCAAGACAGTACTGAATAATATAATTTGTTTTAGAAAAATAATTACATTTGCAGTCAAATAACATATTATTAGCAATCGTAATTTCCTTTTATATTCTAATTAAATACAATATTTTTAAATCCCATTTTACCCTAACGACAGCTATAAATTTTGTATATTTTGCTTCTTATTTATTCTATCGTTCCATATTAAACTACTCACCAATTTTAGTGGCTTTCCAATATGATGTTTTTTTTTCTTCGTATTTTAATATTTTTCCAGTATGGTGATTTTTTTCTTAAAAAAAAAAAAAAACTCCTAAACTTTCATTTGGTCAAAAACTCTCACTAAAAGTTTTGTTTTTTTTGTTTCTTCATAAAAAAGCTCCCTAAATTCACTATAATAATTACTTTGTAGTATTATTATTATATTTAGAAGATATTGAGTATATATACGGTCGACGACATATATATTCATTATATATTTTTATAGTATTGGATATTTTCATGTACTATATTAAAACGATATTATTGAAATTAGATTAGTGTATTATTATTTAAACTCTATTGCCAATATTTATGTATTAATTAATATTTTATAATATCATAATAATATTGATTTAATATGATGTATTACTTTGTATTTATGTATGTTGCTCCCATCGTAGTCCAGTCGTTTTTTTAGTACGGGATGAATAACAATCAAATAGTACAATACAAAATTCGAACAATAATATAGTAGTATAAATACTATTTATATACATCTATACACATCCTCATTATCAAAACTAAATATAGTTTTAAATAAAATGCTCACTATTTGAATAAATATTGGTTAAATAGTCGGTATTACATAAATATAGTTTTCTAACAACCGTCAGAAAGTCCAATATAATGTATTTAAAAATAATCATTATCAATACTTCCAAATAAAATACAATACACATCCGACATATTTTCTACTCAATGAAAGAATTGAAGAACACAATCTACCTATGAATAAAAATAATCATAAACTGCCCTCAAATTTCCCAATCGGCACATGTTGTGTTCGTTGTTCTCGAATTTAATTGTCATTCCAAATTGTCATCCATTAGTCTTCGATTTCAATTCGACTGTTAATATTGTTTCATCGCCCTCTTATGTCTGAAATTGGCTGAAAAATATTTGGATGACATTTGTTTGCTCTAGTCACCATCGTCTAATTTTGAATCTTCAAATTTTCAAACAATAGTTAGATAGTGTTTTACACAACACTAATAATACACATTAATATAAATAATGATTACATACATCGTTTTTTTTTTTTTTTTTTTGAGAATGTACAGACATCAATATTTATAATCTTAGACATTTGAATAAATAATATGCATTAAATAAATACAATTTTCAAACAATATTATATAACGTATTTAATAATACCCTATTATCAATACTTCCATGCAATACCCGTCCCATTTTTGTTATATTTCAAGAACAACACTCAAAATACATTGACACAAACTAAAAAAATATGCACCAGCTGTGTTCGTCGTTTTGGAAAGTAAACTGTTGTTTGAAATCGTTGTCTTGTAGAGTTCGATTTCAATTTGGTCGTATGTAATTTTTCGTCGTCCTATTCTTTGTCGTTTCCCGAAAACATATGTAGAACTCGCCAAATAAACTCTAACAATACACAGAACACACAATAGAAATACTCATAACCAATAATAAAAATACTGATTTTACGGTTGTCTTCGTGCCCAATCCTCTCTAATAAACTATTTCGTAGCCTTTTTTGGTTGAAATGTTCGAAAATACTCTTTTGACGTCCTTTCTTTCAACTGCAACAAATTTCCACTATTTTGAAGCTTAAAATATTAGAAAATATGCTACATTTATATCACCACAAGCGGAAGCATTCAATAAAATAAGTACCTCCCGCCATTGAAATTGGTAACCAAGATAGCCAATGATCACGAACTGCAACACGAACACCAACGGCAATGAAAATCTTGGTTCTTCTGTACCCTTACTCTTACTAACTAAATGGTGTGGTTATCTCAATGAAAAGTAGGTATAGGGGACCAAAATCAAGAAGAGAATACAAAAAAATGAGATTTTTAGAAAAGCAAAACCCTTGTATTCTGTGTACTCAGTTTTTGATAAAAAGAAAAACAACTTTTTATTCTCTATTTCTCTAACATTAAGAGAAATAATTAAAAAATGCATAAAAGTAGGGTTGGTTACACAAATAGTGGGGAAGTTACAAAATCGTGGACCACTAAATAATTAATTGGGATAATAAAAGAAAAAATAAAAATAAAATAAAATAAAAATAAATGAATAAAAGAAA
>JBBMKA010000001.1:9316651-9364364 GCA_037833695.1 Sechiopsis laciniata
ATTGTCTTTTGTTTTATTTTATTTCTTTTCAAAAGTAGTTATGAATACAAGCCGTGCCCGATACAAGATTTGTTTTTTGCCAACGATGGACTTTAAATAAAGCCAGTTCCTGATTTCACGTTGACTGCTCTTTTGTCAGAGGAAACCACCGTTCAAATTTACTTTCGGTTAAAATTATAAATTTAGTTCAAATTTAAAATGTGGGCGTGTTTTGTTTTTTTAATTAACTGTTTTCGAACTTTGAAATTAATTATAAATTTTAATTTTGTTCACATTTTGTCTATTAACCTCTCAATTTTGAGATACATTTTATTTCGAACAGTTTTATAGTTAAAAAAATTGAATTAAAAAAGGTTTTTTTTTAATTTTTTAATTTTTAATCCCATAACTATTTGAGATGAAGATTCAAACTCATTATCTTTTTTAGATAACAACAAACTCATTACCTTTTAGTCATTCGTATATAGTATTAAATTTGCTAACGATATTTTCAGAAATAAATTCCTTTCGTTATCTACTTTCTAACAATATTTTCAAAATCTAAGTCACATTTTAAAATTACTAAAGCTATTATTATTATTTAATTTAGATCTTGTTTATGTTGTAAAATTTTATTAAGGAATTTAGTTATTTTCATAGAAAAGATGACGTTCTAAAGAAATAGTAAGAAAACAAGTACAACTTTCAAAGTAAGAAATCAAAGCAACCAAACCATCATCAACATCTAAAAAAAACCATAATCAAAATAGTTAACAACAAAAAAAAACAAGCAAATGCGTAACTTAGTCATAAGTTCGATTCTCTCCGTTTTCAATAATGGTATTTTTTTTATACAACAATATTGGAGAAAGAGAGATTGAACCTGTAACCTCATGGTTATAAATTGTACAAATATTTCATTAAAGCTTTGCTTTTGTTGGCATACATTTTATAGTTAAACAACCATTAGTGATAGTGGTGCTGAATTATTTAAAAAAAAAACTATTATCAAATGAAGCATACATTTTATAGTTAAACAACCATTAACAATAGAAAAATTGAACTTATAGCATCTTGATCACGTACACATTTATGCCAGTAATAGTTTATATAAGACTTTGTTTTTAATACAAAGATGTATCATACAAGCTTTTTAAGGCAAGGGAATACCACCTTTAGATTTGATTCTCTGCATCAAAGTTCCAAAGTTATATGTTTAGCCTTGCTTTTAAATGGCACCTAGTTTGGACAAACACAACAAAAACAACAACAAAAATACCAAGAGAGAAGAGAAATAGTGTTTTTTGGGAAGAAAAAGAAAAAACAAATAAAGGAAATGGGAATAGGAAGAATTAGAATAAGGTTGGTAATAGCAATAGTGGCAATGGTTTGTGCATTTGCAAGAGTTGCAAAAGGAGAGCAACTTCACAAGGTTGGCAATTCACAAGGATGGAGCCCTAATCTAAACTACACCCTTTGGTCCACCTCTCACCATTTCTATCTTCATGATTGGCTTTGTAAGTTTCTATCCTTTTTTCCTTTATTTTTTTTAATACATGCATGCTGCAAAGAATTATTGTAACTGTCAATGGTATTTACTCCGACATAATTATTATTGTTGGCAAAAGTTGTTATCGTCGAAGGTAAAGGTATGATGTCAAGCAAGACGGTACGTCATTGTCATCGACTTTGTCTAACCGTCGATGAATTGAGTCATCGATGTAGTTTCGTCAATGTGATGTAGCCGATAACGGAATTTTCATTGGAGATTTCTTCCCCTATGGATTTTATGGCATTTATCGATTGTTTGTTATTGATATCCTTCTTCCTTGCAGTGACTGATGGTGTTAATACATACACTTTTGGTTTTAAAATATTCATTATGTAACCATTTAAACTTGGAACTTTAGTTTATCATACATTGAGTACCCCTTTGTCGTAATAAGTTAACTCTCTCAATTTGAGCACATAACGATTTAGTATTTATACTTTGAAATTTGTAATATTTTAAATTTTATAACTATGAAAAATCTACAAAAAAATCAATGTTATCAAACGGTTTATACTTTCTCGATCTCTTATTTTCCTTCTATAAGATATATTTTTAGGAGTTTTTTTTTAGCTTAATAATAATTAATTGGGGTGAGAATTTGAACCCATGACCATTCTTGATCATGTACAAACTTATGTCAATTGAACTATATATTGTTTTTGTTGGCTCTCTTTAAGAGGTTTATTTCTCTTTCCAACTAATATTCCGTGTTGAAAGATTTCGTGTTCGACAAACGATACTACAACGTGTTAGAAGTGAACCAAACAAGCTACGAGAATTGCAACGACAAGGATTTCATAAAGAACATTACAAGAGGTGGACGAGACGTGTTTCAGCTTGCGGAGATGCGACGCTATTTCTTCATCGGCGGCGGCGGGTACTGCTTTCAAGGAATGAAACTCACTGTTTTAGTGTCGGGGATCGACGTAGCCAGCTCGACTGCTCCGGCGCCTGCTCCTAACAATAGTGGCGCCTCTTTATCAAACCTCAGTCGCTGGATTTTTATTTCCCTTTTGCTTGTTGTTGTTCTTTGCTTTGGAATATTGTAGGAAGAACAACTTTTATTGATTTTAATTTGTTTGGCCTGTGTGGTTTTAGGCTTTGGTTTGAGATATTTTGAACAAAAATTTAGAAAAAAATATGAGTAGTGGATATACTTTGTATTTTGAACTATTTTCGTGTATTGCCTTGTTCTTGTTAATTGCAACTACGAATTATTTAGAGTTAAATGAAAAATAAGTGTTGAGCAATATATATGTTGATAAAAATACGGAAAATAATTATGAAGGTTTTTAAAAAAAAAAAAAAAAATCACCCGGATCCTTACTCTTGATCTGTGCTTTTGTTTCAGCAAGGTCCATTTTATATCACAAAAATTTACTTCTTTTGATTGGGACATAGAATCTCTTGGAAATCTATTTATTTATTATTATTGCTGATCAACGTCATTAGTGCATATCCTCAATGACTCGAAGGTTTTGAGTTCGAAATCCTTCATTCTTAATTATTGTAATCTCAATCTTTCATAATAAAACCAATATATCAGAAAATTAATGTTTTAATAGGATGGTTATACGGAGCTCGATCTTAATTTTGTGTGAGTTGGGAACCCAAAAAACTTATTCAATTAACATACCATTTTGACTATATTTTAATATTGGAATATGAGAACGTAACTTACCTTATTTGATCTAAACCCTTAACTAAGTAAAGACCCATCAGTTTTAAAAAAAAAAAAAAGTAAAGACCCATCAAAATTATTTAGGGTAAGGGTATTATTATTATTATTTAATTTATTTTTTTTACATTACTTTTTTTTTAATTCAATAATATTTGAAGGTGGACATTTTGAACTTGCAATCTTCCAATTATTAGATCGCATTAGATGCCCTTTTTGTCTACTTGTTTTGGCTTTTACATTATACCTTTGATAATCTAGTATTTTTTTAAAAAAAAAATGTTTATTTAGCAACATTGAAAGAAGAGGAATGGTAGGCTCATGACCCCTATTACAATAATCTTTACGCCAAACAAAGTTTATCAAACTTTTGTCTGCATCCCAAATCCCGAATACGGTTCTAACCTCTATTATAATAATATAAACTCTAAACACAGTCTATTATAACCTCCGATTTATAATAATCTACCATTTATTATAATTAATAACATAATTGGTACCTTTTTCCATTTCAAATGCTTTGCTTAGTATCAGAGGAAAATTTGTCATCGCCAAAATTAGAGTTTTATTTATTTGATCTAAATACAACTAAGCTGTTTTATTGATCGACTTTTGATTTTGATCACTTTCTCCCATTTATAATTGTTTTTATTAACAAAATAATACCGAAAGCTCATTTATAGGTTTTATTTTTTTTCCCAAGTAGGATACAAACGTTAGGTTAAAAAAAATCCAACTTCGAATTACCTCAAGAACATGAATGGGTTATTATTTAACTTTTTTTAATTTTTTGAATAATTAAACCCTGAACACATCATTTTCCCCCATATTTTAAAAATGACACTATAAAACTATGTAAAAAAAAACCAGCCTCAAAAAAAAAAAAAAAAAAAAAAAAACCAGTCTCAAACTATAGAAATAAGCGAAATAATTTATATATTATTTCCCGCAAAATGCAGTGAATTACAATAGTAAATTAAATCGCCAATATTAAGTTTAAAGAAGAAAAAAAAAAAAAAGAAATTTCCACTTTCTTGCAATCGCCATTCTTAAAAGCTCTATGCTTTAGGATTTGGAGGAGGAAGCAACCACTTCTCACTTTGTATATAATCAAGACTCAAGTATGGCTTCATTTCAGCATCAGTAAACTGCTTGCCGAATTTTACACGCTCGTTCGACTTTGATCCTGGCCCCGAACACTTGTATTCTCCGTACGAAACCGTGCTACAACATTAACAATAATGTTAAAAAAGATCACCATACATATATAATGTAGCTTGAAAGTACATTTAAGCCCCATGTGTCTACTAAAAAAACTAATGATATAAAGACAAGTAAAAATGTGGTTCTAGCCTACATATTTGTGGTCTTTACGGAGTGTTTTCTTTTTTTTTAGTATTTACCACTCCTTTTTTTTTAAGTACATAGTTACTACTCATTTTCAAAAAAACCAAATCCAAACAAAACATTACTCCATTCAAAATAATTACTCATTTCTAATCACTCAAAATAACAATTCATATGTACAATTTCAAACGAATTATTAGTTGCAACTCGTCTATAAAAATCTACATCCAAACGAATAATATATTACAATTTCAATTTCTAATAATTCAAAATAACTACTCATTTTAATCATTCAGAATAATTTTTCATGCACTTACTCATCAAAACGCCTAGAACCCCACGTGATTAATAAAGAAACTAATAATCATTGGTGAAATTCAAGGTTTAATTTTCTTCAAAAAGAAGTTCAAGGGTTAATGCCTCTAGGTAAGAAGCTTAGTTCTAAACGTGCAGACTCCTATGAAGTCAAGTAAAAAATGTGCATGAGTTTTAGGCGCTTAAGCTTTAAGTGACAATTAGGACTTAGTGTGTGTCGTAAAGCTACTTCATTATAATCATTCTAAAAGTAGATAGGTTTTAGAGATTAAGTAATTACGCGTCGTAACCGTGGTGATTCATGTCGTGCCAGCCTTCGGGATGAATGATATCGGCCATGGTTGTGTAGGCAAAAATAGTTCTAGAATAAGGCTTCCAAGCTCTTCCCAAATAAGTGTTTTTGCCACCCGTGCCTATAATGCTGCAATGTGCAAATACGTAGGCGCTAGGGTCCGATTTCGCTTCTCTTGAATGTGCTGTGATCACTCCAAGTCCTCCTTTTCCAACCACATCCAATTTGGAGTTCTACTCACAAAATAATATTATTATTAATAATTAATTTCTAGAAGATTTTGCATATATAATAAAAAATGGCAAAATAGTGATAGAATTCAATCAATCATAGACTCATTTTATTATTGGCTAAGTTTATCATCAATAGAAAATTATATTTAACACTGGTTGAGTTCTATCACTAATAGAAAATTATATGATGAATTATTTTAGAATGTGACGTAGAGGGTAAATTTCCTTATTTCTAATTGTAATTAATTATATTGTAAGTATGATATTATAAATACCAAATAAAGAGATGTTCCTCTCCCGAAAATGAAATCGACAGTTCCTTGAATGTAACAGTCCTTGTAGAGATGTAAGCCGTCGTCGTCACAAAGGGTATCTTGAAAGCCTATGAATCGGCAATTGTAAATCGCCGATTTATTTCCCCTTATTCTCGCGGCTAAGGCCTGGGCTCCATTCATTTTCCCATCGGGCCTCGGAGATGAATTCTGGTCATGATAATAATAATGATAACAATATTATTAATATTACCAAAACAAATTTACAACACAATATGTTATATAATAGCTTAAAATATCATTTTTGTCCAATTTTAATGGTATATATTTTTAAATTTCAATTGTCTAATGTTAAACATTTACTGTTAATAAACTTAATCTTAATGTGATTTATTAATTATAATAGAATAGATTTAAGTTAATTGTAATAGAATAATAGGGTTGAAATTAATTATAATAGAATCATTAGCTTGAAGTTAATTTTAAATAATAGATTTAAAGTTAATTTTAACAAAAAAACAGAAAAACTAACATAATAATATTAATATAAAGTTATAAACAATGACACAATTTAAGAAAATTTTAAAATTTATATATAAAAATAAAGCTAATAAACAATCATTTCTAAAAAAAAATTCTATTAAAAAAAAACCAAAGTGGAAGAAATGACTCTTCATTTTTTAATGTGAAAATATTGTCTTTTCCATATAATATCTCTTTGAATTTATTATTTTTGGATATAATTTCCAATTTCTTACTTTAAATTCACAATATTTTAATTTCATAAACTATAATACAATATTTAAATAAATTGGTCTAAAACTATTATGGAGTAGTGCATTCTTCAAAGTGAGTTTTGAGATTCAAAAGATAATAAGTTAATTTTTTTAATGAATTTTCATAAAAAAATTATTATTATTCTTTTATACAAATGAGGGGTGGGGAATCATAAATCTTACAAAGAGGGTATTATTACGAGCCAGATTGAGATCGAACCCATGAGACTGCAGTCCCTTTCGGTTCCACGTAAATTAATCAAGACAAAAAGAAACAATAGTAAAAAAAAAATGTTACCTTAATGATGAGATTAGCAGCAACAAAATAATCAGCTTCAACAATCAAAGTAGCGCTATAAACGGTGCCGTATTTAGCAGCATTGCCATTGAACGTCAAAGTGGGCTTATCATTAGGGGACCCATAAACAGTAACAAACCGTTGGTTTCTTTCAATCTTGAGCTTCTCTTTATAAACCCCGCCGCCGATCCAAATCACCACGCGCTTCTTGTTGCCGGCCGGAACGCTGGCAATGGCTTCCGCCACCGTCTTGAAATCTCCACTGCCGTCCTTTTTTACTTTAACCACGGTGGCGGCTTTCTCCGCCGCCGCCAGCTCCGGGTCCAGCTCCGCCTCCCGGCCGGCCAGCGGCTTCACGTTCTTCTTAAACCACGTGTTTAATGTTTCTTTGTTTGCCGGGATTGGTGACGTGGCGGCCAGGATGGCGGTAAATATCGCCACGAATATTACTAATCTAGTTAGGGCGATTGCATCAGTGGAATATTTCATTTTTTTTTTCTTCTTCTTCTTCTTTTTTTTTTTTTTTTTTTTTCTAATATAATAGTTTTGTTTTTGTATGGAAAAAGTGGGTTTATATAAAGGGAAGGATGAGGTTTGGAGTGGTTTTCGTTTACTTGGTTTCGCTTTCCGTTTTGTCTCTGCCAGTTTAGTTCAACTAATTCCTAAATTAGACCACTAATATACTTGACAACTGTCTATTTTTTTATTATTTTTATTTCATCTTAAAATATCTATATTTACTTAACCATTTATTAAAGATAACACAATTTTTTTTTCAACAATATTTATATATATATATATATATATTTGTTGCATTCTAAGAAAATTGTATTTTGGTTCATATACATCCAGTTTTTCTTCGTTAGGATGTTGTACTTTTAAAACAACTAATTTTAGTATTTAATTGTAAAATTTAGAAGTGATACTTAATATAATAAAATTTGAAGTTGATATTAACGATTTAATGATAATAACACTGCATAAAAAATGATGTAATGTAAACACGTTGATTTAAATGACATTTAGATTCGTATATTTTCGCCTTTGATTTATTTTGTATTCAAAACATTCATTTTGGTTCTTAATTACTTCCAAATTTACCATTATAATTACTTTATTTTGTCATTTATATCTTATTTCTTTGAATCATAAGAAAATAATAGAACAAACATTTATTTTGGGCTAGAAAAATGAGGTCATGTGCTATGATATTTTAGGTTGAACTACCCACCGCTAGATATATAATATATATCACTATTATTTACACAAATCAAATGTCACGTGATCATCATATGTAACACCAAAAATCTTATTATAAAAAACTCCCATCTAATCTAACATTAATAAATTTGAATAAGATAAATGATTTTCACATCTCCCTCTCTCCATTTGTACTAAAAAAAAAAAAAAAAAAATCATTTTCACATCTCTCTTTACTCGAATAAGAAAAAAATATAATATAAATGATCTTCACATATCTCTTTACTTCAAGTTAACATAATTAAAACTAACTGACAAAAGTGTGTTCATGATCAAAAGGTCATGTATTTACATATTTGAACTTAAAATTATCTATTTTATTTTTACATGTTCTTTATTAAATAAAATTATAACTCATCCCAACCCTTACGGTTTAAGTTGTGGGTAGTTCGGATTGTTTGAATTATCAGTTTTTTTATACGTCCCTAGGTAGTTGCAAAACGACAAGATGTCCAAGGTGAAAATGTTTTAGCCAATGATAATGAATCTCTTAACTCAACAACAATTATGAATAAAAGATTCGAATTTATAAACTTTTGACCATAAACCTATTGCTCTTGTTGTTGGTGAGTTAATTAATGATTATTCCTTCGATTAAATAAAATCTCCTCTTAATATAACAAAATAGAAATAAGGGCTAATTATAAGTTACACTTTGCAATTTGCACACGTGTAAATCATACATTATTTAGAATGGACAATTTAGTTTATATATAAATAAAATTTAATAAATGAGTTATAAGGATGGATTTTAGCAAACAACATGGAGAACACATAAATTATATTTTCCCATAATGGAAAAGGAATACACAAAAGCAATTATATAGATCCCAATACTATTTGGGGAATAATGGAAGAAATTGAATCAAAGAAGGAGCTTGATTTATATTTTCCCATAAATTACAAAATGAATTAACTTTGGCAATTGGTTCATCATCTTTTTATATAATCTCTCAATCAATCTTCCTCCTCAATGGTAACTAATGTTGGGATCTGCCCTTGATCCACAAAATCAATTTTGTTCAACCTTAAACAGCATAGCACTTGCTCAGGCAATTCCTCTGGCTTCTGTGCCTGTCCATTTTGTTCAACAAATTAAAACCATCATTATGCATTGAACCAACTTTTTCTAATTTGTAGTGAGAATCTGTACTTTACCTGGATCGTTAAACCGAGATCAATTATTCCATTCTTGAGACGGTCTCGAAATGAATCGAGTCCCTTTCTTGATATGTAGCTAAACCGATGAATGTCTAAATCAATCTCGAAGTAATTTGAACCCTACATTCAATCAAAGAATCAATAATAATATATGAAAACTAAAATAAGTTTTTTATAACTGTGAGTGTTTATGCCAGCATAAGCACACCGCAAATATATTCTTAAGAGATAATCCATCTAACCTTACAACATAAGATTGTCAAGAAATCTCTAGAAAATTAATTCTTAAGGTAAGATGATAATCATAAATTGAACTCATAATATTTTAGTTTCTCAAACCTCTTTCAACCACTAAATCAATCTATGGTGGTTAAATAAGCTAATTTAATATTTGTAAGTGTATGTGGGAGTTTACACGCACCTCAACAATTCTTAAGGGACAAACTGTCTGATTCTGTAACATTTGTCAATTTCTAGGTCGTTTTCATAATCTTTTGGTTCTTAATCAAGGCGTTCTTGACTACTAGAACGAACTTACCTGATAAAAACTGTGCTGAGGACGTGAGAGGACAGGCTTTTCGTTGTAGGCGTTTACGAGCTTCTTTTCTGTCGAACTTAATTGGAGATCCTCTGGATTAACAACTCCTGCCATGATCTTTAGCCTTTCTCTAAATGGAACAACAGACTCTTTTGCAAACCCCTTGCTCCTTTCCATCTCGTCGTCGATAAATTTCTACGACGTGTTAATGTGTACTAGTTTAGAGTATTTTTAAGCACTTGAAAAGTCGTTTCGAACGAAATAGTTATGTATCAAACTTCTAGTTAATGGCATTAAACACTAGAGGATAAGCTGAGAAAATGTTACCTTAATGTTTTCCTTATAATGAGCGGAAATGTCTTCATTGAAATTGTCTGAAACTTTGAAATACAAAACAAGACTCATTCCCTCCCCATCACTATCACCAAGGAACATTGCAGCTGCATAAGTTGGCAACTGCCAAGAAAAAACCATTAAAAAAGGTTTAATTCCATATCTGTTTTTTTTAAATATTTGTGATATTGTCCTAAATAGGTTAATTAAGCACACCTCAAAAAACAAACCAATTGATATTTCAACATTTAGTTGTAAAAAATTCTATGATGGTCAAGAGTGTGAGAATCTTACATTGGAAAGCTAAGGAAATTTCACAATCATTATAAGAAATGTGAATAACTTATAATGGTGAAAAAAACACTATTAGAAAACGTTTATTTTCATTATATGTTTTTTTTTTATATTTGTTATTGTCCTAATTAAACAACTTAAGTTAAAGAACAAACCGTTTGATACTAAAATATTTAGTTGTAAAAGAATTATAGAAAATTAATTCCTAGTAAGTTAATCTATGATGGTTAAAAGGGTGAAAATCTTATATTAGAAAGCTAAGGAATTTCAGAAATGTGAATTACTTATTCTCTTTCTAATTAATTTTGAGATGAAATATGGCATAATATGTCTAATATGATATTAGGTACAAAAAATATGAAATTAAAATCTAATCAAGAATGATGAACCTAGCTAAATAAACTTTTATCTTGACGAAGCAAGTTGAGAATCTCACATTGAAAAGGTAAAATGACTTTATAATCATTTTAAAAAAGATGAACTACTTTCATAATTATTAATTGGTTTTGATATGAAACCAAATGTTATATAATAATAACAACAACCAAGTAACACGGAAATTAAATGAGTGTACCTGAATATTTACGATGAGCAGTGGAGGCACGTCGGCGTTGGTTGTGATGTTCGGAAGCTCAAGGTGTTGAGCAATGTGGTTTATCTTTCTAGGACATAAGAGCATATCGACACCGATTGGGACGTAGGGACTGAAATCCGAAGCCGGGGCTTTTAATCGATCTCTACATGGATTACAAAGTACATTTCAACATCGAGATTAAGTGAAATGGATTAATTTGAATCATAAAAAACAAAAGAAATATAGGGTTAAGAACCTAATTACATACTTGAAATAGTTAGCACCACGAAGTTTAAAAGTTGAGGGAGGAATTTCACACCAACATCCAGGAATTGGGTTATCTCCTTGGAACCGTGGAATTACATGCCCAGCATTTGGACGATATAGGTATTTTTTGGATTCACCTAAATAAATATATGAAATTTGGTTACATATAAAGTGGATTAAAGTTGGTTTTATTTAGTAAATTGGAGGTTGGAGGACTAGAACTAAAAAAATTGTTCATTTGTAAAAAATGACCATTGGTGAAGATCTAACTATGATCCAACGGTAGATAATAAAATCGTTGGAAATTTCTTTACGAACAACGGTTGTTGTTGTCATTGGCGACACCGATGGAAAAATGCTTATGTCGGCATATATATGAGCAATTATGACGATAGAGGATTTTTCCATCCGGTATAGACCATTTAGCCAACATAAAATATATGATTTTGTCGGTGTAGCCTTAATTGGAGATTACTATTTTTGTTGTAGTGCTTTTTTCACAAACAATCTAAATAGACTCTAATTAAAAATAATTGAAAAACGAGAGTGTATAGGTTCCCTTACAATAGCATATGCCGACGAAAATAGGCTTCTATCGGCGTATATGGGTTTGCTATGCCTATAGAAAAAGGCTTTTGTCAGCGTTTATAGAGCTACACCGACAAAAGAGTCTAATTATATCGGCATAAACCGTTTATACAAACAGAATATGGTTCCGTCGGCATAGCTTTTGTCGAGTATCACTATTTTTGGTTATAGGGCTAGTTAAAAGTAACTGAAAAACAAGGATATAAAGATTACGTACTCTGTTCGAGCTGGTTGGTATCACGTGGACCGGCATTGCAAGACCTACGTCGAAACGAGAGGCGAAAAACGGTGGATTGCAATTTGTGAGGGGGTTGAAGAGGAGGTTGAGTACTATTCAAAATCTTCTCATTGAAACTAGCAGTAGATACCAATTTTCTCAAGCTAGAGGTATCATCATGGCTTTGAGTATCAATTTTAAGGCCCTTGAAACTTCCATAGGTAGTAGTTTCCAACAATGACTTTTTCTTGCCACAATCTTCAGCCTTTGCCAAGCAATTAGAAAGGCCACAACCAGGAGCATTAACCATGGCATATGTGCTAGATTCATCAAGCATTTCTTTTCCTCCTTTATTTAATTTCTTTGCATCAATTTTTAAGTAACTCTCACAAAACTCCATTACTAATTGCCCATTTGTTGGCATGTTCCCCACTATTGGAAATCCATCTGCATTCATTAATTAAATCATTTAATTTTGTTAATTGATTGATTAAAATATGGATTAATGAACTAATTAAGGTTGTTTAATAATTACCTCCTACAACACTGCTGAAATCATCATCGGAATCGGATTGATCCACTAAGCTCATTGAATCGAACCATAATTCTTCTTGGCATATCCCTAATTAACACAGGATTAATAACTTAAATTAAGACTCGCGAAATAAATCCAAATTTTTAACCTTTTAAATTTAATTACCAGAAAAACTTTAAAAATTTTAGATCTCATTTAATAATTATTTAATTTTAAAATACTACTTCTTTCTTTGTTTTTGTTATCTACTTTTCTTTTTTTTTTTTACAAATATTTTTTAAATTCAAACTATGTTTTGAGAAGTACAAACAATAGTTCTTAAAATTTTGTTTTTGCTTTTAGAATTTGGTTAAGAATTTATTTTCTAATAAAGTATTTTAAAAACATTAAAAGAACTTGAAGACAAACCCCAATTTTGAAAAAGAAAAATGTTTTCTAACTTAAAAAAAAAAAATCAAAATGAGCTGTATTTTTAATTATTGTTCTTCGATTCACCCATATTTTCTATAAAATTGTATTACAATTTAAATTTTTTCTCTTTTATATCAATTTTGAAGAACAAATCCTAACTATAAAATTGAATTAGATTACAATTAATAAATTAAATTAACACGATACCAATCATTTCGATAGTCACATAAACATGGATTGAGTTATTATAATCTAATTTAAACAAATAAATACATACCATTGGCATCATATTGGCTATGTTGCCATTGCAATTGTGTTAGGTGGAAAGTCGAATTTGTAACCTCGGATCTTCGACACGTGGTTGTGGCCCCGTGTTCGAAGTCCATGTGGACAAATTCACTAACGGCATAGTCCGTTACTCCTCCTGCGTTGCTCACCCGTTTCATCACACCCTCGGCTTTTGAATTTCCTATTCTGCCCTTTGACTTTCTTGTCAATCGACGATGACGGTGTTTCTTCCTTGTAGCTGGCACTATTTTTGCATGGGTTGATACACAGCTCCCCATTTTTTTTTTTCTTTTTTTTTTTTTTTTTTCTTTTATCTTTTACAACAACAACCCCACTTTAATATTATTCTTTTATAGGCCTGCAATCACCCATTTACGAGTTAGGATGATACAATAATATTTGAATAAACGACCATATCATTGTTAATATGAATTCAATCCCGATGTATTTGAGCCAACAATTGAATTATTATGCCAAAAAAAGTATAAGATAAAAGATTATGAACTAACTTATTGGTTATTATAGTTCGTAGTCTAAATACGAGTAAGGTTAATTATAACTCGAAACTACTGAACCCACCTTTAGATGAAGACTCAACGCTCCCTTAAAATAATCACAATTATTGGTATATTTGTGAGGCCAATCATTTCTATTGGTGCAAGGCCTTTCAAATGAAAGCAAAATCAAAGATATAAGAATTTATCTTTAAAATCGACGATCATATACAAATGTGGAGTTATGTGAAAACCACTGTTTATTCCTAACAAATATATGTATTGAAGGAACAATCAACCCTCAATAGATCTCACAAATACATGTATTATAAGAAGATCTTGCATTCACTCATTATCTCTTTGGATCATGCATTAATTTTTTTTTTGTTTTTTTGTTTTTTTTTATATATAAATCAATGACATCCACTTGTAGACAACTATTTGTTTAACAATTGATTTCATTACATGCTTGTGGCACGTACAACTACCCTGAAATTTATACGAGAAAGACAACAAGTAATTTCACAATTAAACTCAATCTTGAATGTCTTAACATAGATCTTTATAAAAAAAAATGTACTTTAGAAGCCCCAAACCTCTATCGACAATCAACACATTTATTAAGCATAGAAGAACATATAACATTACAAAACACCAAAAAGAAGAAAAAGAAGAATGGCATACCCAACAAGGAAGGGAACAAGAAATGGGCCCTTGTTGTCCTATGTGCGAGGAATTAAGACGAAAGGGGGGCGAGTTGAGGCCGACCAAACAAGTCGGATTCAATGTGCAATGAAACCAAACCTTAAAGTTCCCTTCATTTGTAATACAAACAAAAATTACCGATAAATAAGGCTGACCATTTTTTTTTGACAAAAATTTATTTATTATTTTTTTAATTTAGTTATCCATATATGTATAAAGCCTATGAATCCACACGTTTATTAACCAATTTGCACTCCTTTCGCCCTCTCTCTAACTACTTTTCCAATCACCAACCAAAGTTTCAAAATACAAATTCTTCATTCTAAAACAATTATAATTTAATTAATCTTATTATTTGAAAAAATAATTAATTATTCATGTGTTAATAGTAATGGTGTGAGTTAAATAATTAATTAGTAAAAAAGAAATCATATTATTTACGCCTCAAAAGTCATATCCACACATAGGTTACTTCCATATAAATGAACTATGTTTTTTAGATTTTAAATTCAACTCTAAAAACTAGAGAATTCTAGGATGTTAGAAGTTGTGGTAAATGGTGTATCTAGAAGAATTTACTAAGGTAAAAGTTTCTTCAACATCCTTCTTTATTTAATTCCAACAATCATATTTAAAATTAGAGATTTAAAAAAAAAAAATTTAATATAAATTGAGGGAGGAAACTACAAACTCTACATCTACATACTACTATTTTCAAGAGCCAAATACCGATTTTCAAACCATAATCGTGGTGACGAACTTGATTACCACCAAATATTATTATTATTATTTTTTTTTTTATATATTTGTGATTGTCCAAGTCAGCTTGCTCGCACCTCGACTAATGTCACGGGACATACCGCCTGACTCTACAACATTTGAATTACCACCAAACAATTTTTTTTTTTATATCTGTGACTGTCCGAGCCAGTTTGCGCGCACCTCGACTAATGTTAGAGGACATACCGTCTGACCCTACAACATTTAAATTACCACCAAACAATTAAATCAATACACCACCAACCATTTGAATTTTACAATAGCTAGAAGCGTGGATTTACTTTTTTTTTTTTTTTTTTTAATAAAGGCATGAATTTAAATCATGACCTCTTAGTTAGTAGGAATAAACTAATGGGGCTGTTGGCAATTAGAGGATTTAATCACGATGTTATAAGCTTTTTTCCTTTAATTAAAATCTATAAACCCTACCTTTTTTTCAATAATTATAAACCCTAAATCAAATGTGTATAAACACATTGCCATTCATTCTAAAAGCAATACGAAGGAAACATTCTTCCAACAAATTCTCGTTTGTCCAATAAAACTCCGGCTGATTCCGACCATGATGAAGCTCCATTTCCGGCAGCCATGGCGTCGTTGCTTCAATTCAAAGCTTTTGCAGCCTCTATTCTACTCAACTAAAGCCTTACCTTCTTCTCAAAGTTCAGAGGATTCTCTCTACCGTAGGGTTTCTCAGGCAGGCGATCCTCGAATCTCCATTGTTCGCGTGCTGGACCAGTGGGTTGAAGAAGGCGGAGAAGTCAAGCAATTTGACCTGCAAAAGCTCATCAAGCAGCTCAGGAGGTTCCGTCGCTTCAACCATGCTCTCCAGGTACCACTTGTTCTTGTAGTCGTGGACATTACTTGAGAATTCTCTGTTTTCTGGTCTGGCATTTTCACGTGGTAGTGAATGTTTTGTTGATTGAGGAGAGGAGTGGATGGAATCTGAAATTTTCATTTATTGGTATGGAATTGTTGTTCTTCCTTATTGTTGCGATGGCTGATTTCTTTTACAGAGTATTATGGATCACTTGGATATGGAATGAACTTGTTTGTAATATTCTACTTGTTTGGAGATCGTTTTGAATGGAAATTTTAGTGCAACTTTGAAAAGTGAAATAAGTAAAAGGGTTGCTTGTTATGAAAGAATTGTAAACAACAATCAATAATAAATAAATCGCGAGACAAAGAACACACATAGTTACATGGTTTACTAAAGTTGTGTTAGCTACATTTTCAAGTATAGGAGATAAATTGTTTTATTTAAGAGATAGTGAAGAATATAAATATAGGTAAAGGGGATAAGATTTTTAAGAGCGTTTATATACTTCAACTTTTATAAAACCTTAATACATCATTTGGTCCAAATTACATAAAGTCCCAATATTGATTATTCAGTTATTCATAGTTCAACATAGTTAGTTCAAGGCATTTGATGAGAGATCAACTTTCTTGGATTAACATTAAGCATCTCTGTTCTGTGAGCTTTTCAGTTTTGGCCATTTTGTAGTTTAAACCTTTCCCAGGTTGCTTTTGGCCGCAATTAAGTACACGTCGTTACATCTTCGGTCACTATTTTCATTATCTTGCCTTGGTTAGTTTAACTGGTTTTTTAGATCTTAAGGACATGGTTATTACAACGCACAAGTATCATGGCGGTTAGGTCTTTTTATATTGGCTATATTTCCCTTTTCGCTTATCTTCTTCACTCATACCGAAACATTGAAATTGGATCGTCATCTATATATGGTATAAAATTTTCTTCTTATCCACTAATTGTCTATTGATTACTGTTTGCAACAGTTGTGTGAATGGATAAGTAATGAAAGGAACCATAACCCGTCGCCTGGGGACACTGCTATTCAGTTGGACTTAATTTCAAAAGTTCGTGGCTTGGAACAAGCCGAGCAGTATTTTAACAGTATGATGGAATCTTCAAGAGATTATAAAGTCTATGGAGCACTTCTAAACTGTTATGCAGAGGATAAAAATTTGGAAAAGGCAGAGGCACTCATGGAGAAGATGAAGGAATTAGGATTTATGACAACACTAGCCTGTAATGTTATGTTAAACCTCTATTCTCATTTGGGCAAACATGAAAAAATTGATGAATTAATGGAAAAGATGGAAGCTATGGGAATTTCTCAAGATAGATTTACATACAACATTCGCATGGCTGCTTATGCAGCCACTTCCAGTATAACAAACATGGAAAAGCTTTTGTTGAAGATGGAGGCAGATCCACTAGTTACAATGGATTGGCACGCGTATTTTGTCGTAGCAAATGGATACTTCAAAGCTGGTTGTTCTGAAAAAAGTATAATGATGCTGAAGAGATCAGAGAAACTCATTCGTGATAAACAAAAGTGGTTTGCATATGAATGTCTCATTACTCTGTATGGTGCTATTGGAAACAAGGATGAGATGTATCGGGTTTGGAACCTGTACGCTAATCTGAAAAGGAGATACAATTCAGGATATCTTGGTATAATTAGTTCGTTGGTGAAACTGGATGATTTTGAGGGAGCTGAAAAAATCTTGAAGGAATGGGAATCAGGTGATACAATTTTTGACTTCAAAATTCCAAACTTCATGATAAATAGTTACTGTAGGAAGGGACTTGTGGATAAGGCAGAAGAATATATAAGCAAGCTTATAGAGAATGGCAAAGAACCACAAGCAAACACTTGGGATCGACTTGCAACTGGATATCATGCGAATGATCAGACGACGAAGGCAGTGGAACCTATGAAGAAAGCAATTTTAGCTAGTCAACCTGGATGGAAGCCTAATTATATTACCTTGGCCGCATGTCTTGAATATTTGAAAACAAATGGAAATGTGGAGGTAGCTGAGGAAATCGTAAGCCTGCTTTTGAAAAGCAACATTGTCTCCTTAGAAATTAACGACAGATTAGTAGATTATATCCACAGTGATAACCAAACCTCAAGTGCCCTCGATCAATTCGGCCTGGGTGGTCAGATCGAGAGACTCGATCATGCTTTGGAATGAAACAAGCTTGACTTAGCTGAGCTGCTGAAGTATGAAAAGACTTCTGATAATAAGTGAAGTTTTTTCTTCCTTCCCACCATTCTTCTATTGTACGGTAATGTTTTGTTGTTCAATGTTCTAGAATTGCCCAGATATTTGGATTCTGTATTTTGAAATCTTATTTTCTTCTAATAGTCAGACTGTAGGGAAAGGTGAAGGAATGGTGAGGATACCAGATTTGAAAGGTGTGGATACCTTTTAGTATTTATAAGATAAATGAACTGCCTCTCTTTTTACTAAATAGTCTTAAGATGAAATCTCATATTATCTAATATGCTATCTAATTAAACTCAATTTGGTATTTTGTACAAAAAAAAATCTGATCCCTAACGGTCAACCCAAAGATGCACTATTTTTAATGTGCATGTTGAGGATGTCAAACTCGAAAGTAAGGAGACTTCTTTACATTTATAAGATATATGAGTTATATCACTCATTATCAATTAGTTTTGAGCTGGAATATTATATTATCTAATATAATACATTTTGTTTCTTAATGTTATAGAACTGGCCATATATTTGGATTCTGTGATTTGGAAATCTTATTTTCTGCTGATAGTCAGACTGCTGTGAATTTGTATTTTCCTTCTTTGGAACCTTTCTTTCACCTTTGATTACAATGCCATGTTAAGTCCTAGAAATCTAAATTTATTTTGCCTAGCAGAAGGATGAGGATAGATTTTTCATCCAGGCTGAATGTTTCTCTAATCTTATGACTTTCAGAGGGCAAAAACTATTTTGTTTAAGATCTTATTGCAAGTGGAACTTTTGACAGAAACTGAACTTTAACCAAACCGATTTAACCAATTGGAACTAGATGTTTGCTTCGGTTTTGGCCACCGCGATATAGACACTCCAAATGCAAGTTATTATAGCCTTTATCGTTATAATAACTCTCAGATTATAATAGCTCAATCGATGCTTTAGACGTAAGTTCTTGAGGATCAAACTCATGCAGTCGCTTGCACAATGAATGATGATGGACACACCTAGTATGTCTTGTTTGCCGTCGGATGTGAGGTTGCTTTTTTTTTTTTTGTTCAATTACTATTCTGATATCTATACTCCACTTCTTATACTTTCAATTAAATTTAAAATTATAAATTTAAGTTAATTTTTATTAAAACTGATTTAGCAATAATAATTTAACATAAGAAATAAAACTGTGATCATTATAGGTGAAAATTAATGAGAGTACCTTTTTTAAGAAATGTTGACGAGGATACAATTTTTCAAAGAAAAGTTAATTAGAAGTTTATTATAAAAAATAATTTTAAATTTTATTGAAATACATCAACTTAAATGAACTCAATTCTTGTCTTCAAAAAAAGAAAAAGAAATCAATTCTAATTTATTTTTGTCCCGATATCGTGATATAAAAGATCAGTTCACCTAAAAAATAACAGCTTGTATTTCTTTCTATTACAAAAATAATATTTAAAACGGATATATTTAAAGTGTGACATTCAAAGATACTAATAAGTTACACATGAATTGACTTTTCACCCTTATTTTATAAATAGATAAAAAAAATTGATCATTTGACCAATATTAAAAAAGAGAGAGATTTTTCATGTATAGTAATAAAAAATCTATAAATAGATTTAAAGAAAAAAAACAAAAAGAAATGCATGGATGATAGAAGACTAAGTAGACATCATAAAAAGATGAAAAAAGTTCATGTATCCTATGACTTCAATTCTTGCGACATATAGTTAATAGTCTTCAACCAAGAAGTAGTGAATGCCAACGTGAGTAATGTTTCAATGACATCTTGTAAGACCTAATAACCTCATACCATGAAGTGGTATGAGGTTACAAGTTCGATCCCCCTTCCCAATGTATTGAAGAAAAATAAAAAATAAAATTCTGTTAGGTAGGAAATATTTCTAAAAAAATGATAAAAGTGAAATAGTGAACATAGAGCAAATTCCCTTAAAATGAATTACCTTTTAAAATTATCATCTCAGGTAGAGTGGCAAAAACTAAAACCCTAATTTGGTACAACCTATCGCGCATCGCACAAAACCCTCTGTTCTGCCATCAGTCACTTTTGTCCTCGCAGAGGAGGTAGCGGCGTTCTTCCCAGTAAGACGACTCTTTTCTTCACTTTCTCTTCTTCTCTCTCATTCTATAACTTACGAATCTATGGTTGTAAAGCAGGAAGCAAGGGTTATTTGCAGAGATCAAAGATGCCCAAATCGAAGCGTGATAGACCAGGTCCATTTCCATCACTTTCTACATATTCATGCCTTGTTTCGTGCTGCCTAAACTAGAACAATTCTAAGCAACATCTCGTTTCTTTTCAATTTTAAAACAATCAGATTTTATCTCATCTGGGTTTTTATGTATGTGTTGTAATGTGATCATACCCGAGTTTCTTGTTAAAGAGAAATACACAGCAGTAAACGTAGGAGAACTTAATGACTTGCTTTAACACTAGAAATATGCTGTCCTGGTGGCGCGGTGGTCGAAGGTTTAGGCTGCACTCCCTCAAGGTCCCATGCTCGATATTCACCCTCCCGTGTCTCCATTCCTTCCATGTCTATCGGTGCCTAGTCATAGCCTAGGGACAAACGTGGTTACTGGGCAATAGTGGAGTGAAGCTCCGATTTTCCAGTTTTTAAATAGAAAAGGAATTATGCTGAAATTTGTTCCTTTAATTCAAGGTTCTTGTTAAATTATGGATTTATTTAATTGAGATATTTTGTGGTGAGAAGCTTTGTTCAAGGAATTGAAGAAATCATCTGACTTGTGGTTGTTGTGGTATTCGGTGCCAAACTTGTTTTGGTTTTCAACTTAAAAGGAAGAGGAAAAATATGAAAAACTTAGTCCAGTATGAATTAGTATTTTTGTTTGCTGTTTGGTGGGATAAATGCAGTTACTTTATCTAAAACCAAGAAGAAAGGAAGGGAACATAAGAAATCAATGGTGGATCTGATCAGGCAGGCTGTCGAAAATTATAACTCAATTTATGTTTTCACCGTTGAAAACATGAGAAACCTCAAGTTTAAGGAACTCAGGGAGCAGCTAAAGTCAACTAGCAGGCAAGTTCTATTTTCCGACTTTTTGTATATTTTCTGCATCATTTCAAATTTTGATTAGTGATGAGAATGTTATCACCTTTATATTGTTTGGTAGACTTCTTGGAAGCACGAAGAAAGATAACAAATAATGAATATCATGTTTTAAAACTCAATAAATTTTTTGAATAAAATTATTTAGCAGGTAAGAATAAAGATGAGATCATGTGGTTGCCTTGACAACTGAAAACAAATTAAACAACAATTTTATCTGGTTGTGATAACAGCATTGCTGTACTCAATGTAGCATTTGTTTATCATTATATAATAAAATAGCAACCTTCTGTCCTTGTAAAAAAAAGTATAACTAAAAAAGGTTTTACAACCTTCATCACCTTGTACCTGGTGTGATCATCTCGCCTGAGGCTGCACAGCTTGTTTAAAAATGTTCTACTCTTTCATGCCATATTCACTTTTTTTCTTTTTTCTTTTTAAGCATAAATGTGATGAAAATGATATTTCCTGAGCTTTGAAAATATTTTAGCTGTACATTATTGCATTAGGCCTCTGATGCTTATTGACATTATTGAAGTGTAGAAATGTTTAATGAGTCTGATCGATCCCTATATCAAGATATTCTGTATTCTATTTGTGAACCTTGTTTAGTGCAATTTTTCAAATATTGCTACTGTTGAGTGGCGTTTGGAGATATGCCATGCATGACCTCTCTATATCTCTGATTGAATGAAATAACCTGACCTATCACCTGACTGAGTAGTTTATGTGATTTTTTTCCCCAATGGATAGATTATTTTTTGGAGCAAACAAAGTCATGCAGGTTTCTCTTGGTCGAACTGCTTCTGATGAAATTCAACCAGGCCTTTACAAGGTTTCTAAGGTGATTTTTTTTACACATTGCATATGGTTGAAGCGTTATTTTTCTGTAGCCTTGAGGAAGTATAATCTACTCTTTCTATTTTTCAGCTTCTGCATGGAAATACTGGACTTTGTTTCACAAACTTACCAAAAGAAGAGGTTGAGAGGTAAACCAGACGTACCTTCTAGCATTGTTAAGCACTTCTCAAAAGTGATGAATTGTGAAATTGCTATTTCCTTTTTCTATTTAAATACCACGGTGTTTAAATTTAGTTCATTATGCTTTCTGTCTTTAGTTCAGTGTTTTCAAAGCGCAACACAAGGCGATACTCTTTTTGATCACCTCAAAGCAAGAGGCAATAAAAAGGCGAGGCCCGAGTGAAGAGAGATGCAACAAATAAATGCATAACTAAATAATATATTGAGCATAAGTTGATAAATAAAACATACTTCTATTCCCATAAAATTTCAAATTCATACATAAATCACACAAATTATCTTATTATAAGATATAACATATATATTAAATTATTATTTGTATAAAAAATTAAAGTTAACCTAAAGTATAAAAAAGCAAAGACTATATATATATTTGAAATAATAATTAAACAAATTTAGTATCCTTAATAAAGACTTTGGATTGTTGTTAGATTTCTTCGTGAGCTAATTCTAGGTTATTTTGTGGATATTAAGTTAGCATATTGATAAATAAATAAAACTTTGACAAGCCGCATGTCTTGGCCTAAGGCGAAAGGCGATGCGGGGGAAAATGGCGAGAAAAGGCGAGGGCCTGATTGAAGGAGCTCGCCTTGGCTTTTTTAGAGGCGCAATACCCGCCTAAGTGAAAGGCGATGGCCTTGAAAACACTGCTTTAGTTTTGCAATTGAAGTACTAGATAAATTGTTCTCATCTCACTCAATTTCCATATCTATGAATACTAAATTCTGAATTTTTCATTTGGGAAAGACATGAGAAATTGTAATTGGTATTGAAAAGGAATAGAAAAGAAAAAATTACTCTGAAGTTGAAGTTTTAATTAATTGAAATTCGTATGTCTTCAAGGTTAACACAATATCCCAACTTTATAATGTCACATGGTTATCTTATGATTATTTTTCTGTGCCAAATTCAATCGGAAGCTATGTGATCATATTACTGGAACATGAATAGAAAAAAAGGAAACCGAAAACAGAAACAAAAGAAGACTTTCACAATTAGAGAAATGCTTAAAAGAGAATGATCGAGAATTTTCTTTGTTTGACAAAAACGATCGAACTAATTTTCAATGTTTTGTTATATAGGTTATTTAACGAGTATGTAGATTATGATTATGCAAGGACGGGAAGTGCAGCCACAGAAAAGGTTTCTTCTGCCCCTATAAACACGTGACATTTACCGAGTTTCCTTTTGTAATAAACTGATTTTTGTACGTTCTTCTTAAACTGATTGCACTATTTGAGTTTAGTGATTCAACAAAAGGTCTAGAATCATTTTAAATCATGTTTGTTATAATATGCTGAATTTGGTGGTTGGCTGCTTTATTGAAGTTTCAATGATATTAGGTTGAGCTTAAGGAAGGTCCTCTGGAACAGTTTAGCCATGAGATGGAGCCTTCTCTACGGAAGCTGGGCATGCCTGTTCGTTTGAATAAGGGTCAGTTAACACACATTTTGGTGCTTGCAAGCCTTATTTATAGTACACAAAATGCTGGTTATAAATCAGAATTGTTGAGGAATTGCAGGTGTGGTGGAGCTTGTATCGGACTTTGTTGTATGTGAGGAGGGCAAGTCTCTATCACCCGAGTCGGCTGGCATACTGGTTTGTATCATTTCATCACTTCCACTTTCATACATGCATACTTCTTGTTCTGGTCCAGTTTTTGCGCCCTTTACTATTCTCACAGTAGGGGTGTTCATACATTTCCTAAAAATCGATTCGATCGAAATTGACTGAATTAGAGTCAGTTAGTCGGTGTCGGTTAGGATAATAATTAACCGAAAATTTATCGGATAAATAAAATTTTCTTTAAATAATATTGATATTTTTTCATATAATTAATTAAATTTCTTAATAAATTCTCAAGACTCTTTTTGATTACTAGGTTAATTTAGGATGAGTTTTTTTAAATATATATTGAATTTGAGTGTGTGAGAGGTTTGAACTTGTAACTTCTTGGTTATCAAATCTTACATCATGTCTCGGTTTAGCTAAGCTCTTGTTGACTGTAAACGAAATTCAATAGGCTTGTTTGTAGCATTGACGATTTTGAAATGGTTGCAGCGTGCGTTGGGAGTAAGGATGGCAACTTTTCGGCTGAATTTGGTATGCAGATGGAGTCCTGGTGAGTTTGAAATGTCCATCGATGGACCAGATAATTCTGATGTTGAGTCTGCCTAAAACCTCAAACACTGCAAATTCCCTTGTTTACTAGCTAGTATAAACATAATATATGAATGAATGAATGAATTCGGTGCCAATTTGAATGGGATTACGGCTTCTTTTCGCTGTTTTTGTAAAAAATGTATGAATTTTGTAGAGCATGTGTACCCAAATCCTCAATTTTGTTGTCTTTCTTTAGTGAGAAGGGGCAAGTTTTGGGTGTTATGGTTTTTTTTTTTTTTCTTTTTTTTTTTTTTTTTTTAATTTTTAAACAAGGTAACTACGTCTGTCCCTAGGCCAAGCATCCGAGACTTCGCAAGAGTAATGTCACATATGAATTTTGATCTCGGGATCTTGAGGAGAGCATACCAAAGTCATCAACCACTATGTTACCCCTAGGGGACTTAGATGCTATGATTATTTATCTGATCATTGGGCTTTACATTCTTCAAAGATGTGGTGGTCTTTTATGAATGTTTGGTTTCAAATCAATGATTGTTTTTATAGTTTGGGTTGATGAAATTTCAATTAGGTTAAAGATGTCTATAGAGTGTCTCAACCAACCCAATCCAGGAAAACCCTATAACTAACCTAATCCAGGAAAACCCTTAACCAACCCCTATTCATTATAACTTATCTAATATATGCCGTATGCTTTAATAGTGGGACTAAATTAGTTCTAATAAAGTGTTTTTTTTAATAAATATATGGATATGTACTAAAAAGGATAAAAATATAAGAATATATGTAAATATCTCGGAATTTGTCGTAGGTAGCAAATTTGGAAGCCATCAATTTAATTGAATTAGTTTTTGTTTTATTTGATTTTTTTTATAAAAAGTTACATCTATAAATTTTGTTTTTCATGAATAACAAAAAAAAAAAAAAAAAAATAATATTTATGTATTTGTAGATGTAATTTTTTTATGTGAAAAAATGATTTTGATGTCAAAAGATTTTTGGAAATTAATTTGAAATAGTTACATCACACCTTTTTTTTTTTTTGTAAATTTTCAAATATACATATTTTTTCTTAAAACATAGATGATAAAGGAAGAACATTGCTATTAAAAGAAAGTCAACAAATAGATCAGTTATGAGTTCGAATCTCTCAACTAAAAAACACAAAAAAGAATAATGAATGAAAAAAAAGATCCAAACAAAAGAGAAACTCACATTTCCTGTTGGGTGTTGCAAAATTTGAAACTACAACCTCTTGTTGGCCTTATAAAATTAAAGCTTTACGTATAAACAACTTTATCTATTGAGTGTATATATATTGTTGGCCTTATAAAATTAAAGCTTTACATATAAAAAACTTTATCTATTGTGTGTCTATATATATATATATATATATATATATATTTTTTTTTTTTTTTTTTTTTTTTTTTTTTTTTTTGAGAATATCTATTGAGTATAATTAAAGATAGACACATAAGTATTGTGAATGTTTTTTTTTTTTTTTAATATTTCTAACTGTCTGGCCAATTTTCCCGCAGCTCGACTAATGTCACGAGACATATTGCTAACTCTACAACATTTAGATGTCAAGGAAACCTGAAGGAGATTAATTTCTATAAAGATGACTACCATAAATTGAACTCATTATCATAAGTATTTCAATACCCTTTTTGACCACTAGACCACTTCTACGATGGTTCATAAGTACTGTGAATTAATTAAGATAAAATTTCGTTTGTTCATAGTATGAAAAAGGTATAATATTTGTTTTTAAAGCAAAATTAATGTTTGTTAATATTTAAAAATTTATTATTATTATTTTTTGTGAAATGAAACTAAACCTCTCGATGATGGATATATACTTCTACCAATTAAGGTATATGTGCCAAATTGAATAGTATTATACTAGCATTATATATGATTTAATAACTAGGCTTGAGTCTTTATGACTCGGGACTCAAACTTGGAGGCACCATAATTTGTACCTAGCCGGTAGCAGAAAGGAGCACACCCCCAACACCTAAGTGTTCAACCATTGGGTCGCCCTAAGGGATAAGGGTATATAGTTACACTTTTTATTGTTGCTCTTGTTGACTTATTTTTTCGTGTTTGTTATGAGATATAAATAATAATTAATATACATAAAAAAGAAATAATAACTAATAATTTTCAACAAAAAAAATGAAGTAAAAGTTAAAAAAATAAAAAAGAGTAAAATTTATTACTGCAAATAAAAAATAGTAAGACTTATCAAACAAAATAATCATCGTGAAGTAATTTAAGTGCTCAAAGAGAATCTTGAGATCTTTAAGGTGATGAGTTCAATCTATGTTAACTATTTGAAATTAATTTTCTACAAAATTTTTTGACACCTAAATATTGTATAATTAAATATAATCCAGGTGGCCGAGGAGATACAAAAAAAAAAAAAAAAGAAAAGATATATATAAAGAAAATGTAAAAAATAGTAGAAAAAAAAGAAGGAAAGAACGCAAGTGCATTTAGGTCATTTCGACGCACAAAACCCTAAATAGACTTCCCTGGGTTCTATTAATTGGCTTATTTTCCAACCTTCCGCCGTTCAGCTCATTCTCACAGTTGCCGCCTCATTACTCTCCAGCTTGTCGCCCCTACAACGGTATGCCAATCTCCACTCAATCTCTCCAATTCCATGTTTCATAATTTTGATTCTATAAAACTCTCTGTTCGTTTGAGATTTCTAGATCGTTGAAGTTCTGTCGAATTTTAGGTATATTATCTGTCAACTTGTATTTTTTTCTTTGCCAGTAACTTGTGGGGTTTTCGAGCTTTGTTGTTTCTGCGATTTGCATGATTTGGTGTAAATTTTTGTACTTCATGCCTTGAAATTCTTTATCTGTTGTGGTTCTCTAATCCTTGGTCCTGTGAGTTAAAAGGGTTTTGGTTTTGGGATTTAGTTTAACGAGATTTCCCCCTTTTTTTGTTGTGTAAATCCTTTTCATTAACGTAAGCAATCTTGGTTTTGATAACACAACAATTATGTCACATGTATATCATGATTTCATTATTGTAATAGTATGCATTTGTATCGCTTTAAACTAATGTATAAGGAATTGTATGCATTTGTATCTAACTTACTTGCTGTTTGCGTACGCCTGCATTATTCAGTCTTTTACTATGCTTAACTTGTAACCCTTTTATTCCTACACGCATAACTTGTTTTTTAATGTAGAGGGTAGGATAAATGCGATTTTTTTTTTGTGTTAAATACAATTGGGGGTGGAAACTCATTAATGTTCGTGAGCTGGTTGAACTATTACTCTTGTTTGCTACACGCCATAGGACTTAGCGGTAGCGATGTCAATTTTCCTCCAGAAGACGGGCTCATTCTGTGGAATGTGAAATTGTGTTCCAAATGTTATTAAGAAAGTACTTTTTGTTAGACAGACTAACACTAGGATTTTTAACTGAGTCCTGCATGTTTTTGTGTGTGTGTGTCGAAACCCTGTTTTCATTATTACGTTGTGTGATAATTAATACGTTCCTGTATTCTTATGAAATTGAAGTAATAAGAGGTCAAGTTTTAATAGTCTAATTTTGAGTTTGGAATTGTTATTTTTGTGGACTTCTAGCTTTGGAAACTAATGGAATTCAATTTGAGGAGAAATTGAATTATAGAGTCCCCAATCCTTCCTCTTCTTGGGTTTAAGAGTTCCTGTCATCCTGATATATTGCTTTGTGTTTTTATGCTCTTCAGGAACAATGGCGGATGAAGTTGATGTAGCAGTAGCCCAGGAACAGATCCAGTCTCAGTATGATGTGAAGCTGTTCAATCGGTGGACCTTCGATGATGTCCAGGTGAACGACATCTCTCTGGTTGATTACATTGGGGTTACTCCTTCCAAGCATGCCACGTATGTTCCCCATACAGCTGGAAGGTACTCTGTCAAGCGGTTCCGCAAAGCTCAGTGCCCAATTATTGAGAGGCTAACAAATTCTCTTATGATGCACGGTCGAAACAACGGGAAGAAGCTTATGGCTGTCAGGATTATTAAGCATGCAATGGAGATCATTCATCTTCTAACCGATCTCAACCCAGTTCAAGTCATTGTTGATGCCGTTGTCAACAGTGGACCTCGTGAAGATGCTACTCGAATTGGTTCAGCTGGTGTTGTTAGGCGTCAAGCTGTGGATATATCCCCTCTGCGACGGGTTAACCAAGCCATCTACCTTATCACAACTGGTGCTCGAGAGGCTGCCTTCAGAAATATCAAGACCATTGCAGAGTGCTTGGCTGATGAACTTATTAATGCAGCAAAGGGTTCGTCTAACAGTTATGCCATCAAGAAAAAGGATGAGATTGAAAGAGTTGCAAAAGCTAATCGTTGAGGTTACTTCTTGGTTCGTTCTATGTTGGCACATCAAAAGGTTTTCCCTTTTCTTGTGTTTACATCGTGTTTTGTTTTATTTGTTAAGACAATTCATCTCTACTTGTTTTAGACTGAAAGTTTTGATATCAGTGTTCTCTTTCACAAGAACAAGCAAATGCATTATCTGTTTCTTAAAAAAATTGTTTTCTAGTTTGGATGGAGTATAACGTTGCAACTTTATCAGGTGGCTTTTGAATTTTCCATAACTTGTTTCTTCATTTTTTTTTTCATTTTTTTTATTATCTGACCAGTTTATGGAATCAAGTAAATCCTAGATATAGATGTGAACTTTTATCTTTAATTAATAATGAAATACTTGAAGAAATAGGAAATTTTGAACTTCTGAATCTGCGATTTGTTTGTCAAAGAGTATAGGTCAATTAGTCCTATCTTAACTTGCTATCTATCTACTCATACATAGAGTTGATAAGAACAAAAAGTATGAAGCGAAAAAAGGAAACAAACTTAAGGTCTTAAGTTTGATGAACACCAACATTTTTTTTTCAGTACAAACTGGGGAGATGACCAATAAATCTTACATAAAATGCACTACTACTACAATAATATGAAAATCAAGTATCGATTTCTAGGATCAAACTTGTTGAACTAACTTAAAATCAAACAATGAAACTACCAGATCACTAAGCATTTCGGTACACCAACATTTCTTTTTAACAAGAACATCTGATACGAAGAATAACCTACATACCTTCTATTACCTTCAATTTTTGAATGCTTGGTGTAATGTGACAACATTATCAATTGCTTGTTTCTCATTTTTATTTTTTTTGAATTCAACAATCAGATGAAAGAACCAGTAATCTCATAGTTTCTATGTGATACAAGATATCAACCGGAGTTAAAATAATAATAATAAAAAAAAAAACTCATCTGAAATTTTGAAAATATAAATGTGTAAGACAGTAATGATCAACTTGTCAACTTTCTAAGAAACTGCCACAACTAGTGTGCAGCAGAATTTCTGATTAAAATCTCAAAACTGGAGCAGCTTATTAAAGAAACAAACATAAAAACTTTGTACGGGCAAAATAGCCCCTTTTTCCACTGTTTAGAAATATTTGGAAAACTATGCGCAGCAGCAGCAAATACTTTACAAAATCAGCAAAACTATGTAATAATCTTTGATAAACAATGCATTTACAGAATTTTGAGCGACTTCTTCTAGTCGAGATAAAAAAGCGTAACAATTTTTCGGAGGTTTTTTGCCTCTTGACAAGTTTCCATGAGCAGCCTACTATCATGAAATGCAAAGCAAATGACTTGCTGTACTTTTGAAATGATGTCCATATTACATAACCTGCAAAACTTTCAACCAAGGTATTAGATGGAACATTTCAACATTAGACTGATACATTTAACAAGTATATAACTCATCTCCAAAAATGCAACTTTAAGATGACTTTCATGGATGATAGTGAATCCAGCGATTGTTTGAGCCAACTCAACTACAGAAAAAACCGGCAAGTGTTTGGGCCAACTCAAATATTCTCACGGGACAACGGCCTAACTCTACTACATTCGATTGTAATTCTATATATATAAACTGAGAGTTAAAACTTCACCCCACTACATATCGAGGTTACTCACACCCGTCCGAAGGTTTGGACGTGAGAAATAATAAGCCATTTTACAATTAAGCTTACTCGTAGGTTTCAAACTTAAGACCTTCAAAAGGAGGTACGAGACCCCAAGTCTCTACCAACAGGGGACCAGGGGTATTTGGAGATTGATTAATCAAGTATAAATTATTGATTAGCTTACCATTTTTTTTATATGGATGAATATTCGTTAAGCACAATTCAACTATTTTCAACCGGACAATTGTCCGATCTTATTACATTTGGTTATAAAGGTAATTCGTTGGAAAATTAATTCCAAGATAGATGAACACCATGAATTGAACTCATAACCTCTAAGCACTTTATTATCTGGTCTTCTTTTCTTTATCAATATAATAATAATTCTACTATCTGTAATAATACTTTCACAACGTGACGTTCTGATTCGAGAAACCACATGCATACCTGCTAGCTTCTATTAAAGGTAGATGATCGTTGTGGGGCTTCTCTATTACATTCTTAACCTACAAATGGCAAAGATAATCGTAGTAGATAAATAATTTAAGAAACATAACAGACTAATCCAATTGAATAAAATTAGATCACCTAAGCATAAGTGTAAGTAATTGTTTGACTAATGGGGTCATTTTCGATTCATTCCCCGTTAACAAAGGGACCTTCAATTGTGATTTTTTTTTTTAATTTTTTATTTTTTAAATCTTTCTGATAAGAAACGAAAGCTTTTCTTTAATTGTATGAGAAATATTGAAATGCCGATAATTGAAATGAGAAGGATTGAAAGGGAGACAAAGAAAAAGACTTCCAGTACAAAAAGGCTACAAAGCTCCTCCAAGTGGTTTTAAAGCACTATTTTCCATGGCAATATGCTCTATTTCATCCTCTCATAATGGTTTTTTTTTTAACTTTTGGCCTTTGAGATTCTGAAACAAATTTGTGGCACCTATCTTTATCGAAGACTTACAAAAGACTGGAGATTGAAGACTTCCAAACTTTTTTTATATGAAATAACTTCATTGATATATGAATTTATAATTATTATTATTTTTTTATATATGTGACTGTTTGGGCTAACTTGCAAGCATCTCGACTAATGTCATGGGACTGAGACATACCGCCTGACCCTACATTATTTGAATGTCAAGGGAACCTGGCTACTATTGATTGAAACCATCACCTTTTAACTCTCTATAGATTCTATACCATAACCATTAAGCCACTTCAAGATGGATATAATAAACATCTTGAATTGGTCAAAAGAGAAGACAGACTATAAGACGAGAAGAGAGAATTCAATTATACAAAGCAAGGAAAAGAACATTATCGAAGAAGGCCAGATAAGACTTTTCTCCTTCGACACAAAAGTTCTATGGATTCTTTTTGTCCAAAGCTGCCATAAAAAGCCTGAACCCAATTTTGCCAAAGAAGCTCCTTTAAACCTTTGAACAGATGACCGACCCAAAATGAAGACTTTCAAGGTATGTTTTAAGTGTAATCTCCCATTTCACTATTGGCTCTAATGAAGATTCAAGATACTGGTCAATGGATTCTTCAGGAGGGGTTTTTCAGCTATTTGAAACCCTATAAGGCTATAAGTCCAAAGAGAACTAAAATTCTCGTGGAATGAGAATCTCAATTACCCCGGGGGTTTTGCAGAACAAGTCGCCCGCCGATGAACTCTATGCTTTAAAGACGAAGACTCAATGAACCGTGTGTTCTTTCAATGCTCATATGCTTGTCAAGTTTTGGATAAGCTGTTTTTTTTTTTTTTTTTTAACATTCGATGGGTTTTCTCCATGTATTTTAAGCAATGTTCTACTGCTTATTTATGGACCACCTCTTCTGAAATCTAAAAGTAAGATAATAAATAGATTGTGGCTGGAGAGAAATCAACCAATTTCTCAGGAGCATCAGTTATGGTATAGAATCTATAGATTGCTTTGAGTCAGCTCATCTTTCTTCTTTTTGGTGTTCATTTTCCAAACTATTCTTGGGGCCTCTCATCAAGATATTTGTTTAAATTGGAATATGTTCATCTATGCCTTTTAATGCTCGCTCTGTTTTTTACTTTCTTCAGTGAATCTAGTTACACATTTGGGGTTTTTTTTTTGGAGCTCTTTCAACATTTCAATGAAAAATGTTTTTTTTTGTTTGAAAAAACCATGAACTTTTTTTTCAGTACTTCTTAAGCCATTTTTAAATTACTTCTCATAGCAGTTTGAGACCAGTACACAAGCAAGATCCAAGTAAATACTTTTATAGCTATGAAACTTACTTTCGACAATAGTTCCTGACTCTCTGGAGGTTGTTTTTTCAAGCTTTGTGGCAAAATGACAGTAAGCAGTTCTGGTTTCTCAGCCCTCAATGCACCTCTGATAACTGCTGCATTGGTTCCAGATGCTCCCGAAGTATAGATGTGGTTCTTCTGGATACAAAGGTTACCAAGCAATATGAGGTTTATGCACTCATCAAACACCAAATAGCACTTCAGTATAAACATTGAAAATAAATTACAAATCCTACCGTTATGACCATCGCATAGCTAAGAATCTCAATGAGTTCTTGATGCATGAAACCCATATTTCGTGTTCCAAAAAAACCAATAGCTCTAGGACCTTGTTGTTGAATGGCCAATAACTCCTGCAAAAATAAAAGCACATTGTAAGTTGGAAGGAGATTCGCACAAGAACTAAAATGGAGAAATTATGGGCACTAAACTAAGAGTTATAACTCAAAGGTTGATGAAAGGTCGCCCAAAAGATTGATTCCTCAGAAAAACTGTATCATTTGCAAATGCTAAGGTTTTTTTTTTTTTTTCAGATTTGTATTTAGTCTTAATGTGTATTGTGAATATTTGTATAAGCCCAATGGGCCTAGATTAGTGTTTACTATTTAAGTGTCTTTTAGGGTTTGATTGAAAGTGTGGCACTATGTGCCTCCACTTTTTTTCCTCTAATGAATTCTTCCCAACTTTCCAATGGAGTTTCTTCTCAAAAAATAAAAAAATAAAAAATCAGATTAAAAATGCTATATAAGAAAAAGATAGTCCATTTTCCTTTCAATCCTAATTTGCATTCTTCTACTCTTTTTTTTCATAACTACCGCTTACATTAAGAAAAATGGAAGGATTTAGGTTCAAAGTTTTATAACTAATAACCAATATGGATAGGACTCTTAACTTCTTTTTTGAGTAACCATAGGACTTATATCATTACTAGTTTCTAGCCATTCAAAAGAAAAAAAGATAATATAGATTCCAAAACACTCGCCTGTAGATAATCAACATCAGGAACTGGTTTGAACTCAGTCACCATAACTGATCCCGATCCTTCCACTAAAGATTGGGCTTGGGTTGGAATTTGAGTGCCTGACTCATCATTAGTCCCGAATCCAAACATATGTGTTGTGTTCTTCTGATGCACGCTACAATCTCCATCTTTATCTCCTCTTATATGCCCTTGAATCCACTATAACCAGTACATAAAAAGATCCCCTGATGGTAAATCATTAGTGAAAACCAACAGCCCACAAATGTGGAAATTCACTATTTGAACTATGCAAACTCTAAAACAGTCTCGATACTGAACAAAATTTTGGTTGGATTTCTTTATACCTTTAGTTGTATATTAGTCGTATATTATGCATATCTTTGTTATTTATATCTGAATTTTTTTTTCTTATTTGTAAATGATCTTTCTATATGAGAGTTGAGAGAACTTTGAATGTTTGATTCTATTGTATAAGAAATACAATACTTTATTTCTTCTCTGAAATCAAGATGAACAAATTAGAGTTCGAAGAAAATCAAGTCAACTCGGAATCATAATAACTAATAAGTAGACAGATGATTGGCATTGCATATTCTATTGTAAGCTTCATCTATTGTATAACAACTTTTTTGGAAATAAAAATTAAAAAACAATGATTGGCAATGCATATAGACAGATGCAACGATAAGAATGAAGCTGACTAATCATCATAAGTAATCGAGGACAAATCAGTAACAGAAAATGCCTACTTAATCAACCTGGTTTGAATATAAATTTCAGAAATCTGCATTCTCAACTCAAAGATCTAATGCTTCCATCCCTATCTTATTTAAGTTTTTTCGTGGTGATGTACCTTTTGAAAGAAGATTGAAAAGCACAAGATCACCTATTTGCTTTTGTAAAAATCGAGAAATCAAAGTTTCACTCTATTATAACCAAGGGAACAACGCCCGTCCGTAGGCCAAGCACCGGGAGATATTGAAGGAATGGAGACACGAGAGGTGCCTACAACTGTCCAACTTTACTAAATTTGGTTGTCAAGGTAACTCATATGAAACTAATTCTTAGTTAGGTGGCCAAGCCACCATGAATTGAACCCATAACCTATAACCCTTTACAATGAAATTATGGTTGAAATTGAAGAAAAGTAGTTTTTATTTAAAGAAAATATAAGCCTTACATCAATTGAACTCCAGATTATCTACACGCCGCCTACAAGAGTCCATATAATCGACTGCTCTCAACAATCAATCGCTATAGTCAATTTAATCCTCTTTTTCCCTCAATAATACGTGAGTTCATTCATTTCAACAAGAGATAAGCCAAGATTCAACAATCCAAATCCCACAAACATAACAACAACAACAACAACAAAAACAAAGTGGAAATAGAGAGAGAGAGAGAGAGAGAGAGAGAGAGAGAGAGAGTACCAGAGTGGAACGGAGAGAATGGCGGCGCGTAGAAGAAGAAGAAGAAGCGTAAAGGGTTGCTGTTCTATTAGGGTTTGTGGAGAAGAAGGGATTGGTAATGTTAATGTATCGAAAAGAAGGGGAAGAGGAAGAAGGGAAGAAAACGCAGCAGAGAGATAAGGATGAAGAAGAAGAAGAACAACAACTCATCATCTGTCTCTTCTGCTCTAAACAAAACTTATTGCGCTTTGCCTTTTCTTCTGATTTTTCTCTCTTTCATACCTTTTTTTACCCTTTTCTGCAGAGAATATTAGGAGCTAACCAAATGTAATTAATTATTACAACATTTTTGCTTAAATTTTGTTAGCAGATAAATACCTTGGGGTGAATGGATTTTGGAGTTGAAAAGAGAAGAAAAGAGGAAGTAGAAGATGAAGTAGAAGATGAAGTAGAAGTGGAGTGATTTAAAGATATAAAATATTTGGAAATTAAAATTTTGGAGATGTTGCAAAATATTTATTTTTATAATAATTGTTTATAATTAATGATTGTATATTTTGGATTTATTAATAAATTTAATATATTTTATTTATATTATATGGTTGAAAATTAAAAACTATGTGATGATTAAATAAAAGATATTTTATTGTATATTATAATAATTTAAAATTAGAAAAAGTTTGATATGACATTTAATAATATTAGATAAAAGATTTAATGTAATGTTGGAAGAGCGTTTGAAAAGAAGCTGCGTAGAGGTTGGTCTACTAAAAACAAACGTGGAGTTGAAAAATCTCAACTCCTCCTTCCTCTCCCTCCTCAACACCAAATCCCAAACACCCCCTAGGTGACGAAGTAGTTACCTTTTCCACTTTGACTTTAAATAGTTATAATGGATTAAACCTTCATCTCTTAATTTCTCAATATGTTCAAATATTCACAAATATATTTGTTTTAAAATGATACTTGTTATTAACAAGATTTAAAGATGACTATAACGAGAGAATATAAGTTCAAATCTCTTTTTTTCGTCTTTTTATTCATTTATCTTTATTCCTATGGCTTCATCCTCTTCAACATACTACTCTTGCGATTGACCTAGTCCAATGAATTTATCCATTACTATCGAAGCAATGAAACTCAGATTCCATTAATTACTCTCCCAACATCCATAAAATTTGGGATAATGTATTATTTTAGTTAGTCTTTTCAAATCAACTATTAAGAAGTTGAAGAGACTAAGGTACAACTTCAACAGAGGGAGGTGTACATATCAAAAAATACATATTAAAATGAACTTTTATTATAAAAAAAAAAAAAAAAAAGGAAAAAGGGAAGTACACATCAAGAGGTAATCGGAAACACAAACAGGTACTAAACTAGATTTAAAAAAAAAAAAAAAAAAAAAAAAAAAAAAAAAGAGTATCTAGGTTGTGATTTTATTCGACCATTAAAAAAATATTAATAAAAAGCAATGAAAAAGAACAAACCATGATTTCACAATTAAACTAAAACTAAATAAGAAATGAGACAAAAAAGGAAAAAAAGTATATATATAGAGAGAACTTTTTTTTTTTTTTTTTTTTGAGATAAAAAATATAGAAAACTGAACAAAACGAAAAAGGTAAAAATAAACAGAAAATATTTAATGCATGAGCTGTCAAAATATGTAACACAGGAATTTACACACCAACAAAAAAACACACCAGTATAAAAGGTAAATTTTATCACCCAAACGGAAAGGATCCCTTCCCACTCCTGATTCAACCAATCCCACCAAATAAGCCCAAAATTCAATTAACCCATCATCATATTTTTTATATCTTTTAAAAAAACATCAAATGTACCCTTGTGATAAGGGAAACTCATGTATAAGAGAGCTCTATATTTGGCATTAGATGTCACATCAATAGTTTTACTCGTTATAAAAATATCAACCTGACTACTTGTATCGATATCAAACCCTTGTACAGCTCGGTCCGACCGAGCAATAGTGTTTCATCAATTGAAAAGGATGATAAACTTTTAGGGAAAGAAAATGTAAGAGAAATCAGTAGAGGTAAGAGAGAAAAAGAATAGCAAACACAATAAGCAGGTTTGCATCATACAAAGGCAGATTAAGTCACTATTAGTATAATGTTGCCAACTTCCCTATTGGTTTTTTTTTTTTGACATATTACTTAAAAATACTAATAATGGTGGCTTCTTCACATTATTTAATCAAAATCCCTAAAGGGGAGATTAGAAAGCAGGGATCTGATGGGGGAGGACACCTTTTCCAAATACATTTAAAACTAAAACTCTTACTTGTTGAACCACAGCACCCATTCATTGTAATTGTAATTACAATGGATTTTGACAGCCCTACTAAAAACCCTGCCATCAACACCATTGCATTTGCTATGCTTTTTGCCTGTCCCTTCCCCTCCATGTATTCCATTCATTTCAAGTAATTTGGTTTTCAAGCCATATTCACAGTCACCGGCTTCCCCCGTCCCATGGCGAATCCTCTTGTTCCATCTGGCATTCGTGGCCCCGGAGGCTGCTGCTTCAGTGTCCCTACCTGCTCAATGCTGTTCGAAGTACTCGAAGGTGGAGTAGTTCCCATGTGGTTCCCATGGTTATTATTGTGATTATGGTGGTACTGTGGTCGACCGCGTCCTTTACCACGTACTCGATTTCGGGCTCTTCTCTGCCCACCACCATCCTTATCATTTCCTTGCTCCTCTCGCTGCAACAAGTATACTAGTAAAGAGAAAGAAAATGTACTTTTCTTTTGACACATTGACCTCAATTCCTGTGTTGCTGTCACCTCAAGGCCATATGTTAATACAGTTAGACACTTAGTACTTCAGTAGCTAAATTCTTGAGTACTTCAGTAGCTAAATTCTTGAGTGTGTGGATAGACTTTTCACCAGCGTATACCTATGTATTTCTAACAATTTAGAAGCAATAATCTTCCATTCAAGCTTTGCCATCTGGCATAATTGTCCACATTTATTTCGCTCTTTTAGGCCCATGTGATTTTTTGTTTTTTATTTTTGAAATTTAAGCTTATTTTTACTCAAATTTCCTATCATAAGTTTCATCTTTCCTATACAATGTATCCATCTTACCTCAAGAAAGTAGGTGAATGCTAACCAAATTTCAAAAACAAAAACAAATTTTTGAAAGCTATTTTTTTTGTTTCTAAATTTTGGTTTGGTTTCTAGAAATATAGGTAAGATGTAGATACCCAAGCAAGAAAAAACATACGAAAATGTGGTTGTTGTAGGCTTAAATTTCAAAACTAAAAACTAAAAACAAATTGGTTATCAAGCGGCCTTAGCAATCTGTCAACCTCGATAATGAAATTTTAACATCCAAGATGAAAATCTTTTCTTCTTTTGTTATCCTTAAGCCTCCAACCTTACCTTAAACAGACGCCGACTCTTAAACACACTTTCAGAAAACTCTCAACCCTATCTGAAAAATTTATCTTTTTATGATTTTTCTTTCTTTTTTTCCTTCTTTAAAAAAACATGTACTATTTTATCTTTTGTCATTCCTAATATCCTCTATGGTCTATCCTCTTAACTCCTTAAAAAAAGAAGAAGAAAGAAAATGAAAAGGCATTAATTTTAGAGCTTGTAGAAATCTAAAGAAGCTTAGAGGAAGTCCAACAATACTTGTTCATGCGGATGAACATCAGCTTGATCAGAAAGATAGTCTTCATGCTTCTCAACATGAGGTTGTTCGGGGGTATCATCACCTTTGCAGTTCATCTCCCCATTATGTCCCTTCTTCCCACGAGATGGAGCAGTAGCAGATTTGGACTGCAAACAATAATGAAATTACCAATTTGGACACATGCACAAATATTTTTTTTAAAAAGAATAAAGCGAAAGAAGGAATATTGTGGAATCGGAACTAATACACAATTTTTCATACATAAATAAAGCAAAAACTGCTAAAAAATGTAAATAAAGCACCTTACCATAGCCTATAGATTTGTTCGGTAGTATTTATTTAACTTTTGAAGGAATCTCATTTTCTCATATATTCATTCATGATACACCCAAAATATATATACAAGAAAGACTAAGAGAGAAATTAAATCTAATTTAATCTCAGCAAATCTCCTAAACTTTAGGACTTTACGTCTCAACAAGTTTAAAACAAAGAAAATAATTCCTTAATTAAGAAATTCCTAACTTTGACATTTAATTCAACACTACCCCTCAAGATGGATTGTATAGATCCTACAATCTCAACTTGTCATTCAAATCTTCAAAGTTAGGTCTTGGAAATGGCTTGGTAAAAATATTTGTCAAGTTTTGCTTTGTAGGCACATAGTTAAGTAGAAGTACTTCATTGTTGACTTTTTCTAAGAAGAAGGGTTGATCGATTTCAATGTGTTTAGTCCTATCATGTTGAGTGTTAACTAGATTCTTTGAAAGATTGATTGTCAATTGTCACAAATCATTTCTATCAATGATAAACAACTTTTTCACAACTCCCATAGACTTTCCTTGTCCATATGTCGCATAGTTCACTACTTCTTGTAGCCAATACTGTCTTTCCATGTTACGAGATTACCTCATGCAAAAGTGTTGAGGTAGATGCATCTATGTAAACCTCAACATTTCTATGGTCAGTTTTCCTAAAAAATAGTCTATTCCTTGGAGTCATCTTCAGTTATCTAAGAACCATGTATGCAGCTTATGCATATGATCTTCATTAGGATTATGTATAAATTGACTGACTATGTTGATAGAGAAACCAATATTTAAACATGTATCATAAAGATTAATGAGACGTCCAACATGGCATTGGTATCTTCCCCTATCAATTGGTGCATTTTCATGATGGAATTCAAGTTTATTTGTGAGTTCATATGAGACGGGTTGCATCCTAGCATGCTAGTTTATTTTAGAAGATCTAGAACATATTTTCTTTGAGATACAATTATGCCTTTATGAAACTGAGCAACCCCCATGCCTAGAAATTATTTGAAATTTCCTAGATCCTTGACCTCAAATTCTTGGGTCAAGTGACTTTCCAATGTTTGTGATTCGTTATTCTCAGAAAGGATGCAGTCTATGATTCTGATCTCCTTTTCACGAACAAAATAGATTCAACTGAAACTAAGAATACCCAAGGTTGATGACGAAAGTTTCAAATGTACCCCATGCATGGACTGTTTTAGTTCATAAAGTGACTTTTTAAGTTTACACATCTTTATAGAATTAGTGTTCTCTTTACTTGTAGGAGGAATATCTATATATATTCTTCGTCTAAATCACTATTTGGAAAAGCATTTTTATGTCCAGTCATTGAAGACTCCAATCCAGATTAGCGGCAAGAGAAAATTGTTTTTATAGTGTTGAATTTAGCTACTATAGCAAAAGTTTTTTGTTACGACTGACTATATGTAAATCCTCTAGCAACAAGTCTAACTTTCTTCTTCAATGTTTACATCTAAAATTCCACTCAGTCTTGGACCCTTAAACGAGATGGTTGGTTTTTTGAGGACGTTCCCAAAAACCTCCTTGTTCCATTAAATAATATGACGCTTGAGGCCTTTAAGAAACTCTTTATTAAATTCGAATAAGAGAGAATATAAATAGCCCATTCAATCTAATTCAATCAGCCACAGGAAATGCAAAACGTTGTATACTAAGCTATGCATCAGAAGCTATTTCCATGTATTTGATTTGCTTTCTGGTAAATGCCTTTTTTTCTTTCATTTTTTAATTCTTTTTATTGCTTGGTTTCTTTTATATGTATATTTATGTGTATATCAAGTATATGCAAAAGGTAGATTACTTTTATATGTATATTTATGTGTGTATATCAAATATATGCAAAAAGTAGATTAGTCTTAGATTAAGTACCGTGGATGTAAGCATCAAACGAAGCCTAAGTGCATTTCTCCAATTCCCTTCATTTAATTCTGCAACCTGAAAAATTAATAACGTCTTTTACATCTGAATTCCTTAACGAGAATAAAAAGACTGTGATACGGAATTGAATAGAAAGCACTTACAGCCTTCTCAGCCAGCTCAACTGATTCATATTCAACAAATGCGTGCAACTGAAACAAAAAATATTGCAAGTTAATTTATTCCCTTCAATAAACAATAAGAAATATTGTAGTGAATTTAAAATCATATAGACATGACGCCATAGTAGTTTGAAAGTCCTGTTTTAAGGCTAAGGTTGTGTTTGATATTTATTTTCATAGCGTTAAAAGTGATTACGAAAAAATCTTATCCAAATTTTGTGTTTGGTAAAACTAATTATGAATGAATCCACTAAAATCATTTTCTAAAACCTGTCATTTAGGAATTTGTCCTGGCATACTATGGATTACACGGGGGCTGGGAGATTTTAGCTTGAAGATTCTTTAAAGCCCCATTGCCATTGTTCTCTTCCGAGAAACAAAAATTGGTTCACTCAGAAATTCATTAAATCCATATGGTGCTCAAAATATATTAGTTGGATGAACATTGAAGCTTTAGGAAAGTGGGAGGAATGCTAATCTATGGAATGAAAGCAAATTAAATGTTCTGGAAGCTTTAAAAGGATCATATATTACTCTATCGATCAACCTTTCCTTCCATCAAAGCAAAGTTTGAAGGGTGTTAAATGTTTATGGTCCAAATGACTATAAGGAAAGAAAGTATTTGTGGAGTGAGTTGCCTTCTTTATCAAGTATCTGTGATATTACATGGCGCATAGGAGGTGAGTTCACTGTTATTCTTTGGGTTCATGAAAGAATTCAAATTAGAAGACTATCTAAAGGGATGCAACTTTTAAATAAATTTTTGAGAGTTGGTGTCAGGTATAACCGAACCAATTGATAATATGTATTATAAAAGAAGAATAAAAAGAAAAAGAATATACTGCATTACAGTTGGTGTGACTTTCACTAAGTTTTTGTGTACAATTGGGTTCGAATCACGACTAATGAAGTTTTATTTTTATTTAATCGGCTATCCGCAACTATATTATATAAATAATCTTAACTAAGTAGAAATCAAAAGGCGATAGTGGTGGAATTGGTCAGGCGCTCGTATATTTCCGAAGAGGTCTCGTTTGAGCTTGAGTTTCAGCATATTATTTTGAATTTCGCATGCTTGTTCATCCCATCAGTGAACCAACAGATCGAACCGCCCAAACCGGGAGTTAATCGGTTTGGATCGGTTCTTTTATATTTAAAGGGCGATTCGGTTTTGGTTTTGAATTTTCTTGATATAACTTAGTGGTTAGATTCTAGGTTATCTCATAAATTGAGTCGAACTGAAGCGTTTACACCTCTAATTGTCATTGGTTTTTTAAAATTAAACTTATAAACATTACCTTCACTTGTAGGTTTCTTTATTTTGATATATGTTTCCAAAACCCAAGTAAATTTTGTCTCTAACGGGCGGCTTCGTTGATAGAGGTTTGGGGTTTCCCAGGTATGTTCTCTTGGTGATCCCAGATTCGAAACTCGCGAGTGAACTTAATTATAAGATCCCTTGTTATCTCCCGAGTCCGGGTCTTGGGACGTGCACGGGTGCCTCGAGTAAACAATGGGGCAATTTTTCAATTCTTAGTTATAAAAAAAGTAGGCCTAATTTTAAAAAAGCAAGCAAAGTATTGAAAACTATAAAAAGTAGATTGGTCTTTAGAGCTGATTTATTAAAATATCTATAAGTTGTTCAAAAGGGAAGAGAAAGAAGAAAAAAAAAACTAAAAGAGAGAGCCTCCAGTACCCCCAAAATCAAATAAGGGGAAAATATTTCCCTGTCCTATACTTCAAACCAATTTCACACCGGACTTTTAGGAAATCATGCATTGGCCCTACAATGCTAGTGATTAATGAAGAAGAAAGATCGAACCAAAAAGCCAAGATACCCTATCCACAGCAAATAAGTATACCTTGCTACTGTAATGCATTCCATCAGCTTTTGCTGATTTAGATGTTGAAGAAGCTCCACTATCTGAGATTTGAGGTTGACACGTTCGAATATTTTTAACACTGCAAAAGAGTAAAGCAATATGATAATTCAGTATTACTTTAGCAAGCTGCCGAATAACATGGAGCTACAAAACCATGCAATACTTTGTACCTCCCAACAGCAGAAAATATCTTCATGAGGTTTTGGTGGCAATGATCCTCAGGTAAGTTCTCGGCAATTACTATGCGAGACTGCCAGGCGGCAAGTAAAACAAGAGACATAACATTCAAAGATTTAAAGCATTGGGTTGTAAATCAATGTTGTAATCTGGAATCATCGCACATGTTGTAATGCGAGACAACCAGTAGAAAATGTTTAAACTTAATATATATAGATAAAATATAGATGGAGCTTTTTCTTTATAAAAATTTGTGTAACCATTAAATTAAAAAATAATAAATAAACCCTACTTGCAGTTCCTCCATATCTGACTCTGAAAACGGTTGTTTACGTCTAACTTTCTTTCCATCTTCATTAACCATCTGCAATATTGAAAAAACATGAGGGGATAAAAAAAAAGCGAAGATAACTTGTGGGGCAACAAAGGTAAAGTAGGATATTTAAAAATAAATGAAATACTCACAAGCTTAGAAGAGTTGCGCAAAATAGTGGCTAGCTGAGAGTGACTATTAATGAGAGCCTTAATCTTCTTGAATGATGCAACAACCGATATAGGCACTGAATTAAAATGGACCTTACTCAGAAAAAGTATTTGAGAGAAAGAAGGGAGCAGGGAGCCCAGGTGACTAATTATAAATCATCATCAAGTCATGAATGTTACCAAAGCAATCCAACTATGGTGGGATGGTAAGAGCAGAAGCTCCACGCATTAACAGAATGTGAAATCCAAATAAAGATGCCGAAAGAGGATCTTACCATATCCATCGGGATCTTTATTAATGAACCTCATCAAATGATCAGTAGTTGCCAAGTTTAAATCACTGAAATAATATTCCACCTAAAAACCATAATTTCGCAAAAAACTCAATGAAGTGATTAAGGTTAAATTAAAAGAAGGTGGGTACAGAAAAGAATAACCAATTAACATTGAAATTTAAAAACATAGTAGAAGTACTCAACCTACTAAACTAACCGTTTTCAACTTTTTAATTGATAACCACCGTAAGAGTCCTGGCGAACTTATATACCTTTCTACTCATTTCAAAGGATCGTGCAGAAAAGTGATATCCTAGACTAATAGTCACAAACATTCAACTTCATGATTTCAAATTCATCAAATTGATCCTTGTAGGGAAGTAATTGTGGGCACTAAAAGCTTTAATAGTGAGCATCAATAATTAGAAAATAAATGAGCAGGAGGATCCCCTTGCCTAAGCCCTCTAGAAGAGGGCCCAAATACATGGTCTTCAAATGAGCATCTTTGCAATGAGTGCACATGCACCAGCTTGGAAAAATAGAGAACCGAATACTTGGTGTACACAAATTCAAATGTACATTATCATGTTTCTATTTTTTCTAGAAATGGAAACAAACATCATCATGTTCTAGTTGAAACTGAAATTTAGTTCATTTTGATGTCCGAGAGTAAGTCATTTTTTTTCTAAGGAGATAACATCTTCTACCCTATTTTACCCTTTTCTGTTAACATATGTCTCATTATAGGTTTTTTTTTTTTTTCATTTTCTAAAATTGAAAACATGAAGACATTTATAGTTTTACTACCCTCTTATCTCACTCGAAAGGCTTTTTGTAACTATTGATAGACTTCTTGTAACTTTTCATCCAATCAATGAAAGTTTTCATGTCCTATCAAAAAAAGAAATCACATGAAGACATGTGTATGAACTATGAAGCATTTTATGTGTACATGTCCAACAGCAACACTTTGCGCATAAGAGAGTGCACATTAGCTCCTATTCTCCCTAAAATTGTTCAAACAAGAAAAGTCCATGCTCGAGGACCAATGAACCTTTTTAGTTTCTGCTTCAATATAGTATGCAATTACTTAGTTGGTATCCAATTATATTAACTAACATGTTTACGTGTAAGTAACCAACAATATAAGTGCAAATGGAAACGAGCGTCGAGAACAAAAATCCCTGTGATCTCTAGACACTTTGACGTAACCCTGACTTCTAGTAAACTTAATCTGCGACAATACAATCAACAGAAATCGAAGGCTCAAAACAAAATAGCACCATGAGTTACAGTGCATCGTAAAATTAGCCAAACAATACATAGATTAGACAGAACGATAAGAAATTCAGCTTCGTACCAACGCAAACATTGAAGAATCAGATTTCAAAATCTGAAGATAAAACGAAAACACAAAGGATCAAGTGAAAAGAAAAGGCAACCTGATTCATAAGCTTCAGGGAGACTTCCTCGGTGAGTTTAGTGCGAGGAGGAGCAGCATAGTCGGACTCAACCTGAGGCTTCTGAGGTTGCTGCTGCACAACAGCGTCAGGATCATGAAATCCACCATTGTCGGCATAAAACTGAGGATTATGAGGGCGATAAAGCACAGGAACGTGATGAGAATGGTGGTGGTGGCGATGATGAGGATGATAATGATGGTGATTCTGAATAGGAACGACATGGAAGGGAGATCCCGGCGGAGGGGGAGGATAAACACGCATCAAGGCTGGCGGAGGAGGAGGAGGAGGGGAAGGGATGAGAATCCGAGGCGATTGCTTGGCCGGAGGAGCTGCAGCGGACGGCGGCGGTTGTAGATCGGGACGAGAGGAGGGACGAGTGGGGACGAAGGCGGGAGCCTGGGCGTTGAGGCGACTGAGAGAAGAGTTGCGAGAAAGAGATGGATTGGATTGGGAAGATGAATCTGGTTGAGAAGAAGATGAAAAATGTTGCGCCATTGAAGATGATTATGGAGCTTTTTCTGAACTGAAATGGAGATCGAGTACAGAGAAACAGGGAGTGTTCTTCTCTGAGGGAGAAGACGAAGAAGAAAGTAAAATTTATTTAATATATATGAAAATTAAAAATACGGAAGAAAATAAAAATGATAAAATTGCCCAGTGAGGGCGAAGAAGGCAACTGAGGTCTGACGGAGAAGATTTCTCGATTCTAAATAATCACATCTTCACTGCTATTTATACTACATTTTTTTCTCGAAAATATTGACCCCTTTATATTCGGCTTTTTCTCGAAAAACATATATTCTCAGAATAATGTTTTTTAAAAAATAAAACATTTCATCTAAAAAAATGGAATTTATGTATAATAACACACAAAAAAAAAAAAAAAAAAAACTATCAATACAACTTTTTAGAATAAATTTGTATATGACATAAAATTGGAGAGGGTCTACTAAAAAGATGAAAAATCATGTGTTTTATAATTTTGATTAGTGCAACACATACTCTTCAATTAAGCGTACATATAATATTGAATCAATATCACAAATGGTTATCAACTAATAACACATAAATTATTCAATCAGTGTCACACATATTATTTAATGAATGCAAGTAGATAGTCTTCAATAAAATGCATGATTAACATAGGAAAAAAAAAACTCAAAATTCAACTGTGGATTAAATATTTGTTAAAAAAATTTATAATTAAAATAAATCATGAAAAAATTGACACAAGATTATTTTTAAGTGGTAAAAATTATAGAAATACTTTATTTAGTACTAATTATAGCAATGGACAACAAAATCTACATAGATGTTACAACTTCTAAATAAATATATAAATAAACGAGAGTCAAACAATTTTCTGTGTCAAATTTATGACTGTGGCATTAAACTAAATGACGCCAAAAGAATGAAACCAACATGTGACAAACTAAGAATCAAAATTTCACTATAATTATTCTTTTTTTTTTTTACTTATTCTTCCAAGTGCATGATAACCCCAGCCAATTGCAAATTTTTATTTAATAATTGGGGCCCTCGCTTCACCATTCCTATGAGGATGGTCTACAAGATTCGTAACTATTCCTCTCACTATAGGACACTTACCTAGTAAACATTTAGATTGCCTCTATTCAAATTTTTTTTGTTTAACTTTGTATTTCCTACTCGTTCGACCGTTGCTAAGTAATTTTTGGATATCAAACAGATCTCTCTGGAGATAATTTTAATGTGACCAATTTCCCTTCTTTTACGATCAGTTTCGCGCTTGCTGCTGCTCTAGTTAATTGTCCCCTTCCCAAGTGTTATTTATGGGAAAACTTGAATAAAAGAATTTCACCCTAAACAATCCTGAAATAAATTATAATTAGAATATTTATACAACTTTACGAGTCAATGTATGAAATCGGAAGTTCAATGCAATTTCTATTTTATTATTATTATTTTTTTTTTATATAAAAACACATATTTTAGGAATTTGTATTAAAAAAAAAACTCACATTTTAGGTGATTGATGCAATTAAAAAAAACTTCAATCAATCTTCTTCCCCTCTCCCTAGCGTGAACAGCCGCCATCTCCCCGATCGTTCGACGACGCAACCAGATCCGTGGTAGTCCAGTCTTTGGCGAGGTTTCCAGATTTTCTGAACACACGAACCAACGACGTCTCGCCTCCAATGTCAGCGGCGTAGCGGCGGCGTCTCCCCAACGGAAGCTGTGCAAT
>JBBMKA010000001.1:9371917-9388284 GCA_037833695.1 Sechiopsis laciniata
TTGAAACTTACTCCCCAAGTAATTGCTAACATACCCTTATATTATTCCTATTTCTACTAAGACCCAACCCTATCACCTTTCTATGGACTATTTGGGGTGAACGAAACAAAAGAACATTTCAAGACACTAGCAGAGACAAAGATCATATTATAGAACTAATTCTATGTATTTTTGGTGCAAAGATAAGCCCACTTTTTTTTGTTAGTCTTTCATTCTTTATTGCAAACTGGAAATCTTTCTTGTAAGCCCATAGGGCATCGGAATTCTATTCCCCTCATTTCATAATTTCAATGAAATTGTTTCCTCTTAAAAAAAAAGGTTATTGTGAGCAAGTACGGATATTTTTATTTTCAAGTGGGTTGTTTGTGGGGGGTGAGGCATTTCTAGGAATCCTTGGAAAGGAATTTTTTAGGACTATCTTTCTTTTTCTAAACTTGTTTCTAGTTTAATGGGGGATGAACGGGATATTTTCCTTCCAAGTGGGTTGTTTGTGGGGGGCAAGACATGTCTAAGAACCCTTGGAAAGGATTTCTGAGGAGTATCTTGTTTTTCGTCTCAATTTGTTTCTAGTTTAATGGGGGATGGGCGAGACACTTTGTTCTAAGAGGAAACTTGGTTGAGACTCTTTATTCAAGATTTTCTTGGTAATTTCATTTATCCAACATAATTGCTGAGCTTTTGGGTTCTTCAAGTCCTCACTCTTCTATCCCTTTCGGTTTCTAGCATTATTTATCTAATAGGGAGATGTTTGATGTGGTGGCTCTCATTGACCTTGTAGGTGTTGAGAATCCCACATTGATAAAGTGAAGATATCTCCTGGTGTTTATAAGGTAGGTGGACTACTCCACTCATTACCAATTGGTTTTGAGATTGAGATGGATGTCCATACTATCTAATATGGTATCAGAACCCATAAAGTCCAAACAAGTATTCGGTCCAATAAAAATGAAATTGAGATCCGATTCAAGATTGATAACCCAAAAGAGGCACCATCTTGAGAGGGCATGTTGAGAATCTTACATTGATAAGGTGAAGATACCTCCTAGTGTTTATAAGGTAGGTAGACTACTCCATTCATTACCAATTGCTTTTGAAATGGATGTCTACACTATCTAATATAGGGAACTTTCGTTGTGTTGTGGGGCATAGCAATGTCATTGCTGGATTCCTAACCTCGCAGGGTTTTTTTCTTGTTGATCCTTTTATTGGGGGCCTAATTTTCTCTATATGTAAGGAAAAATTCCGAAGGTAAATGTTAGTATATGATACCTAACTAAACATGTTCAAGCAGAAAATACCAAAATGAACACAAAAGTAAAGAAAATAACTCTGTAGTCTGCAATACCAATAAATCTCAATATACACATGGAAATATATTCATGAGAATGGAAATAAATGATACAAGATGCAAAGGAAATAACCATAAGCTGCCCGGTGCATTCGAGAGTACTGGTGACCTCTCCCTCAAGGTTCCACAACCTAAACCCTACCTCTCAACTTATTTATTCCTACTCTTCTTTCATAGAACCGCTTCACTTCACCACACACTAACCACTTGTTCCCTCCTTAATACCTATTCTACCCCTTCTAGAGCATATATAGTAATTAGGTAGGTCATGCATGGCAAAGTCAATACTTTAGACAAGGTGATGAGAGAGATTCCTTCTTCTATGGACGCGACCGTATTGTATCTTATGCAGGAGAGCAGATGAGAATTCAAATCATCTATTCTGGGCTTGCAAGTTGGTTTTTGAGGCCTGGAGCCTATTTATTAGGCTTTTGATCTAGTGTCAAGGGACTTCAAAGTTATGATCAAGGAGTGGTTTACTTCCACCTCTTTTAATGAAAAAATTATTTTATAGTGAAAAATAGGGATTTGTGCTTTTTTTTATGTGGTTTCTTTGGGATGAGAGAAATAATAGAATTTTTAGAGGGGTAGAAAGATCTATGGAAGATGTTTAGGCTCTCATTAAATACTAAGTTTCTCTTTGGGCCATAATGACTAAGTTTATTTTGTAATTACCTTTTAGGTATAATTTCTTCAGATTGGAGGTTGTTTTTGCCGGGGTTTTCTTCTTTTTCCCAATGAAAGTTTGGAATTTCATACTTACAAATAAAAAGGTTTTCTTCTTGGTTGTTCTTAAGTTCTTTTCTCAATGAAAGTTTGGAATTTCATAAATTTAAAAAAGATTATCAAGAAGTATGGGAGATCATTCGACAGTCTTGCACCATTAGATGTATGAAAAAGAAATTGTAAAATTATCTTAATTTTGTACCAGGCTTTTTAGGAGCAGACAAATTTTAAAGAACTATACCCAATGGATTTAAGGAGGTAGTCACAAGCCTTACTATGCAGACTGAAAATGTTAGCACTTCAAACAAATTAGAGAGAAAATGACACGGCAAACTTAAGAAATGGCATACTTTGCTTTTGACTCTTCGAGCACAGGGACGGACGTAGTTACTCCAAGTATAGTGGAGTGAAGCTCCAATTTCTCAATTTAAAAAAAAAAAAAAAAAAAAAACTCTTCGAGCAGATAAACAGATCAGAATTCAAACTACATACCAGTCCCAAAATAGCATAATAATCATCAACAACGCCCTCAGCTGAGGCCGAATTCTCTGATGCGACGCTCACTTCGCCACGGTTTGGTCTTTCAGTGCTGTCATCAACCATTTAAAATAGCTGGCTTGTCCTCTTCCCATGGTTTTTTCATCAAGATTTGTTTAGATAATGAGTGATGGCTTTTCTAAAACATCATACCATCATATTAACGAGCAATAAAGTGTCAGCCACATGCATCCAGGACCTGGGAATAAGGAAAAACAACAGTTCCTTAATGGAATCGAAATATCAATGCATAGTTCTCACATATTGTGTCTGAATAAATCTGTAGAATGAGGATCAAAATCAAACAAACTAGATATATAGAAGTGTGTAAACGAGAGATCATATTCAGAACCATAGACGACTGGACGATAATGTGTAATATTTTTTTTTAGAGAGAGAGAGAGCAACCTTATGGCACTGGACTTGATGCTTGCATTCCTCACAAACGAAAAAGATGGTTTTCAAAGTTGAATCATTTTCTGATCTAGTAAAGCATTTTAAATAAAGAGAATCAAGATGATCGACGATAGAGCCGAGCCAAATTTAATTTGAATTTGAGCTTCCTTGCTTTACTTGAAAATCCTGAATAACAAAGGCCATCAATAACTGCATGTTGTGCGGACTTAAGAACCTTCATGCCACTCCTTATACAGGAAAGCAATAACTTCGACGCACAACGAAACCGCCTTGCCTTGCAAAGATTATGCACCATGGAGGTATAAGTGTGAGAATCCCTTATTTCCATTGATTCGAACAATTTCATTGCACGATCAATCTGACCAGCCTTACCCAACCTGTCAATTAAACAATTTAAGGCTACCAGATTTGAAGAACAGCCTGTTGTATAGAAGTAATTCAAATGTCGCTGTGCCGCCTCAATATTTCCAACCCTGCACAACCCATCAGTTATTATTGAATGCGTGTAATCATCGCATTCTAGTCGCCGTGACTCTACCTCATCCAACAACTTATATGCAGCCTCCAAGTTACCTTCTTTACAATGCAAGTTCATAAATGTGTTATAAAAAACTAAATCATTTTCCACTCCATTCATTACCATCTGTCCAATACAAATAGTTGCCTCTTCAAACCTACCCAACTTAACAAAAGCACCAATAACTGTGCAGTAAGCAAAGCCATCAAAAGCATAACCTTTGTTTTTCATCTCAAAGAAAATCTCAATTCCACATTTATATTGCCTGCATCTAAAGCAGTTTTTCATCAATGTAGTGTATGTTATGGCATCAGGCTCAAGTCCTGAATCCATGGCCTCATTGAGCATCAACCTAGCATCCATAAACCAACCCAACTTGCATAAACTATCAATAAGAATATTATATGTAATTAATTGAGGAACAAATCCATGGCATTGTAAATTTCTCAAAAACATAATGGAAGTACGTGCATATCCATATTTACAAAGGCCGTTAATCAATGTATTAAATGTAGCTGGAAGAGGACAGAGGCCTTGAAGTATAATATCCATGAAAACTCTATAAGCTTCACCTGGCTTTCCTAATCTGAAGAAACAGTGCATCAAAGTGTTGTAACTCCATACATCCGGAGCGATACCCGATTGAAGCATTTTTTCGAACAGATTAAGGGTATGTTTTAATGAGCAATTCCTAGTAGCACCAGCTATCAAAGAATTATAAGTAATGACATCTGGGCTTATACCAGCTTCCTTCATTCTATAAAGAACAGAATAAGCAGCATCCATGCCACTAAATCGACAATATCCGTCAATCAACGTATTGTAAGTCACTACATCCGGGAGAACTCCTAAGCGTAAGCCGCCTATGATGACAGCTTCAGCTTCCTGCATTTGCTGAGATTTACATAATGAGGCAACACAAATATTCAAATATTTTGTAGAATATTTGCACACCATTCTTTTGATATATTTGATCAATTTAAGTGCCAAAACCTGCCAATCCACCAAGTGAACGAGATAAGAATCAAGGTAAAAAAAAAAGAAAAAAAAAAAAAGCAGATATCTGGGTGTGTTCATCGATCAGTCCGTATCGATTTTTGGTGAAAATTGATACCGAACCGACCTATTGCCTTTCTTGAAAATGACACCGAAACCGAAGTCGGTTAAATCATTTAATTTATTTTCTTTTTCTTTTTTTTATTAAAAAAACATATTCATCACACAATTTTTTAATGAAATTTTGAGAATTAATTTTAAAAAATATAATTTTTGGAAAGGCATTTAAATTTAATTTAATTTTGTAATAATTTTTTTAAAAAATCTAATTAATTATATGAACAATATTAATATTATATAAATGACTTAGGGTGTATTTGAGCCACCAAGAATAAGGGGGAGAATGGGAATGGGGATAATTCTCCGTGTTTGAGCCACCGGAAATCATTCCTCCCATAATCACGTTTTCCAAAAATTACTTTTTTTTTTATTCTCTTCCTAACTACTTTTATTCTGTCTCCAACAACTTTTTATACATCACATCACTATTTTTCACTCTGCTTATACTCATTATTTTATTTTACCCATAATCATTCCCTTCGCCCCAAACACAAATAATCATTCCCCCTATAATCATTCTCTTTTCTATTTTCCTCCTAATTTTCATTCCCCCATAATTATTACCATTCCTCTTGCCCAAACACACCCTTAGCTCACAAATTTTTTGTTAAATATTTTTTTTAACCAACACCGACAAACATATATATATCTATATAGTTAAAAAATTTGGCAGTCGGTCGAATCGGTTTTTGGGATATGTACGAACACCTCCTATAAACCATAGGAAGAAAAACAACCAAAACTTCAAAAATTCATGATAAACATGATTTGAGTTTTCGGAATTAGACCAATTCCATCAGCTCAATAACTAATCAAGAAATCATACAGAACTATTAATAGCTCTGGATAAAACAAATCGAAATACAATCCATCCAAACTATAATTAATACCTTTGCAGCTCAGCTACTGAGACAATGAAGATGGTGGAGCTTGATATCCTTCCTCATGTGGTTCCATTACTAGAGAATCAAATGCAAAGGATTACAGGGCAAATGAAGAAATTCACGATTATAGAGCGAGGGGAAAGAAAAATGAACGAATCTACAAAGAAACGCCATTGAAGAATTTGGTGGGCTTGTGGTGAATCTGGGTTTTGCCTCTCGGCCCAAAATTTGAAATTTTCATATTTGCATCTATTAAATGGCTGGAAATTAGAGATGTTCATTTTCAGTACGGAGCCAGATTTTTGTGGGGAGGAAAATCCTCGTGTACATAGGGAACGGAATGGGGGAGAAAATTCTCCGTGCCCTAACTGGGGATGGGGAACATTTCCCGTCCCGTTTCTCTGCCCAATTTACTTTTTTTTTAATATTTTTTTAAATTTTATTCTTTTAATTTTTTAATAAAAATATATTTGTTAATGAAATTATCTATGTATATGAATATTTTTTTTTAATAATTAACATTATATATGAAATTTATATATATTTTCAATTGAAAATATTATTATTTCAAATTATTGTCCAAAAAATATACAAAAAATGAAAATAAAAAATTTAAAAACAAATTGAAAAAATCCTCTCGAAAATCGATCTCTGAAAAAAAAAATGAAGATTTTTCAAGGGATGAGAATTAAATTTAGTAGGGGAGACGAGGACGGAGAAGCCATTCCCCGGCGCTACCCAGCTCCTGTGAACATCTCTAGTGGAAATTCGTTATCGTTGATGTCCTCTAGTTGGCTTTGGTATTATTTAAAAAAAAAATTTCTAGGGGTAAATTGGTTAAGTAGGTGTTATCTTATAAGGTCAGTTTCAAAAGATTTAATAAATATGATCATGAATATTATCACTTACTTTTTATAATAATAATATTAATAAGTATTTATAATATATAATATTTGTGTTGGTGAGTATTTGTAATATAATATTTTAAAATATTTTAAAATTTGTTTACATTTATAATTATTTGGTAAGGATAACTTATTAAGTATAATTTATTTATTTTTATTTATCTTTTTTTTTTAATATAAGTTGGAGAAGACTACTTTTAAATAAATGAGAGTCGAATATCAATTGAAAAAATCAAATTCATAAAGATGATGTTGAATTGGATTTCTACAAAACAATAAAATGATGGACCAAATAATGACAATTCTACAACTAATTCAATTTAAAGGAAATTGTAAAATTATAATCAAACTCGTACCATTTGGGAGGGTTGTTCAGGTTTGCTTGGATTTGTATTTCTTTTTTGTTTTTGTTTTTGCTTTTGTTTTTTTTTTTTTTTTTTTGTTTTTTTTTTTTTTGAAGAAAAATAGTTTTCGTGAAACAAGAGAAAAAAGGGTTTAAAGGGTTACTGCCACGGCGCCACCCAACTGCTCTAAGTTCAAACCTTCGCCGGAGTCAGTTTCTCAATCATCAGCTCTGAAGAACAAGCAATTGAGCAAACACAAAGATCACATTAGATTCAGTGTAAATGTGGTATCTCTGTGTGTTCTATCACAGGCTATTGGATTACAGAAAGGCCGAGGTCGAATCTCTGGCCGAATTGTTCGCTGAAAATGGCGACAACAAAGGGGAAAGCTTGCAATGGAAGCTTCCCCAGCACCACCATCCCGATTCTCCTTTCCATTTCGTCGACCTCTCTTCCGACGACCTCGCTCGGAAAATCGCTAATCGAAGTGAGCCATTTCGTTCCCTTTTTTTAGGGTTTGTCTTAATTTGGATTTTGTTTCGTCCCTAAGTGATGACGTGGTGGTCGAAGGCTTAAACTTTGAAGGTGTGCTCCCCTCCCCCCAAGGTTCAGGTTTGAAACTCACCTCCTTCATTGGAGTTACCTAATGGTCAAAGAAGGCAGTGAGGTGCTAAAGGTGATGTGTTCGGTTCATGGTGGCTGGCATCCAAATGTTATAGGTTCATGCCGTTTGTCCGTGACATTAGTAGAGTTACGGATATGTATATATATATATAAACATTAATTTGTAGACACCCGTGTCTCTATTCTTTCAATGTCTGTCGGTGTCTGGACTAGAGACGAGTGTGGTTACAGACGAAGCTCTGTTTTTTCGGTTTCCCAAAAAAAATTTTAAAATAAATTTGTATTTTGTTTCTATCATTTGATTTCGTTTGGTTTGGTTTTGTGTAGGTATTCTAGTGAAGGGGATGTATGAACTCTGGGGTGAAGGTGGTGACTACGAGGAGTTGGAGGAGTCTATTAGGAACTACCCTGATGAGTGGAAGTTGCCATTCTTACAACCCGGAAGCTCTTTCAAGATTTTTGTTGAGAGCTTTGGGAAGGCTATTAGCTTTGAGGAACAGAGTGAACGTATTCGGGGGCTTGCTTACATTCCTTTCAAGGTCTAGTAAGCTTTTGGTTTTCTAGTGTTCTGCTGTTTTTGTTCTATAGATTTTAGTGTATTTCTGCATTTTGTGCTGCAATAATGTTGAGTTTGAAGATTTGAGTTAAGTGTAAGTGTGATGAATTAGAGGCAATTAGCTAGAAGTTATCTTTTGTGGTGTATCATCAATGTTTTAGATAGTTAATTGATAGAAGAAAGAAATAGCAGCTGAAGATTAGATCTTGAATCCTCTCCAAAAGCCCAACTCATATTGAATTAAGAAAACATAGAGTTCCAACCAGAACTTGGATAAAGCACCATGAGTTAGCCCAGTAGTAAAAAAATTGACAGGTAAATAATGAAGGGCTTAGAGGGAATGAGTTAAGGTCATGTCGGTCACCTAGTTTAATATCTTTGACAACTGAATGTAGTTGGGTAAGACGGTTTTCCCATGAGATTACTTGAATGCGCGCAAACTGACTTCAGTCACTGACTAATGTAAAAAGAATGGGAGAGAGAGGGCATCAACCAACCAATATCTTTCCTCACTCATTACTGACCACACTAACCAAACAACTTTCTCTTATTTTCTTAATCCCCATAAAACCAGATTTCTCTTCATCCTTTTTTTTTTTTTTTATTTGTGACGAGCCAGTTTGCATGCACTTAGACTAATGTTATGAAATATACTGTCTGCCCCTACAACATTTGGAAGTCAAAAAAACTCGTAAGAAATTAATTTCTAGATTGGTGGGCTTCATGGATTAAATCCATCACCTCTCTTTGCCCCTTTGTGTTCTTTCAGAAATAAGGAAATATATATTTCTTTTTCCAATTAGTAGTAATTATAATAATAAAAAATTGAAGGTATATAACTTAGTTCCTGCATGCAAGTATAATAGAGAGGTATTGTCCGCTGAATCATATTTGCATCTTACTTGTTTCACGCATGCAAATATGATTGAGAAAGTATAATCAATTATGTACATTTATTTTCATCGTGTTTCACATTCAATCCTGGAAATCTTACTCTTTTTGAAGAAACTCAGAGGCATGTTGATCCATTGGGACAGCTATGCTCTACCTCATACTTCATTTATGTTACAATTGCATCTGCTTTGACATACTTCTTAACTTAAGATATGGTCTCATGCAATTATCATGGCTTCTCATTGTAAATTGTATCAATCAATCAAGTCGTAGAAGTCCTCTGAATGTCATTTTCCTTTGTTAGTTCTTGTTTCTGTAGGTAATACCTGAATTTTAATACTGATTTTAATCATTCAGTTGTCATTCGAACAATAGTGCATGTCAATGTCTTCAATTTCTCATAAATGGATGTGGATGGAATATTTCAGGGTCAAGTTAATTTAAAAAACCCAGATCATAAGTTCTACCTGATGGAAATGGCTGATTATGGATTGAATAATGGGCTTCCGCCAATTTCTCAAAGGAGTATTTTTTTTGGTCGGGAGGTTGGGGGTGCTGATAGGAAGCTTATACCAACATATCAGTTAAAAAGTCGCACTTATCTTGGGCCAACCGCCATGGATGCTGAAATGGCTTTCTTAATGGCCAACCAAGCATTAGCAACAGCAGGGAAACTTGTCTATGACCCATTTGTTGGAACTGGGAGCGTTCTAGTTGCTGCAGCTCATTTTGGAGCAATGACAATGGTAATTACTTTTGCTTTGCATATATTTTTTTAAAATATCGATATTTTTTATGGTATTTTGTGTACATAAATTGCCTTTAGAGAACTCATGCTGGCTTTCGATTTTCATAGCCGTGTGTTTGTGTGAGAGAAACCATTTCAATTCAAACTGACAAAAATGTCTCAGGGTGCAGACATTGACATTAGGGTGGTACGTGATGGTCGTGGCCCTGATTGTAATGTTTGGAGCAACTTCAAGCAGGTAAGATGCTATGCTTAGAATTTTTTTCGTGGTGCAAGTCTTAGTTTATATTATAAACTGATCAAGTAGTTTACTATGTTATAAGTTTGAAACTTTATGCATGCATGAAGTAACAGTCAAAATACATACGAGATGACAGACATTATAAAGAAAAAAAATTACTGTTAGCAATTCCTTGTGCAATTTCTTGAGAACCAACTGATTGCTATTATATCAAGTTTAGATGTCTTTCATATTCCTACGCATGTAATTATGCACTTACGATTTTTTTTTTTGGGGTAAAAATTATGCTCTTCTTATGATGCTTCATGCAGTAATGGGTTATTACTTCTTGCAGTATGGATTGCCGCCGCCAATTGCATTGTTAAGAGCAGATAATAATCTTCCTCCCTGGCGTCCAGGATTGAAGGAGGTACAATATATATATATATATATATATATATATATATATATATATATTAACAATGAACAAGCTTTCATTGAAAGATGCCTCCATTTCTTCCCCTTTCTTGGAAGAACTCTCGATCTCTGATTTTTATTTTTATATTAATGATCCTACTACATTTGGTTGTCAAGAAAATTCGTAGGAAAATATTTTATTGGTAGATGACCATCATGGAACAAAACCCATAATCTCTTAATTATCCAAAGCCTTCTTGACCATTAGACTAATCCATGATGGTTTGCTTATATGATTTTTCATCTTAATATTTTCAAATACCTAGTGATTTATCGAAGCCTTATCTGAACCTTCAGTTTACTTTTAGACTTGTACAGTGGTTCATAGGGAGTCTGTGATGTCTCTATGGGAGCCTAGATGCCCTATGAAAGTAAAATTTATTATTTGGATTCTCATTTTTCGGGGCAGTTGATACATTGGGGAGAGATTAAAGCTGTGTTCCTACTAAATATGGAATTTGGTCAGGATTTAATTATTTATTATTATTTGAACGATAAGTATTTGGGCTCGTTTATGCACACCTTGACTAATCTAACAAAACAACCGCACAGTTGACTAATCTTATTAAACAATTGTTTGACTTTATTACTTCAAGCTGACAGGAAACACCTAGGATATTAAATCATAGGTAGGTGGGTTGTTTGAAGTTTGAACTTGGTAAGATCTCACCAGGGTTTAGGGACAGAAAAGGAGATAGCAAAAGCAACATATCCTTCCAAAGTAGACCATTTTAAATACTTGTTGATGAGATGCTTATTAAAAAAAATTTTGAGATAAAATTTAGAACATTATATTTGCTGTCCTTAATCTTTAAATCTGAGGCTTGACATTCGGCTACCAACACTTTTCACTACTGATTCTGATGCATTTTTGTAACTTGTTTCTCTACCCAGATATTTGATGCAATCATTTGTGACCCTCCTTATGGAGTGCGTGCTGGGGGGCGTAAATCCGGTGGTCGGAAATTGTTAAAAGGAACTGTTGCTCCATACACCGTTCCCGACGACAAGAGAACAAACCATATACCATCAACTGCAGCTTATAGCCTTGTTGAGTGTGTGCATGATTTACTTGACCTCGCCGCCAAGATGCTTGTAATAGGTGGCAGGCTTGTATTCTTCTACCCTGTGTTGAGGGAAGAAGATAGTGTGTTCAACCAACTCCCAGAGCATCCCTGTTTTACTCTAATCAGTTCGTCCGAGCAGATATTGAGCTCTCGATACAGCCGGGTGTTGCTAACTATGGTCAAAAGAACTTCGTACACCGAAGAAATGGCAGAAGCAGCAAGATCAAAGCACGAGGAATTCAGGGAGAACCATTTGAAATGGTTAGAGGATGGTAATCTTCATTCTGCTGTTTTCAGTCCAACCACAGATCATGAGCTTGGTGGCGCTGGTAATGTCAATGTGAGTAAAGACCCAAAACTGAAATACAGAGGAAAGTATGTGTAAGTTATGGTAGTTAGTTTAGGTGTTGGTTTGCTGGTTCTCTTTTTGTTTTTTAATCAACCGCCGAAAATTTGAATGTGTAACCTCTTAGTTCTTAGGTTATATCAGTTTTCTCGGAAAGTTCTTCCATATTTGAATTAAATTAAGATACTGATTTAAGTTTTTAGATTCTCCTCGAATCGTCTGAGTTTTACTTCATTGGAGGGAAGACAACACTGAAAGTGTCTCTGCATGCATGGATTAGTTGCAATGTTGATCACTATTGTACTCTAAATCTTTTTGAAGAGTAGCATGTGAGATTATCTATTAATCTTAGACCAGAATATATTTGTTGGTGATTTGAAAACAAAAATTTGTTCCAAAAAAAAAAAAAAAAAGAAAGAAAGAAACAAAAGGATTCAATAAAAATTTGGTTTCATGATATAAAATGTATGAAAATTTTCTAATTATTAGATCCAAATAAGATTTTGACTCTAACTTCTCTATATAAAATCTACTTTCAAACGAATTTTTTATTGCTCTCAATTTTTAACTATTCAGAATAACTTCTTAATATAACTCCTAAAACCAAATAATCATTAAATATGCTAAACAACCACCTCCTAGTTTAGATCTTGTAATAATACTAATAATAATATTTTGCAAGTCTTTTTAGAATTTTAAAGGTACTTAATATCAATGTTAAAAATCATAAATTGCCACGTTATTATTTTATTAATTAATGATGTAATTAGATTTTAGGTCAATTATAAATCAATATTATCCTAAAATTAATTTGACTACAAATTCTTTTATTTACAATTTAAGTTCAAATTAAATATGTCCAAAAACTTCAAGGTCAGAGTTAGAATTCAGAGACCAAGTAAAAGTGTTAAGAAATTGAACGTCTCTTCCTAAGAAATAAGTGGAAGATTCACTCTCTCACCGTCCGTGAACGACCTTACAAGCCCTTAAATCAAAGCCTACGTCATCATTCATAAAAACAACAAACTAGAGATTGATTAGGGCGATCAAACTTTAAATTGTTCGTTTAACATAGATACGTAATACAAAGGTTCGAAATTTGTATAACTCACTGTTGACCGAGAAATTTCGACTTACTACATCATTTATACATATATCTAATTAAATATTGGGTCAATTACAAGTTTATAATGTTTCCAAAATTAATTGGATTAAAAGTCCGTTCGTTTGAAATTTAGGTCCATATTAAGTCGAGCCTAAGTTCATGTATAGGGCCCAAAGATTCACGAGGCCCAAGCCCAACGATGAAATCTAAAAATGTATAAGGCTCTAACCCAATGATCAAGCCTAAAGATCCATAAGGCCTAAGACCAAGGTTTAGGGTCAAAAGCCCATGAAGCCCAAGTCCACGAGCCTATGAGAACTTTATAAATAAAGAGCTAAAGGACCTGAACTGAGAACTACAGACTGAAAACTTAGAAACTCCAAGCTTTCATCTAGAGAATTCAGAACTCAGAGCATCCAACCATCTAAATCCTCAAGCCTTCAAGATTAGTCAAAGAATTCAGAGATAAAGTTTCAGAACGAAACAAAAGACAAAGGTTTCTTCAAACCGATCGTCTCATCACCAACATACTGAAGATTCAATCATCCTCCATCTAAGAACAAGTTTTCAAGCCCAGAGAAAAAAAATCAGAAGACAAATATTAGAGATTGTAACACGCGTACAAATTAAATCAATACAAATTTAAATTCATTCATATGTATCTCATTTATGTTTATCTCCGAAAATCTTGTGTTAATCTCAAAAAAAAAAGGAAAAAAAAGAACTTAGTTCTTGTGCTACTTTATAGGCGAAATTTGGGCTAAATTCGAACAAGGCTAAATCCAAATAGTAAAAGGTTTGTTCAGGACTTCAGGATATCTAAAGAAGTCCAAATAGTAAAGGGTTTATTTAGGATATTTAAAAAGGAGAAAAACTTGTGTAGGTAAATCCAACTTATTATCCATGTGCCACCATTTTAAACACACATTCTTTATACATATAAATAAAAAGGAAAAAAAAAAATAATGATTTGTGTGGCTCAAATAGTGCACATAAATAATAAGTTGGGCATATGTGTAGGCAAAAAAAATTTTTCTTTAAAAAGATTTATTAGAGATAATGATTTTAATTTTTTCAAAAAAAGAAAAAAGAAAAATAATTAATAATCAAGAGCATTTTTGTAAATTGGCAAAACCTACCTTTCACGTACCCCAAGGGTAGTCTTCGTCTTTTTCCCCTATCTTCTCGCACGTGCAAGCCCCCATTGAGGCCTTTCATTCTTCCTTCAACCGAAAATCTTCTTTTTCCGATCTTCATCTTCACCTCGCACGGCGGCACCGGACGTCGGTCTCCGGCCAGAGTCGGGTTGCAGAGATACGGCGGCGGTCCGTCGACGGGTCGTTGTGGGTGCGGCGGAGCAGCCGGTTACGAGTTCCAGCAGCAGCGGTTTCAGTTTGTAATTAAGCACGGTAATCACCTTTTATATCCATTAACCTTTTCCCACTATACTTTTACTTTCAGTTTCACTATCACTATCACACACATTCAACTATTTTTTTTTTTTTTCGAAACGAAAAATTGGAGTTTCGCAACACTATACCTAAGGCCCGGGAGACGTCGTAGGAATATAGACACGATAGATGTCTACAAATGGAAACCTTCACCGAAGCCTTCAACCATCACGTCACCCTTGGGGATCACACACATTTAGGCTCCGTTTGATAACCATTTTGTTTTTAGTTTTTGATTTTTGAAAATTAAGCCTACAACAACTTCATTACCATATATTTTTTCTTATTTGATGCCTATATCTTACCTATATTTTTGGAAACAAAACCAAAATTTCGAAATAAAAAAAAGTAGTTTCCCAAAGTTTGTTTTTGTTTTTAAAATTTAGTTAGCATTCACATATTTTCTTAAGAAAATATGGATATATGGTAGAAAAGATGAAACACATTGTAGGAATTTTGGATAAAAATAAGCTTAATTTTCAAAAGACAAAAAACAAAAGACCAAATAGTTATCAAATGGGGCCTTAACTATTGAACCCACACCTTTTTCATTTCTTAATGACCTTTTGACCATTAAGCCAACCACTTTATTAGAAATCAATTTACTATGAACTTACTTCACATCCAAATATTTTAGGGTACGAAATATTTAGTTAGAATAGCCAAGTGCACACAAGCAGCCTAAACACTCATAGATATTAAAAAAGAAAAAAAATTATTAGACTATCAATGCGGACCACTTAACTAGTTTTTATGCTATGAAAAATGTTGTGTTGCCAAAATGAACAAATTTAGAATGGTTGGGCTCATATCAGAAGTGAATTGTCTCTATAACAGAAACTGAGAATGGGGAAGCTGAAAGACAACACTATTTCAGGGCTCTTACCTACTGCCCAGGCTTTTGCAGTTCATTATCCCGGTTATCCTTCGACAAAGCGACGGGCAATTGAAACTCTAGGAGGAGAACAGTCAATTCTTAAGGTACAATTAATATTTGATATCAAATAATTGGAGTCAATTTTGAAACTGCCAACAGTTCCTTTTATTTCAATTTTTCAGTTTCCCCCTCAGCATGAAACCTGATTGATTGATAAATATTTTGTTTTTAAGTCTTTTCATGTTTAAGTCATTTTTAATTAACCAATGCTCCCTTTTGGAACCAAAGGAGGGTGCAACATTACTTGTATATTAATCTTTGGGAGTTGAAGTTGATCAAATTATGTTTTTTTTCAATAAATTTATATTAATTAACATTTTCTTTAGATTTACAATGTAATTTAATCTGATATGAGTAATTCCATTTATTTTCATGGTTAGAATAAATTCTGTTAAACAACGTGGTACCCCCATTGTGAAAATGTATTATTGAAACGCTAGAAAGGAGTTCTTTTAGGAAGGTAAGGACTCAACGGAGGAGGATGCTTCCTCCTTCCTTTTCAGCTTCCCTCCTCCTTTTGTGTTTATCTTTCCAGCCTCCTGCATACATTCATGGTAAACTTCCCATCAGGTTCCAAATTAATTCGGCTTTAGATTCCAATTCAGTTCAGTTCTTTAATTTTGGTGACTTTTTAGAATTCAATGGTATGTATGAAGCTAAAAGTTGTAGGGTTGTTTATGATATCTTCTACATTTTGAAGGGGACTGGTAAGTTTTTGGTAGAGGATCTATCATTTTTGAAAAAGATCTAACCATGTTAAGTTGGTTTAGTGGTCAAATAAGGATCTTGAGAATCATAAAATCCTTAGATAAAATGAGTTCAACTCAATCTATAGTGGTCACCTCTATAGAAGTTAGTTTCCTACGAGTTGCTTTGACAACCAAATTTAGTAGGGTCATAGTTTCCTATGAGTTGCTTTGACAACCAAATTTAGTAGGGTCAGGTGGTTCTCGCGTGAGAATAGTTGAGGTGCGGGTAAGCTAGTTTGACTCAGACACACATATATTATTTTTTTTGAACTGTCTTCCATTTTCTCATCTTAAATGGTTTGAACAATCACTGATGGAGATGCTGATAGAATCTACCAACTTTATAATAAAATCTCTAGAGAGAATCTCCCGTAGAGCCAAAAGGTTACAAACTAACAA
>JBBMKA010000001.1:9392550-9411122 GCA_037833695.1 Sechiopsis laciniata
ATATATATATATATATATATATATATATAATAAATTAGTTGTTGTATGTTTAAATTTCAAAAACCAAAAACAAAAAATCAAATGATTATAAAATAAACCTTATTACCAATTTTTTTTCAAAGTTGAAAGAAACCGGTGTGTTCAAACTTCATATATTTGAATTACAGACTTCGATATCCGTATTTTTGCGTCAAATTACCATTGTAATCAAATTGACGAAATACTAAAAGTACTTTTTTTGAGAAATTGAAAAGATTAAATATACTGTAACATTTCATTTTGTATTTTTACACAGCAACAGTTTAGTATAATAGTCGGTCAAAGCTTAATTGATATAGGGATAACTAATTTTATTAAGGAGTTGCAAGGAGTGTGAATTAGTAACTAATGTTAGGAAGTTTGTATCGTAAGTTTATAATTGTTTAGGTGTCGTTTGATAATCCTATCATTTTTTATCTTTTAAATTTAAATTTATTTTTTTCTTATAATATATTTCATATCTTCTCAAATAAATGTTAACTAAATTTCAAAAGGCAAAACAAGTTTTTTGAGGTTTTTTTTTTTCAAATTTTGATTTAATTTTTAAAATATAGATAAAAAATATATATTAAAATAAGAAAAAAACAATAATTGCTATATACTTAAATTTTCAAAAAACCAAAACTACAAATAAAAAGGACTATGAAAGGCAGTCTTATAGAGTTTTTTTTCTTTTTTTAGATATGTTTAGTATGGAGTTCAATATGAATATTTTAAAATTTTGTTAAAGAATTTGCTTTCACCCATTATAAAAATGTCAATGTAAGATTTATTTGTCGTTTTTAATAGAAATTAAAATATTTTTGCATAATTTAAGATATTATTTATTTTAAACTGATCAATTTTAGTGCATTATCTAAATTTTGATTAATTTGAAAATTAATATATATATATATATATATATATTTTTTTTTTTTTTTTTTTTTTTTTTGAAAGTTTTAAAATAAAAAAGTTAAAAATAAAATATAAATTATTTAGGAGGCAATTGAATTTAGGGATTGAGAGTCAATCAGGGATTGAGAGAGTTGAGGAAGATATCCGAACTCCATATTATTTATTTTTTTTGTATATCACAACATTTTTCAACTCTTCGTCCATTTCTCACATCAAACATATTTAATTCTATCAAATTTCAAATCACACCTCAATACAATAAAAATCATAATAATAATAATCAACAATCTCTAAAAAAAAAAAAATCTAACATTATCTTTTCAAAACACAAATTCCAAAAAAATAAAAATTCCAACATCTCATCATCAAAACACCAATTATCAAACAAAACAAATAATTTATCATTCAAAATCACTCCACGACCTCTTTCTCTTCCACGTCTCCCCTCCCCTCCCCTCCCCAAACTCCAAAATTCAATCATCTTTTGAACTTATATAAACTATTTATGATATTTTGAAATAATTAAATTCAAAATAAATATATGTTAGATACAATTCAAATTGAATATCGTTGTTCATCATTCAAAATAGTTCCAAAGAAACGATGAAGAAGAAGAAAGAAAAAAAAAAAGTTCCAAAGAAGCGGAAGCTCGTTCAAAATATAGTTCAGAGTCCACAAAAGAGAAGGAAAAATCGAAAGCAAAAGAGAGCAATTACAACAAATGAGAGGCGTACCATGTTCATAAACGAAGCCATCGAAACTGGAGCATCCAGGGCCGCCATTGAGCCACAGAACCACCGGATCTTCAATCGGACTCCTCTCCGATTCAACGAAGTAGTAGAACAGATTCTTCTTGTGCTTTTCATCGATCTCCACATACCTTCAAAATCCGCATCAACCGCATTTCAAATTCAAAACCACGAAATCAACGAAAACAAGGAATCAAATCAAAATAAAAGACTACGAATCGAAAATCGGCACCCGGAGTAATGCTTGGAAGGAAAGGAGCCGGAGAAACCAGGTAGATCAGTAATGAGAGCTGAATTCGCCAATAGAAAGAGAGAGAAGAGAATGGGAAGGGCTGATGAGTTCCATGTTTTCGCCATGGCCGTCCAACTTGGAAGTGAGTTTTGATTGGTTTGAAGTTGCAGGGAATTAGTGAAGCCTTTGGTTTGTTTTATATTCAGCGTTTTAGCGCCATGGTTTGTGTGAGTTTATTTATTTACCATTTTTTATTTTAAAAACAACAAAAAAAAAATGGTAGATTCTATTATTATTATTATTTTATTTGTTAAAATAGCTTTTTAGTTTTGATCATTGAAATTTATTTTATTTTAATCTTTTTGTATGTTCAATTTAACTCGTTATATTTATAAAAATGCTTTAAATTATTTTTTATGGTACGTTCCTTTATTATTACTATTATTTTTTTGAAAAATTATACTTTATTAACGTTTCTTTTATTAATCTAGGAGGTGATTGGATTTTGGAGTTGAAAAGAGAAGAGGAGAGAAAGTGGAAGAAGAAGAGGAAGAGGAAGTTGAGTGATTTAGAGATATGAAATAGTTGTTTGGAGATTTGTATTTTGGAGAGGAGATGTTGTAAAAAGTATTTATTTTATATTATTTTTTTTAATGTAATCATTGCATATTTATATTAATTATTAAATTTAATATATTTTATTTTGTATTATATGGTTAAAAATTAGAGAAAGTTTTGTGTGATATTTGATGAGATTAGATAAAATATATTTTATATTATATTATATGTTTGAAAATTAGAAAAATGTTGAAGTGACTTTAAAAAATTAAATAAAAGATTTGATGTGATGTTGGAGGAGAGGTTGAGAGGAGTTGATGTCATGAAAATAAATATGGAGTTGTGATGTATTATCTTGTTAATGTTTAACTAACTGTAATTCAATTTAACTTCATGGTTAAGTTGAATTTTGAAAAGTGGTAGATGGTTTGTCCTTCTTAATTTAAAAAAAAAATGATATAATTTTATAAATATAATTAAAATTTATATTTTGATTAAAATAATTTTTAATAAATCAGATAATTGAAAGTTTAGAATAAATGTAAAAGATCAAAATAGTATTTTTAATATTTTCTTAATTAAATTTTTTTTGGGCGATAGGATTTTAATTGTATACTTACTGTTAAAAATTCATCTCTTATCCTCTTTTAACACAATTGTAATCTTAAAATTTTTTAGGAGTGGTTAAAATGACATTAGTTCAATAATAATTGAAATATATTCTCAACTAAAATTTGTAGATTGAAACTCCGATCCCAAATATCGTTGTCCTGCAAAAAGAGGATACAATCGAGAGATAAATATCTATGAATTGACTAAGATAAACTTCATAATTTAAAATATTACAAAAGGTAACATTTTTTTATTTTTTTTATAATATATACTTTGAGATAGGAAAATTCAGTCCAAGCTTTGACGCTAAGAAACATCAATAAAAAAGGGGAACGAAGTGATTGGTGGGATGAGACTTAGAGAGTCCATTTAGTGTAGGTTGGAGTTTTTTTTTTTTTTTTTTTTTTTTTTTTTTTTGATACAACAATATTGGAAGAGGAAAAATTCTAATCTGTAACTTCATGGTTCTTAGGTTGTACAACATGCTCGTAGAACTATGCTCTTGTTTGACAGTGTAGGTTGGAGTTTAGTTTATTCTAATTTTAAATAGTTGAAATATATATTTTTTTAATTAGAAGAGGGAATGTTTGAAATCTTCTGTTTTGAACTCCAAAGGTTTGAAATTTTCAACTTTATAGATTGAATTAAAAAAGTTTCATTTAAAACGTTCCCACTTCATCACTAATTCTTTTGTCAATAGAACTTTGAGGTGAAAATAAATGTTCATTTTTATTCTTAAACTTAATAAGTTGTATCAATTTTTTAGGACAAACTTTCAAAATTTTCATCAAATTGAACGTGAACTTAGACAAATATTGCAATATTTATCTTAATTTCTAACTCACCCAACTTTCTTTAACCAACAAGCAAGGATAACCTTTTTTTATACATTTTAATCCAAGTCAAATATTGGGAAGAAAAAAAAAAAACAAATCTGAGTTGATTAAAAACTAGTCATTAACCTTTAAGAAACTAATTGTTTTTGTCATGGTTGCTATTCTACTATCAAATTTCTCTCTCATTATTTTTACTAATGAAGAATTCAACTCTAATTTAAATTAACTCTAATTAAATATTACCTACTCATTTTTATAGTAACAAATATATAGTATTTTGAGTTAAATTGAGTAAGGAAGTTGACAGAATAACAATAGTGACAATGGTAGTTTTTTTTTTTTTTTTTTAAATTTATTTTAATGTACTGGAAAAGTATATTTTGAAAGTTTAAGCTTGCGGTAAAGAAATTAACATTAAAGTAAAAAATAAATTATTAGATTAACAAACATTGTATTGATCAACAAATATCCATGTGACATACATTTTTTAGAGATTTAATCAAATAGTCTTAAACAATAAAATAGAATATGGTCCTCCTACTACTCTCATTTATCAACATATAATTAGCAGGATCACCGTGAGAAACACGATCATAATTCCTTTATTCTAATAGAGAAATATTTGCATGTTGCTATGACTGCATGCAGTTACTGAGATGGTCAAATTTTAATCACTTATTTTGTTTTTAATTTTGAGAAATAATTATTCAAAAGAAAAAAATTTTAAAAAAAAAGAGTAGCTAAAGTTGGTCATATTCATGGCTGCAGGCTGAGAATGCAAATATTTTATATTCCAATATTGGTTAAATTATGGTTATTTAAAATAATTTTTTAAAATTCAACAATTTAAGATACTTTATTTTGTGTTTGTCTACTAAAAAAAGAGAGAAGATATTCCATTTTTTTTATTTGATTTAAAAAATTCTCTTTGTGCTAAAGACCAAACTTTTACAAAATAAAGTATAAACTATTCTATTTTTGTCTAGGACTTTAAATTCACAAAACTTTATATGGTATTTAGGTTTTTAAAAATATATTTTTAACAATTGAATTAAAAATTTATAGAGTTGGAGAATTGAATGATCAGAATTTGAGATGATAATAATTGTTGTCATCAACAAAAACGAGCAAATTTACTTAAGAATATGTAAGTATTTTGGAAATATTTACCACCATTTTAGATCGCATCTTTTTATTTTCTTTTTTAAAAAATTGACTTTGATTGATTGGGACAAATGCTAAAGTGTAGAGTTTTTTTTTTTAAATAAAACAATATGATCCAATATGGAGGTAAGTATTTCCCAATGTACTTACATACTCTTAGGTAAGTTTTGCTCAACAAAAACATAGCTCTAATGGTATATGGTATCATCTATCTTGTTGTAGGTTTGAGTCCTTAAATCCTCAAATGTTGTTAATTGTTTTTTAAAAAAATGGTGTCTTCCGCAATTTATATGGACAATTAGATACAATTTAGGGTGTGTTTGGGCCACCAAGAATAAAAAGGAGAATGGAAATGGAGATAATTCATTGCGTTCGGGCCACCGTAAATCATTCTCCCATAATCACTTTCCAAAAATCATTTTTTTTCTTTCTCCTCTTAAATATTTTTTAATCTCTCCAACAAATTTGTATACATCACACCACTATTTTCCACTCTTATTATATACATTATTTTATTTTTCTCATAATTAACATTCACTTTAAACACCAATAATCATTCTCTCTATAATCATTCTATCTACCTATTCTCATTCTCATTGCCTCTTAATCATTACCATTCCCCTCCCCGAAACACACTCATACTATTTCGAGAATTGTTAATATTTTTAGAAAAAAAAATTATTATAAGTAATTATCATATCTATCAATGTATTTCTTTATTTAGATATTAGCTTAAACAATGTGTCTATACTGTTTTCAAAAAAAAAAAAAATGTAAAAGAATTATAAATTTTACTGAATATGTCAGTGGCGCAGTAAAGTAGTTCAACACTAACGTCATAGTTCGATCTCGAAAATCGATACTTGTCCCCTTTTCCATATATACTAAAAAAATTATAGATTTTCTATTTATGCCTATCCAAATTAATCAGAGTACCAAAAAAAAGAAAACGAAATTAGTCAGAAAAAAATGGTGCATTCCACGATTTATATGGACAATTAGATACAATTTACCTTTTCCAGAATTGTTAATATTTTTAGGAAAAAAAGTTATTATAAGGACAATTAGTCATAAGAAAATGGCGCCTTCCACGATTTATATGGACAATTAGATACAATTTACCTTTTCCAGAATTGTTAATATTTTTAGAAAAAAAAAAATTATTAGAAGTAATTATCATATCTTTCAATGAAGTTTCTATATTTAGATATTAGCTTAAACAATATGTGTGTATAGTTTTCGGATCTCTTCTTTGCTAAAATAATTATAGATTTTCTATTTATGCCCAACCAAATTAGTCAGAGTACTAAAAAAAAAAACTAAATTAGTCGGATCTAAATTACATAACTAACCCAACATATCATACACTGATAAGAATTAGAGTCAACAAAAATAGATGCTTTAATGTATATTCAAACTCATGAGTTCGAATTTCCTAACTCTTGATAATTGTAACCTAAAAAAAAAACAACAAAAACTAGAGCTGTATCTACATTAATATCTACATTTTATTTATGTCGTTAACTATAGAAAATTTGAAAACAAAGTCAAAATTTGAAAGCTATAAAATAACAATTTATACGTTAATATCTACATTTTATTTATGTTTATAAAAATGAAGTCAAAATTTGAAAGTTGTAGCCTTCTTTGGTAACCATTTTGTTTTTTATTTTTTAAATTTAAGCCTACAACAACTATTTTATCATATATTTTTTCTTATTTGAATGCCTACATCTTACCTATAACTTTCAAAAGTTTGTTTTTGTGTTTTGAAATTTTGTTGGTATTCACATACTTTATTAAAAAAAATTGGATACTTATAGGAAAGACGAAATACATTGTAGGAAATTTGAGTAAAATTATGCTTAAATTTCAAAAACCAAAAATAAAAAAACTAAGGATTCATTTGATAACCATTTGATTTTTTGTTTTTTATTTTTGAAATTTAAGATTATTTCTACTTAAATTTCCTACTGTATGTTCCATCATTCCTACAATGTATCAATTTTTATTTAAAGAAAGTATGTCAATGTTATTCAAATTTCAAAAACAAAACAAACTTTTGAAAGCTACTTTTTATTTCTTCAAAATTTGGTTTGATTTCTAACAATTTAGGTAAGATGTAGATATCCAAGTAAGAAAAGACACAATGTAGGATGGTTGTCGTAGACTTAAATTTCAAAAAACAAAAACTAAAAACAAAATGATTATTAAATGGGGCCTACAAAATATAGTTTTAAATTTTTTGTTTTTGTTTAACTTTGTTAGAATTTACATATTTATTTAAAAAAAAATTAAATCATATCTAGAGAAATTAACTGAATACAAGCTTAAATTTAAAAAATAAAAAATAAAAAATTAAGATATCAAATAGAGTCTAAATATTTATCAAACTGAACCTTAAAAATTGTTTTTTTGGAGCGTTAAAATTTGGCTTGTTTGTTTGTGGTTGTTTTTTCATTTTTTCGTGGATTGAAAAGTAGAGAAATGATAAGAAATGGTTAAGTTAAACAAAATAATGGGAAAAATGGGAAATTTTGAAATATGAAAATAAAGTAGCAGTTATCAAACTGAATCTTAACCGTTGATGAATTCTTATAGTAATGTAAAATATTGTTTTTCTTGAGAGAATGTAAAATGTTTTAATTTGAACAACATGAGAAATGGTGATTGTTACTTGCTTTGTACTACACTTTACTCCCCACCTTATCATTAAGGTTGGTGAACAAGCAACAGAAAGGATATGTATGACGATGATTAAAAAATAAAGGGATATATATGATGATGATGTGAGCCCCTAAAACCATAGAATTAGCATTGTGAGGCACTCACGAGTTGTTCACTTCGTGATAATCTAAAGGTATTATGAGAAAGACATCTGAATTACTTATTCTGTAGTAATGAAAAAATATCCAAACATCCTACCTGACAACCTATAATGCCCATTTAAGAGCAATTTGAATACTCTCCAAAAACATGGATTTTTAGATGTTCATGCAGAGGACATCCTTGAATGACACTTTTGCCCTTACATTTTTTTTTTTAATAAAATATTATATTTTTATCAATTTTTTCTCTATATTTTGTGTGTAGTTCGTACCTTAAAAAATAATATATTTTTTTTAGTATATAATTATTATACATTAACAAATATAATTATTCTCACTTTTATAGTTAGCAAATTTTCACTTGCTCAACTAATAAATGAATTTTAGTTTTTTGCTAGGTAAATTTATTTTAAAATATAATATTTAACTTAATAAAAAAAATACTTTATATAGATTTTAATTATATAAATTAATGTGTAATTAAGTTACAAGGACATTTAAGAAATTTTCATGAACAAAACTTATAAAATAAATACATTTTCTAAATACTCATAAAAATATTACTACAAAACAAACATGGTGATCTAATAATGCCGGACATCAGAAGATTCCAGTTATCCTAATTATTCTAAAGTAAACGGTCCCTTAAGGTAATCCTTGTTCGTTAGTGGACGGTTATTTATCATTTCATCATTAGAGATTTGAAAATCGAATAGATTGATGACATGTTGAATTGTTGAATTGATTGAATTTTAATTCAATTTCACCATCACCAATTTGATCTTAAAATTTGGTTATTTGAGATCATCTTGTATATAGTGTATATTTGTAAATACAAAAATTAAATAGAAATTTCAATCAAACATAATATTAAGAAGATGTTTTTTTCCTAAATTTGTCTGTATGCATTTTTTTTTTTCTTTATTTTGAAAAATAAATGGAAAGCAAATCAAAGAATTACGGCGTTTTTTTTTTTGTTTTTAAAATTTTTTTTTTGTTTTTTTTTTTTGTTTTTTAATTTTAACATTTTAAGACTCCTTTAATTTTTTTTCTTTTTTAAACAATAATCTAAAGTTGATATTTTCGAAAACAAAAATAGTTTTGAAACATAAATTTTGATTCGTTATTTTTATAAAACAGAAAACTAAAATGATTTATCAAACTTATATAATTTTTTTTTTGTAAAATAAAAAATAAAATATTAGAAATAAAAAATAAAAATAAGACATGGTTAATAGGATCCTAAACAATTTGATTTGTCTTCAAAGTCTGCATCTTTATTTTGTCACACCCAAATATTCAATTGAATAACTTTAAGGCGAGTGGTTCAATGATTTGTCATCCATTTGGTCTAAAGTGTTCCACTTTTTCCTTCTTTTAAAAAAGAATCAAAGATTGGCTTTGCCGCCGCTCCTCATCAACGGACAGAATTTCACTATGCCCCACACTTGAGCTGTTCATTCATTCATTCAATTTTTGTTAATATATATCATATGAATGTGGTTATTTGTCAAAGGATTGGTTGTTTCCGCTAATAAGTGGTTTAGAGTTGTGACCTTAATTAAAAAATCATTGAGTATGTGATCATCGATATGATATATGACATGGTCATGATTATAATCTGTGAGTTAATTTAACGAAGTGCTATAATGAATATTGCTATTGAAATGTGCTCACGATGGATTATATATGTGGTGCTTCGATGAGGAATGCTCATGTAATATAGTAGCGTGCTATATAGAAATATTTGAAATTGAGCTTGGATGTGCTTACGTGAAATTTAGAAAGATGATTAATTCGATGATTGAGATTCGTATGTGGTACTTTATTTGAATAATAATCTTATATTTATTAGATAAACGATATATCACGAGTATATAAGTAAGGACACATATTTCAATTAAATATTTTGGATGAAACATAACAAAGTCTAAAGAATTTATGCTACAAATAGACAATATTATATCATACCAATATAAAATATTTGTCCAAAGTTGTCATCCCTACTCACACCAAATGCATTTTAAAAACTATTTAGACCATAAAGTGAAATTTGGTAGTTCTCATGACACTAAACAATTACTTTTTAAATGAATATTTGAATTCTTATTCATTTTGTTTCTCTTAAAATAAGTTTTTTTTTTTAGTTTCAAAAGGTTCACTTGAATTGTACAAATATTTTGAAAATGAAAACATTATTTATGATTTTAATTTATACAAAATAAAAAAACTAATTAAATCAAAATATAAAAAATATAAACCACAAATGGAAGTATGGTTAATAAGTTAAATTTAAAACCAAAAAAAAAAAAAAAAAAAAGGTAATCTAGTTCAACGGTGGTCACGAGTTTGATCTTGAGAATTAGTATTTGTCTCTCATTTATTTGAGAGCAGTACCTCTTTATAGGATTTGTGGTCCATTTCTCCCAATTTTTATTAAAAAAAATATAAAAATTTAATAATAATTAAATAAAATTTTATAAATCAGAAAATATTTAAATATACAAATTCTCTTCATTATTATATTATACAAATTTCTCTAAAATGTTTCTCAAAAAAAAAAAAGGGCTAAAATTATATTATTGTGAAAATAATAACTAAATAATCATTGATGAAAATCAATTAATTAAAAAAAAAAAAAAGAATATTGGATAATTAGAATACCGTTGGGACCCATCGGCAAATTGGGAACTTTGTCGGCATCCCTTGCAATGCGTTTCCTTCTTTTCTCAAATCCCCATGTGAAAATGATTCACTCTCTCGGCAATCCGCGTTTGTTTGTCAGTTCTTCCTTCTCCACTCGTCACTGGATTGGATCTTCTAAACAACTTCTCAATCCCAATGCAATGGCTTCGATTCTTCAACCTCTTACTTTCCCTCACTGTTGCTGTTCTTCACATTTGCCTCCAAAGAACCGCTCTCGCCGGTGATCCCTACGTCTTCTTCGATTGGTCTGTCTCCTACATCTCCGCTTCTCCACTCGGAGTTAAACAGAAGGTTTCTTCTCTAATTTTTGGATTTCTTTGTTAGAAACTGTGGGCGTTTTCGAGCATTTGTCGTTGTTCTGATTATTCTGCTGGTTTTGTGTGAAATTTTGGTTGCTGTGGTTTTGATGTAGTTTCTAATTGTTACCCAATTTAGTTTCCGTAGTTAGTGTGACTGTATAACTTATCTTTCGCGATTAACCTTGTGTTAAATTCTGATGGTTTCGTGTAAAAAAATTTGGTTGCTGTGGTTTCGATGTAGTTTCTGGTTGTTACCTATTTAGTTTCCGTAGTTAGTGTAATGAGTTAACCTTGTGTGTAAAATTCTGATGGTTTCGTGTAAGATTTTGGTTGCTATGTTAGCGGACTCTATTGCGGGTTGAGTAAAAAACGAACAAAAAAAATAATGATTGAATGAATGGTCAAGAAGGGTATTAAGTACCTATATGGCTATGAGTTCAATTCATTATCGTCACCTTCCTAGTAATTAATTTCCTACGGATTTACTTAACATCCAAATGTTTTAGGGTGAAGTGGTATGTGATGTGAGAACAGTTGAGGTGCGCGTAAGATGACTTGGACACTCACAAATATAAAATGAAAGAAAGAAAGAAAAGTGTGTAAAAAGACGACTTAGGAACAATTTGTGAAGTTAACTTAACCATTAGTACCTAAATGAAACTAAGTCTAAATTTGAATTAAATTAAAACTTCAAAAATATTGGGAGGAAATTGAATTTAAGTCTAGAGGATAAATACTAAAGTTATAATTTAACTAATTCTTAAAATATGTATTTAGGTAGTCCTAATATTCCTCAATTGTGGGAATTCCGCGTTTCTACTATTTTTATATTGGAACTATGACCGAAGTCCCATGTTGATTAAGAAAGGAGATGAATATGACTTATGAATATATAAATATTTAATAGCTATTTTAAAGTCATAAGAACTTATGCCTTTGTAGAAATATGTGGAGTATTTGTTGGAATGTAATTCATGAAAATATTCAGATTATGTCTTAGTAGTTTCTTCTGTTTCAACTTTTATATTAAGTGCTCTAATGGACTTGAACTGCAAGTTCCGAGATATTTTTGTCTCTTTACTGACTTCATATTTTATGTAATGTTACTGACAGGTCATTGGGATTAACGGACAGTTTCCTGGACCTGTTCTCAATGTCACCACGAATTGGAATGTTGTCGTCAATGTTAAAAATGACCTTGATGAGCCTTTGCTTCTGACATGGTATGAAATGAACTACATTCATCATGAGATTGAAAAAATGTATGGTTAAGACCCCGTTTGATAGCCGTTTGGTTTTTGAAATTTAAGCTTATTTTTACTCCATTTTCCTACCATGCGTTCCATCTTTCCTACAATGTATCCATATTTCCTTAAGAAAGTAGGTGAATATTAACCAAATTTTTAAAACAAATACAAGCTTTTGGAAGCTACTTTTTTTGTTTCTAAATTTTAGTTTGGCTTCTAAAAATATAGATAAGATGTAGATATCCAAGTAAGAAAAAATATATAGTAAGGTAGTTGTAGTGTAGGGTTAAATTTCAAAATCAAAAATTAAAAATAAAATGGTTATCAGACGGAAGCTAAGTTATACAACACTTTAAGTTTGATAGTTTCACCTTTTTAGTCGAGTGCTTTAAAAAAAAAACTGTCTAAACTGTCTTTGAAATTTCTTACCTTTAATTCAACAATGATACATTATGCATATTAAAAAAAATGTTGGCAGATCTGGTACACAAATAATAAAAGGCAGGCAATCTGATGAAATAATATGCTTCGAACTATAATAGAATTGATACCCTGCTTCAAAAAGAAGGTTTGTTGTATGTGGCACTTTATTTTGTAGTAAGATCTGTTAAGACTGGAAGTAGTGATTTTGTTGTCATTTCAATTCAGGAACGGTCTACAACAGAGAAAAAATTCTTGGCAAGATGGTGTTTCTGGGACTAACTGTCCAATCCCTGCTGGGTGGAACTGGACATATCAGTTTCAGGTCAAAGATCAGATAGGGAGTTTCTTTTACTTCCCTTCCTTGAACTTCCAGAGAGCGGCTGGTGGATATGGGGGAATCACCATAAATAACAGAGATGTTATACCATTGCCTTTTCCGGAGCCAGATGGAGATATCACAATCTTTATCAGTGATTGGTATACTAAGAATCATAAGGTCGGTTTTGAGTCTGATTTGGTTATTGCTTTTGCTGATATAGGCTAACGGCTTAAACCTGAAACTGCTTTTCCTTTCTTGGTCTTATGTTTGATAATGCAAAACATAGGAATTAAGGAAGAATGTTGAGAATGGGATTCCTCTTGGTGTCCCTGATGGCATCCTCATTAATGGCGAGGGTCCTTTTCGCTTCGATAATGCTCTTGTTTCTGATGGCATTCCTTTTCATACAATAAATGTTGAACTTGGTAAGTTACAATTTAATCATGAATTTGTCTTTCAATATTTGATTGAACTCTTGACTTTTTTTCATGTACGAACACATTATTTGTTTATATACTTTTTCAATAAGAAACTTTGATTAAGGGAAATGAAGTAAAAAGTGGATGAGCTTTGGATGAAGTTTATTGTCTTTAAACTCTCCTATGAAACCAACCAAGCAATAAAACTGATCTTCTCAATCAAGGTGAATATAAAGGAGACAAAAGTGGATGAACTTTGGATGAAGATTTGGTTGCAGTGTTCTGGGGGTATTTGGATTGAGAGAACAACAGGATTATTAGAGATGAAGAAAGGGTATGATGAGGAGGCTTGACAGATTTTTAGATTAAATACCTCCTTATGGGCATCAATCATAAGACCTTTTTATAATTATGACCTTGATCTTGTTCTTTTGGATTGGAGTCCCTTTTTGTAGTAGTCTTGGACTCTAATGCAACTCCTACACTTAGTTTTCTGCTCTTCTTAACACTAATCCGTTTAATCATTGATGCTTAAAATGCCTTATTAATCTACAATAGATATTCAACTTTGACGCCTGCAATTTTATCTTTGGAGTACGAGTATCTCTTTTCCATTACCCAACCCCCTGTCCCCATCCCTATAAATCCGAATGCAGTTGCATGGATAACTCATGAAGCCATGATAGGGTAGAAATCTTTCATTCAATATTCTGTTTTGATGTTGAAATTTTTAGTTCACTGAAAGATCACATGTTCTAAGTGGTTCTTGAAACTAGCTAGCATGATATAGCCTTGAGAAGGAAGTTGGATAAGATTTTATTTTACTCCAGAGCCTATGGAAGCTGCAAATGTTCTATTCCTTGAAAATCTTTATCCAAAGGCTACAAACTATATATTATTTTATGATTTCCCTACTCTGTTTCTCATTAGCTGTAAATTGAATTCACCATAGGATTTGACACTTTGTTCCAAAAGCCATCTTCAATTATTTCGTCAGTGAGCATATAGCACAAACTTGTGTATATGAAGGCATTAACATTTCTCTTGAATATTAATTGATGGCTAATTTTTTTTTCATTAATCTTAACCAGGAAAAACATATCGCCTTCGAGTGCACAATATTGGAATCTCAACAAGCTTGAATTTCAGAATACAAAATCATAACTTGCTTCTGGTTGAGACTGAAGGGTCATACACAGTTCAGCAGGCTTATGAAAACATGGATATTCATGTGGGTCAATCATACTCATTTTTGGTAACAATGGACCAAAATGCTAGCACTGATTACTACATTGTTGCCAGTTCTAGATTTCTTAATTCGTCATCTTCGGCTGGAACTACTGGAGTGGCTGTTCTGCACTACTATAATTCTCAGGGACCTGCTTCAGGTCCTCTTCCTGATCCTCCTAATGAACTGGACACATTTTTCTCAATGAATCAAGCAAGATCGATAAGGTTGTAGTTAAGTTCATGTTCTTTTTGTTGACAAAAGACATCTTTCCTATTTCCTTAAAACGAACGAAAAGAAAAGGAAGAAGGAAACAAATTCTGTTAAAAGAAAAGAAAAAAGTATCAACACAACGTTGATATGGTTTATGTTATTTTGTCTCTAGGACTAGAAATGGTGTCAATATTAATTTCTCTCCGATGGTTGCCGTACAAGTTCTTAGCTCAATTTTCTTAGCTTTAAAATGAAGAAACTCATTGATGGAAGAGCTCTGTTTTCTCTTAAGTCTTCTTCCATTTCTTCACGTGCATGCAATATTTTTATGGTTGTCTCATTATTTTAAGTCTTCTTATGATTAGATGGAATGTTTCTGCCGGTGCTGCCCGTCCAAACCCGCAGGGATCATTCAATTATGGTCAAATCACCGTCACAGACGTGTATGTGATACTAAACCGACCTTCAGAGCTTATAAATGGGAAGTGGCGACGGACACTCAATGGCTTATCATACTTTGCACCCTCAACTCCTCTCAAGCATGCTCAACAATTTAGCATCCCAGGCGTCTACAAACTCGATTTTCCAACTAGAATGATGGATAGGCCACCAAAACTTGACACTTCTTTGATTAATGGTACTTTCAAAGGTTTTATGGAGATTATTTTTCAAAACAATGACAAAAATGTACAGACCTATCATTTGGATGGCTATGCATTTTTTGTTGTTGGGTGAGTATATTGAATTTTAGTAACCTTTGCCTTTGCTAATTTCTAGGACTTCAAATTTAACTAAAGCGTTCCCTGTATATGTGCAGCATGGATTTTGGAGTGTGGACTGACAATAGCCGAGGGACATACAATAAGTGGGACGGTGTTGCCCGCTGCACAACACAGGTAAACTAGTCCATCTAATCTGTTGTTTGGAGGGAAGAAACAAAAAGATATTTGTGGAGCATGTGCTCGGAGCTTTGTATGAAAACATAATGGTAGATGGAGCAAACTAACTGAAGTAGAAAATATATGGAAAAATAATGGATCATGTTTGGAGAAAGATATAATTATCTTCCTAATTTAACTGAAATCCAAAGTTGCAAATAAATATAAAAAGTTCATTTTGAAATTCCTACATAGAGGCTCATAATGAGAATGAGTAATCGGACTCATATCTTTTGTGGTTAAAGGTCTTTCCTGGAGCTTGGACTGCAGTTCTAGTGTCCCTTGACAATGCTGGCATATGGAACCTGCGTTCCGAAAATCTCGACTCGTGGTATTTGGGCCAAGAACTTTATGTGAGTGTTGTGAATCCAGAGGTTGACAAAAGTGAGATAACTATGCCTGATAATACTATATATTGTGGTCTTCTTTCTTCCTTGCAAAAGTAAGTCGGTAACCTTATTCTCATCTTGTTTATAATAGCATATGATTTTCTTATTGGATTAAGTGGGAATCTGTTAGATGGCATCTTATAATTTCTTTAAAAACTTACCTATGTGGGTGGTTAAGAATTGAAAGAAACATCCCACGATTTGGATAGATTTATAGGCATTGTTCTTCCCCATACTTTACATCTAATGACGATGACAATCCTGAAAGATTTCCGCATTTGTATGATATTGTCTATTTTGAATTTATAACTTCGTGACTTTGTTGTTTTTTGTTTCACCCAAAAGGTTCCGTATTTACATATACAAACAAAGTAGTCTCATATTAGTTAGACAAAGATTAATTGGAAGACTTATATGCAACTTCCTTTAGCTCGGAGTTTCTTCTCTTTATTTTTGTATATTTCATCGCATCAATAACATATCTATTTCATATATTTTTAGTAAAATAAATATTTTCTTATTTCTTCTTTTCTGCAGGGATCAATCTCAGAGATTCAAGTTCTCTGGTGTGGCCTCAAGTGCTAACCCATTTCATTCTATTATGGCTGTACTAATCATGACTTTGATGGCAACACTAATCAGGTAACAAAGTCTGTGAATGTTGTGTAGACATACATCATTAAATCAATGTGCTGAATAGAATAGGATTATAGAGGCAGATTGGTAATCTGATTTTTTTTTTTTTTGAAGTAATTTTTTATTAGGAAAGAAGATGTATTAATTATCAAATAATGTATTGCGAGGAATAGAAACTTCAACATTTTGTAATATATTCAAGTTCCCACGGAAAGAAGACGTATTTCTGGGATGAATGATGGAATATTATCCTCTTAAAGTGTATAGTGTAAATTTCCTAAGAGTTATCTTAAAAACTAACGAGTAATACTTACTTAACGGTGGATAAATAATTTGAAAATACTTACTTACCTTAAAACCACATCTTTTTACTTTTTTCAAAAAAATTGGTTTTGATTGATGGAGAGAGAAATGCTAAAGTGGAGAAAAAAATGCAAAAAAATAAAAACATGTAGTTCTTCTAAGCTAAGTATTTTCAAAATACTTATTCATCCTTAGGTAAGTAGATAAGTATTGCTCAAAACTAAATATAGTAAGGGAAACTGCTTAGATAAAATAGTTTGGAGTATTTACAAGTTGGCACAGACACTGGCACATTAAAGAAATCATCATTTTGATCTTTAAATTATTATGTTTGTTCTATTTTAGTTCTTATATTTTTAAATGTTCAATTTTGATAATGAAATTTTTATGTTGGTTCAATTTTAGTCGGTGGACTTTCAATACAATTTGATTCCCTAAACTTTAGAAAACTGTTGAACTTATATCTTTCTCTCCATTTTTCTCTTCCATCTTCGCTTAATTTTCTGTTCTTTAATTAAGAGAAGGGGAGTGAGGCCGGTAGTAATGTTTCTTATGATTCGAAGTGATTTAGTTTTGTTCATTAAAGGATAGGCTTTGGAATTATTAATCCCATTTCCCTCAACTATTAAAAAAAAGGTGTTTAGACGTGGAATTGTAGAGTGATTATTTTAAGTAAGTATAAATGAGGGATTATTTTGAGTGATCTCCCGTTTGAGTTGTTTGTTTGTTTGTTTGTTTTTTTAACCGATGAACATCGGTTTAGTAGGAATTTTGCAAAATTTGAATTCCTAAAATTTGATGAAGAGTATATAGCATAAAATATAAGAAAAACAGAGAGTTGGAGAGTGAAACTGGGATGAAAGCGAACAGAAGATGGATGAGAAAAATGGAGGAGAGGGTTAGTGGAACCATGTTAATTTCATTGTAAGGGTTTAATCCCCTGGTGCTCGATGTAGTCTAAGAAGATATTTTCAGGAGTTTTTTCTTTAAGGAGATGTTTGGATAAGATTTTGAATGAGGAGTTAATTTGAGAAATTATTTTGAGTAGTTAGAAATTAAAATTTTTGTGATCAATGGTTTGAATATAAATTTTTATGGAAAAGTTGCAGCAAAATGCTCGTTTAGATGTATTTTTTTTGTAGAGAAATTAATGACAATAGTTTGTTTGAATGTAGATTTAAAATGAAGTGTTATTTTGAATAGTTAAAAATGAATGATTAGAAATGAGTAGTTAAAAGTTGTATTTCAAATAACCTAGTAATATAAATATTTTTTATAACGTTTATAGTTCTAATTTATGAATTATTTTCATTCAATATTATTGGGTTTTATTAATTGAATCGTTAATTCGATGATTAAAATAAATTTTAAAATATATTTGTCTTGTCATTATTTTTAAATATATTTATTATTGGTTGAGCAGCGTCGCCGTCTGTACCCACATCGCCTGCAAAAACGAACTAAACCAGCTCTTTACACCTGCGCCAAAAGGTCTCTCCACCTACGCCCTTCTTTATTTTAAAAATAAAATAAATCAAAC
>JBBMKA010000001.1:9411222-9444356 GCA_037833695.1 Sechiopsis laciniata
GTAAGGGTTTAATCCCCTGGTGCTCGATGTAGTCTAAGAAGATATTTTCAGGAGTTTTTTCTTTAAGGAGATGTTTGAATAAGATTTTGAATGAGGAGTTAATTTGAGAAGTTAGAAATTGAAATTGTTGTGAGCAATGATTTGGATATAGATTTTTATGGAAAAGTTGCAGTAAAAAATTCGTTTGGATGTAGGTTTTTTTGTAGAGAAGTTAATAACAATAGTTTGTTTGGATGTAGATTTAAAATGAAGAATTATTTTGAAGAGTTAAAAATAAATAATTAAAAATGAGTAGTTAAAAGATTAGTAATATAAATGTTTTTTTATAAGGTTTATAGTTTTAACTTATGAATTATTTTCAATTCAATATTATTGGGTTTTATTAATTGAATTGTTAATTTGATGATTAAAATAAATTTTAAAATATATTTGTCTTGTCATTATTTTTAAATATATTTATTATTGGTTGAGCAGTGTCGCCGTCTGTACCCACATCGCCTGCAAAAATGAACTCAACCAGCTCTTTACACCTGCGCCAAAAGGTCTCTCCACCTACGCCCTTCTTTATTTTAAAAATAAAATAAATCAAACAAATCCCAACATTTCTAAATACTAAATTATCACAAGTCTTTAATTAGTATTATCTCAAAAAAAAGGTCTTTAATTAGTAAGTCACTAATTATTATTCATACTAAATATTATAATCAACTCAACCGTTTAAACCACTCCTCAACTATTTTATTTTTGGATAATAAAAATATGCTGTATTTCATCCTATTATAAACACTGCCATAACCTTCCAGGGGAACTTTATTATTCAAAAAAAATAAAAAGTACTATATATAAATATATATAATAGTTTAAAAATATTATTTTGGTTTTTAAAAAAAAAAAAAAAAACTAACGAATATGGTAAAAGTTTAATTTTAGTTATTAAACTTTGTTTGTTTCATGTTGGATGAGGTAAATTTAATTACATATAATATATATTAAACCACAAATATTCAATGATGCATAATAGAAATAAGTTTATTTTTAATTTAAAGAATAATTATGTAAAAGAAAAAAAAAAGAATGGCCAAAATTAGCCACGTTAGTGGTTGCACAACATGCAAATATTTTTCTTTTCAATAGAGGAATATTTGCATGTTGTCCAGTAGCATGCAGCCACTAAGGTGACCCAATCTTAGCCATCTGAGGAGGAATATTTGCATGCAGTCACTAAGGTGATCCAATCTTAACCATTCATTTTATTTTTAATTTTGAAGTATAATTATTTTAAAGAAAAAAATAAAAAATGGATGGCCAAAATTAGGCACTTTAGTGGCGGCATGTCTGGGCAACATGCAAATATTCTTCTTTTCAATAAACTAAATTATTAACTAGAAACTTAATCCCTAAAATTATTATCCTACTCGTCCTTTTTCAATAAAAAAGAAAAGAAAAAGAAAAAGAAAAAGGAGGGATTAAATCGCCTCTACAAAACAAAACACCTTCTTCTGTTCCTCCTTCGTTTTCAAAGTTTTCATTTCTCTCTGTTCTCTAATGGCTTCTCCATATGCTTTCAATGTTCTCATAGTAGACAGCGACGAAAATATCAAACGAGAAGTGGAGAGTATACTGTTAAGCACGAACCTGTATGGAGGTACGTTTTCTTTTCTTTCAAAACTTATATCTCTGTAGGTAGGTATAGGTATACGAATACTTACTCGGATACTATGGTTTTTGTATACAATGGTGACACATTCAAGTGCTGAAGAAGGTATATCACTACTTAGAGGAGGCTTGCTAAAGTTTGACTTTATCTTCTCTGGACTTCCACACTCAGATCCTCGGGGTCATGAGCTTGTAAGGATACATTTTGTTATATCTAACTTTATAATGTCCAATTCTTTTAATTGATAATTATTAATTACTCACAACTTTATAATATCCAATCTAGATCAAAACCCAGCAATATACTACAATATATGGTGAATTGTCGCGTCACGTGTCTTACCCGTGATATAGTTAAGAACTACCTCTAGGTATTTTCAAAATTTGATTCCTTTACCTCTTTTACCATAAAAGATTATCAATAAGCTAATTATTTTCTTTTGTGCAGAAACACAAAAGAAGGGTAAAAAAGCTGAAGCTGAAACTGCTCGAAACAACTGACTAACGGCAAAAGAAAACAACTCATAGCTTAATTAGACTTTTTTTAAATTTCTTTCATGCTTGGACTTTCGTTTAATTTATGTTATGTTTAGACTTTTTTTTAAAAAATTTCTTTCATACTTCGACTTTTTAATTTTTGTTATGCTTAGACATTTGTTAGTTTCTTTCATGCTTGGACTTTTTAATTTCTGTCATGCTTAGACTTTGAGCTTAATTCTCTTTTTAATTGAATTTATGTCAAGCTTTATAATTAGTTTGATTATTTCATCAATATATTCAGTTCCAAATCAGTTTGATTGCGTTGATTAAAATTGAGTATTATTGCACTACGAACAATAAAAGAGAAGTTCTCATCACTCAAGATCAATTGTTGCTTGCATATATATATATATATATATTTGCCATAATTAAGTCTAACTATTTTTCAAGTGCTTGATATGAAGAGTGGCATAAAGGTATTTATACATAATTTTTAAAAGAGAAATTTCATTAATTAATCAGCCAACAACTTAATACAAACATTCTCGACATGGCAACCAAATCAAGGAAGAGACTGCCTTTTAAAACATAAAACATAAATTAATACAATCATATTTTTTTCACCTAATAGGGACATTCTTCCAAAAAAAAAAAAAAAAAAAAATCTTCATAAAAGACCTCCCAACAAACAAAAAACTAAAATTTTTGGTTGGCTAGTAAATATAGATGGGAGCAATCTCTAACATACCAATCAGGTGCATAATATTAATAATATTATCGTTAAATTCATGAAAAGATTTAATAACATTAAAAATAAGATTACAAAAAAAATGAGTCAAATTTCCTAAGAATTCACATCTATGAATCCTACCATTAAAAACTTCTCCAAACTATATCCAACATGCAAATAAAAGGTTGTAGAATCACGAGCCTTTATTTTTTGTATCTAGACTTTTTTTTTTAATCTATATGAATTAATTGTCACTTTGGATGGAATATTTCTACCTTTTATAAGCTATGAGTTGGATGGAAAGGAAATAACCTACTTTGACCACCGCTAAAGGTTAATACATTATTTATAAAAATGTACAACAAAAATATTAACAAATAAAAGATCTAAATCCTTAACTATCTAAATTATTTCTTAGAATATATTTTTTATTTGAGAATTTAACAAACAAACAAAACTCCACCAACATCTCGAGATGTTTTAAAAAATTGTAAGATTTACTCAAATTTATCAACATGAAGTAGAAAGGTTGCAAAGTAGAATTCATTTGACTTACGCCTTACAATTTAAATACATAATATCAACATTTAGGAAGAGTGAAAAAATTAAAGAAATTACGAAAAATTCTAAATGTTGTGAAAAAATGGTAAGGAAAATGTATTTGTTATAATGTAAGTTGCGAGTTACAAACAATTTTAAAACTTAAGAAATTAATTATATCATTTTATTAGGTCAATTAATATAAAAATATTTAAAATCGAATGGATCATGGCACAATTGGTAATCTAATTTGGTATTAATTTATTTCTACTCCACGATCACGGATTCATACCCAAAAATTGGTATTTAGTTTTTATATTCTTTGAGAGTAGTAATACTCTCTATGTAGGATTTGTTGGTCTATCTCCTCAATATATGTACTAAAAAAAATATATTTAAACCATTTAAATGGTAGTACAACCTTTTGCATTCTAAGTAACCATGGAGCTTTCTAGACATTTATTATTATTAATTGTAATAATAATTTCAAATAAATTATTACTCATAAATAAATTTAAAATTCTTTTTAAAAAATGTAAAACTAAATAATAAAAATGTAACATAAAAGAGAGGACGTCTTTTAAAAAGGGAAGTCTTTAAATTTAAATATAATCTAAACAAAATTAAATTTTTAAAAAAGAAAAAAAAAGCATAATTAAATTCATTTGCACACGAGGCAACCTCACGTTAGTCGCTAGTCAGGTATTTTTATTAATTTAAATAAACCATTTAATTAATTTCAATGCCATAAAATTAATTTAAATCAAAGGAAACAATTATCAATTGACTAAGGACTCACCCAGTTATGAAATTGGAAAAATTTGGGGCGTTACACCGACCCCCTCAGGGGTCGACCTAATGACCAATGACCCTCGGGGGTCTGTCTCAATCGTTTCAACTACTCAAAGGTTGTTACGCTTCAAGTCATTCCAACAGTTACGAATAGAATAAATAGGCGGATGAGTAAGAAGCTATTGAAGGCTATTCTAAGCACTCTAGGCTAAGCTACCCTCAAGCTATCAAAGCTCTCTACACTCCACTTATTTTTCGACCAGGCATCGGAGGCCATGTGGCTCACACCACACTGGTGACACTGTTTGTTGTTTTACAGGCTATCTTGTCCCCAGTAATATAAATATTATCGTTGGTCCCGAGGAACCAATTTTCGATATCAACAACGTACTTCAACTATTATTACGAGACATACCAATAAGATTTAGATGCGAAAAAACCCTCTTAATTACTTAATGGCCAAATTATTCCCTTTATTTGAATTTGATGAAAGAACAAATTTAAATATGATGCAAAAACATTATAAATATTAGGCTATTCATCAGAAGAGGAAAAAAAACTTGTTAGTAAAATAAAAATTCATAAATTCAAATTAAAAAGGAGACAAAAAATTTAAAAATAAACCAAATTTGAATGGTAAACAAAATAAAAAATCATGATTCTAATTCTAATTGGCAACTCATATCCTCTTAATCGAACACACTAATAATTGCTCTGGCTTATGCTCATGTATCATCTTTATCCAACAATTTCAATTGAGACAAATGTTTTTATTTTTTTAACTTTTAAAGAATTTTTTTAAAGATATTTCGGTTTTTATTTATTTATTATAAACAACGTTTTTTTTTTTGCTGAATGAGTTTACTTATTTTTACGATTAATCTAATTTGTACTTTAAACTTCTTTTTGTGAATGATTTTGATTGGTCTTTTTTCTTCTAAATGATTTAAAATTTAATTAATTTATATGTTTGCTAAAATTAGTATATCTTTGCTAATTTTTAAAACTTATAACAAATTCTCATTAATTAACTAAAAAGCCTAGATTGTTCTTAAAAAAAAAAGCCTAGATTTAAGATTAGGAGATTTGTGTTTAAAATAAATTTAGAAGATTTGTTAGGTTGTTATTTATAATATAAATTACTATTAGTTAACTCAATAACCTAGATTTAAGGTTTAAGGTAACCGAATGAATTAGTGACATGTTGGTTTTCATAGTAATTCATTTCAACTTCATGATCAATCTTAAAAATAGATATTTGAATTTCAACTTATTTGAGAGGATTAATTGATCCCTCTCCACCAAATTTTTACTTTTAAAAAAATTATGAGTACATTAGTCTAATACCTTAAAAAAAATGACATGACATGATTCCTATTTAATTTATTGTTTAGAAAAATGGAGAAACTATATTTAGCCATTAATATAAAATCTAAAATTAGGTAGTGATTTACTAATTATTTTGGCACATTTAGTTAATACTCTCCTTGACCCAAAATAATATATTTGATAAGACTCTTCTTTTTAGGAAACTAATGATAAGATTAGATTTGATCAAAATTAAATTATAATATTTGAAAATAGTTTTAAAAAAATTGCTAACATTACTTTTCTTTTCCACACGCAAGAAGATTCCATGTAAACTAACGTTTTTCAAATCCAAGATAGCCTTTAGATTTTTAAAACAAAACGTAAAAAACAATATCTAAATTGATTTTTTAAACAAAACGTACAATAATATCTAAATTTATTCCTAACAAAATATATTACTGTTTGTTATATACATATATATATGGCTCTAATTTCAAAATACGAAGCACTCTATTTCACCATTCTTCAAATCGTTAGTGAAGTTGCATTGGATATGGCAGGTATTTGTAAGTCGATTTTTAAATTTAAATTTGGTATACAAGGTGTTAACTAAGAACTGCATTTGACTTAACCATATAATTGATTTGAATATTCAACCACAAACTTATGTTAGAATCTCTTATTCCTTATCTCTCATTGTTGCAATGAAAAATTAAATTCTTGCAAACTATATAATGATTTGATTGTTGTGTTCTAGTGATAGTTACTTCGTATTTTGAGTAGGTAGAATTGAGTGCAGTATTGATTTTATCCGAGAATTGGAGTTTGCTAGCACTTGCTCCACTAAAAAGTTGAATTCCTCAAACCGAAGTGGATCATACGACATGGTTAATTGGTACTACAAATATTTAGAGGAAAGATTAAAAATAGAAGAAGGTAAACGAGATTGTTTCATTTGGACTGAAGCATCCCACCGAGTTTTTGTTGAAGCCTACAAAAGTTTAACCTTTGAAGGTAATTTCCATTGCTTTTTTTCTATAATTCCACCCTTTTGTATGCCCCTGACATATCGTAATATAAATATCTTTTTTGACAAAATAGATTTCTCTAATATTTATTAAATATACTTTCAATTTTTAATCAAATCTAAAAAAAAAAATATTAAAAGCAAATTGTCTAATGACAATAAAAATTAATGTTCACTTTCAATATGCTAACCAGAGTTGCTAAGTGGTATTGTGTACACCTAATAATCAAGAGGTTATATGAGTTTGAATCCCCTACCTTCAATGGTTGTGATCTCAAAAAAAAAAAAAAAAAGGAAGTGTTATTTCAATATCAATACAAGTTATTTCGGTCTGTAAGTTTCTCTTTCTATTGAATATATTAAGTTTGCCATTATTATGTATTTGGAAGTAAATTTTATAAGGTTATTGAATATTTATAAGGAAAAAAATGGTGCATTAGGAAGTAAATTTTATTTGTATGCATAAACCATGGACCCCAATTTTGTGTATTTGAAAATGAATGTCCATTGTATTCATCTATCTCATTTGTATGATAGCCCTAAATTCGGAAGAAAAAAAAGGTGCATTGAGTTTTTTTTTTTTTTTTCCTTCCTTTTAATGTTGAGATTATATTTTATTCATGTACAAACTTTTTTTTTTTTATTCATGTAGAAACTGATCCAACTACAATAGCTGAATATATGAAAGATCATGGTGTTAAAAACATCACTTGGCCAATTGTTGAAAGCCACATTCTGGTATATATTATATAAATATATTTGATTTTCCTTTTTTTTAAGCTAAACTTTAAAATTAATTTTTAAATATACATGTAGAATTATGAACTATATCTCGAAACAAGCTATCTCAGGACTAACAAATCTGCTAAACTATCATTTGAATCCACTTCCCATGTGAGTGACACAAATAATTTATCAAAGTTTGAAAGCTCACAAGATTATGAGGGACATGTCTCCAACATTAGGAATTCTATCATATGGTCGGACAATGCTCACTTAATCAAACTCTTAGATGCTAAACCACGACCAACTACACAGGTATCCAGTCTAAAGAACTTCTTTTGTGTGTTTTTATAATATTTATCTCTTATCATGTATTACATAATTTGGGGATTAATTACCTATTCCTAACCTTAAAAATGGCGGGCCTACTGATATTTAATTTATGAACTTAATATAAATTTAAACATATTTACTATATATATTTATATTAAATGTAATAATAATTTTTTTTTTTATTAATTTTATTCGTGTATTGATTCGTAGATATGGAAGTGGATTTGTAGCAACCAAATTTCTTCTTCACGGAAAATACATGCTCACTTGCACATTTATAGAAAGGGAGCTGAGCATTGTTTACTTTCTCGCAGGAATTTTGAACACCGTGCACAAAAATGTGTCATTCACAATTTTTTTGAGTAAACTTTAGTCATTTAAAATTATACATTCAAATTCAAATTCTTTTTCTTTTTTTATGAGAAATCATATTCATATTTTTCGAGTTAAAGAATTATTAATAAAATTTATTAATTAATATAAAATTTATCTTATTACTTTGAAGTGTACCATAGTAGAAAAAATTATTTTTGGAATAAAAAAATTGAATTTTATTTTTATAATAAACAAATTATGTTACATACTTTTTAAAATTTATTGTATAGTTCGAATAAAAATTTAATGTTATTTTTATTTCCTAATAAATGGATGCACATAAACTTGTATTTAAACTTTTATTTACTCAAATTTTCTAGATATATTTTCATATTTTCTTAAATAAGTAGGTAAATTCTGATCAATATTCATAAAATAAAACAAGCATTTAATTTTTTTTAACAATATTATTAATTGTATGTTTAAATTTCAAAAACAAAAAAATAAAGAATTAAATAGTGTTATCAAATGAGAGGCTTAGTTTTGTTTTTTTAAAAATGAGGTTTAGTTTTTAATTTTTTTAAATTAAACCAACAATAACTAATATTGCCGAGCTATTGCTTTTGTGTGTATGAGTAAACTTACTTATATCTAATTGAGTCTGTTTTTTATAATCAACAATTTATTTTTTATATACTATACAGGTTAGCTTATACTTATCTCAATTATTATCACGCAACGCACCAATAACATTGAAATGCGAAGAAAACACCAATACTTATCTAAATGCCAGAAGATCAACCAAATTTAAATCTCCAATAGTGATCATCACGTATGCAGAATGTTTGAATCAATTATGCACCTATGACATGATCGGTTATGTTAAACAGAAGAGAACCAAACCGATCAACATTTGACATGATTTCAACAAAGTTGTAATGACAAATTTCTGAAGAAGAAAAAACACCGTTAACATCAGATTCATCCGTCATTTTCCGTAAACAATCACTAAATACCTACAATAACAACAACAAAATATTGAGAGAGGGAGCACGCGATGCGTTTGATAATCATTTACACCCCATTTTTTGTTTTTGAAATTTAAGCTTATTCCATATTTTCTAGTATTTATCTATCATTTCTTAACAAAAGTATGTTGAATGCTAATCAAATTTCAAAAACAAAAATATATAATAAAATAGTTGTTGTAATCTTAAATTTCAAAAACAAAATTTAAAAACAAAATAATTATCAAATGGATCTTAACAATCCACTTCCGATCAGGATTGAATCGTGAGATTTGATCAAAATCTCCAGTAGTCCATACTCTCCTTGACCCAAAATAATATATTTGATAAGACATCTTTTGTTTAGGAAACTAATGATAAGATTAGATTTGATCAAAATTAAAATATAGTATTTGAAAATAGTTTTTTAAAAAATCCTAAAATTACTTTTGAAGCCTACGAGATAGAAAATTTATTATTTTCAAAGTTACAAAAAATAAATAAATAAAACGATGTATATCAGATTGCTTTTCTTTTCCACACCCAACAAGACGAGGAAGAAGATTCATGTAATTAAATAGATGGGTGGTGTAATTGATTATCTTTATTGGTGTAAATCTATTTCAACTTCACGGTCACACATTCGAGTTCGAAAGTCAATATTTGTCCTCTCCCCCTCAATATATGCACTCAAAAAAATAAAAAAAGATTCCAGGTAAATTAAATAACAACGTTTTTCAAATCCAAGATAGCCTTTAGATTTTTAGATAAAAACGTACAATAATATCTAAATTTATTCATAACAAAATATATTACTGTTTAGTATATATATATGGCTTTAATTTCAAATTATCGTCCACTCTACTTCACCATTCTTCATATCCATAATTCAAGTTGCATTGGATATGGCAGGTAGGTCTTTATAAGTCGAATTTTAAATTTAAATAAATTTTTATTTTTTATTTTATAGATAACTGTACAATTGTTGGTAAATTATTTATATATTTGGTGTGTTTTTTGTGTTAACTGCATTTGACCTAACGATAATTGATTTTTCTAACTATATATTGATTAAGATTTGATTCTAATGTTCCAGTGATAATTACTTCGTACTTTGAGCTTTGAAATTTGTTTGAGAATGTTTTTCTGTTAATAGATAGAATTGAATGCAAATGCAGTATTAATCATATCCGAGAATTGGAGTTCGTTCGTGCTTGCTCCTCCAGAAAATTGATTTCTTCCACCCAAAATTAGAATACAATATGGTTAATTCGTTTTACTCCAAATATTTAGAGACAAGATTAAAACATGAAGAATGATCGAATAGGTCGGTGGCGCAATTGGTTATTTGGTTTGGTGTTAATCTATTTTCACTCTATCATCATGGGTTCGATCCCTGAAATCGGTATTTGTAATCCTTCTTCTCCCAATTTGTACTCAAAAAAAAAAAAAAACACGAAGAAGGTACACTTTCATTTGGACGGAAGCATCCCACCGGGTTTTTGTTGAACCATTCGACAGTTTAGGCCTAGATGGTAATTGCTCTTATATTTATTAAATATACTTTCAATTTTTAAAAAATATCTAAAAAAATATCAAAAGAAAATTGTCTACTGACACTAATATTAATGTTTCAATAGACATAAGTGAGTTTCAATGGCATAATAATTTTCCAACTCTCACTATTGTTGAACTCAAAAGAAAAAAAAAAATGGTATGATTGAGAAATGTGTTATTTCAATATCAATATGTGTTACTTCAGTCAGTTAGTTTTTTTGTATTTAAACTTTAGTATGTGAGGTTTCTCTTTGGATTGAATATAGATATTAATTATTTATGTGAAGTTTCCCTCCATATATTCACGATTGTAATTATTATGTATTTGGAAGTAAATTTTATGAGGTTATTGATATTTATAACAAAAAAATGGTGCATTAGGAAGTAATTTTTTTTTGTATGCACCTCAATTTTGTGTATTTGAAAATAAATGTCAATGGTATTTATATATCTCATTTGTATGATAGCCTTAAATTCAGAAGAAAAAAAGTGCAGTAAGTTTTTTTTTCCCTTCATTTAAATGTTGAGACTATATTTTATCAATGTAGACGTTGATCCCTATACAGTAGCCGAATATATGAAAAATCATGGTGTTCCTAACATCCCTATACCAATTGTTGAAAGCCACCTTAAGGTATATATTATATAATTATATTTTCTTTTACTTCTTTTTTTAAACCTAAATTTTAAAATTAATTTTCAAATATACATGTAGAATTTTGAGCTTTATCTCGAAACAAGTTCTTTTAGGGCTAACAAATCTGCAAAACTATCATTTGAATCAACGCATTTTAATGTGAGAGACACAAACAATGAAAATGTACAAGATTATCAGGGTCATGTCTCAAACATTAAAAACTCTATCATATGATCAGACAGTGCTCACTTAATCAAACACTTCGATGTTAAACCAACGACCAATTACACAGGTATTTAGTTTAACGAACTTCTTTGGCAATCATTTCTTAATGTTTTTATAATAAATGGGTGGGTCTTCTATTATTTAATTTATGAACTTAAAATAAATTTAGACATGCTTACTATACATCTATATTAAATGTAATCATAAAAAGAAAAAGATTTTCTCTTATCAATTATATTCATGCATTGACTTGTAGGTACTGAGGTGGATTTTCAGCAACTAAATTTCTTCTTCACCCAAAAACCATGCTCACTTGCACATTTTTAGAATGGGAGTTGAGCTCGGTTTACTTTCAAGGCTGGAATTTTGGAAATCGTGTGTGTTATTCACAATTTTTTTTAATAAACTTTAGGCCATTCAAATTATACATTAACATTTTTTTTTTAGAAATCATATTCATATTTTTCGAATTAAAGAATGATTAATAAAATTTACTAATTAATATAACATTTATCTTACTACCTTGGAGTGTAACAAATTATTTATGGAATAAAAAAAAATTGAATTTTGTTTTTATAACAAACAAATTAAGTTACATACTTTTTTTTAAATTTATTGTATAGTTCGAACAAAAATTTAATATTATAACATTTTTAAATTTATTTTTATTTCATTAAAAAGTAAGTACTTTTTAAATTTAAAATTTGTATTTACTCAAATTCTCTATATATACTTTCATATTTTTTTAAATAAGTAGGTAAATTCTGATCGTATTTAATTTTTTTTATCAATATTATTAGTCGTAGAGTTAAATTTCAAAAACAAAAACTAAATAGTTATCAAAAGAGGTTTAGTTTTTAATTTTTAATTTTTTTTATATCATTAATTTTTTAAAATTAAACCAACAACAAATAATGTTGTTGAATTATTCCTCTCGTGTATACGACAACTATTATCACGGAAAACACCATATGAAGAAAACCTATAAATTTAAATGTGAAATATGAAGCAAAAATATTATAAATATTACTTTCTTCATTTTGTTAGTAAATTAAGAATTGTTAAAATCAAACTTGAATATTGAACTAAAACCAAACAGAATAAACTATTTTGTTCTTTATTAGACATGAATTTGAACCTAATTACTGAAAAACTAAAATATTGGTTGGATTGTCAAAAACCCAACCAAAATCAGTCCTAATTGTAATTGTGGTGTGTTTTAATTGAATTGAATTGAAAAAATTTTTTTATAAAAAAACTCCAAAGGCTTGACCATGTGTATTAAAAGTCCACTGTACGGTCCATTTGTAGATGTGGCAAAGGGTTATTTGCGGTATTATTCACTTCCCTTTCTTCTCTTCTCTTCCCCGATCTCAATTTCTTCTCTCTTCCCTTCCGCCTTCTTTCTCCGTCGTTCACGGCCGCCGGAGCTACTTCTTCACTCTCCTCACACCCAATCTCCGACCTCTATTCCCTCAATTTCATCTCATTCCTTGATTTGATCTTCAAAACCCGTTTTTCTCGATCGCTCTCTCCATTGCCTCCTGTTTTCCGGCGCCTCTTTGCGTTTCTTCTACTCTTGGCCGCCGAGGTTCGTTGTTTATTTCTTTGTTTCTGGAATGGATTGCTTTCGACTTGTTTCTTGTTTTGGGCACTGCCCTTTTTTACCTGTTCCAACCCCGGGGTTTTCAGTTCTGTGATTGATTGGTGTGTTTAGGGTTTCTTGTTTTGTAGCTCGAGTTGGATTGGGTGCTTCAAATTGTGTTTTGGTTTCTGGGTTTTCGTGAAATTTTGTCTCTCGAGTTGAATTGGCCTTTTTGGGGGCTTCGGATCGGGATTGGTGTTCTTTTGCAATTATGTTTCCTTATTCTTGTGTTTGAGTTCATATATATATGGGTTTATTGTTTTCATTTTGATGAGTATAGTTTTAGATAATGGTTTTTTATGTTGATTGTATGACTCGAGTTTTGTGTGTGTATAGGAGTTTTAGTTATGTGCACTATTTTCTAACAAACCTATTAAATGTTTTTCAAATTGGACTGGAAGTTTCTTTATCTTAGAATTGTTTTAGCGAGCCAATTACTCTACATGTTCTTTTAAATTTTACTTTCTCCTCTTGATAGCATATTCATATGTAACTTTGTAACTTCTCTGATATATTTTCTGTTTATATGTTTGTCTAATGAAGTTATGGACGTTTATGCGTTTACTTCTTTTTTCCTTTAAATTATGGGCAATGGATTTTAGCCCTTTTATGTTTAGATTGTCTTTTTTAATTTTTATCTCTTGAATTGAAGAAAAGTTCATTTCATTTTATCCACGAAGGAAAATTTTAGTTTTTCATTATTATAAAAGATAGAGAAAAAGTATGTTGTCTTGGAAGTAATCTCTGTCCTCTTGTTTTTATGATTGCAGTAATAATGCTACATTGTTCCAAGGAAGAGTGATACATGGAATCTGAATATAAGAAGTTCGGCCTAGGTAAATATTGTTTAAAGAGTGAGTGAGATATAGATTGGACTAAACATTGTTGCTTTTATTTTAGAAATATTTTTATTATATTTCGTAAATGAACATAAAGTTAAAACATGCTCTTATTTTTTCTATTATATTTCGTATGCAAGGATATGATATACATACTATTTATAAAAGACATTCATTTCCTTATGTATACTCTTTTACTAGCAGCAGCTTGGGTTGGACTAGTGGTCTTCGTCTCGTGTATTTTAAATTTTTATCATTCTGTGATTGGTTTTTCCCATTTAGTTAGTCTTTTCTTTTGTTAAAATGTTTCCGTATTGCTTTTATTTCAATGTAAATAGAAAAGGCCATGGAACTTGGAAGTACAAGTTATAGCTGTTTTTTATTCCATCTTGTTCATTTTCTATCTATATTGATTATCTTCTGTCACCTGAATTTTTCTATTTCATTTGTATCTTTAGGACCTAGGGAATTGACTGGTGCTGTGGATCTTATAAGTCACTACAAGCTGTTACCTCACCATGAGTTTTTCTGCAAGAAGTCACTTCCATTATCAATTTCAGACACACATTATCTTCATAACGTGGTTGGAGACACAGAAATTAGAAAAGGGGAAGGGATGCAGTTGAATCAACTCATACAGAATCCTTCTTACCCTAGAGAGACTAATGCCCGCATACAGCCATTCGACCAAGATATTCTCATAGAAGCCTTCCAATTGAGGGAAACTGGTCCTGTTGAGCTACCTTCAGTAAGAAATCTATTAATAAATTTGTTAAAATGAGCCACTTTCTTGAACTTTCTTCTATCAGCTGGAACTTTTATGTGACCAGGGCAATGGGTCTGATTACCAGTGTTTCTCATTCTGATTCTTTTATCAGCAAGTGATGCTCCTTTTGTTTTTCTTTGGTTAGGCCGAGAAGGGTGTTCCTACTATTCCAGGGAAGTCAAAAAGCGAGTCCAAAGATAAAGACAGAAAGCATAAGAAGCACAAAGATAGGGATAAGGATAAAGATAGAGAGCATAAGAAGCACAAGCATCGACATAAAGACCGAAGTAAGGATAAAGACAAGGACAAGAAGAAAGACAAAAGTGGCCATCAAGAATCGGGTGCAGACCATTCGAAGAAGCATCATGAAAAGGTTGGAAAATCCTTACTCTTTTCCAGCTCTTTTGTCAATACCAGGATTAAATAACAATGGGAATGGGATGGTTAGGGAGTAGATTGTCATTGACATCTGATTAACATTATGGATTTTTTAGTTTATCCCAATTCCTAGTTTGTTGTTACAAGATTATCACTTCATGAAGTCCCCAAGGGATGGCATAGTGGTTGAAGACTTGGGCTTTAAAGGTATGCTCCCTTCAAGGTTCCAGGTTCGAGATTCATTTGTGACATTACTCCTTCGATGTCTCTCGGTGCCTGGTCTAGGGACGGGCGTGGTTACCCTTGTTTCAAAAAAAAAGATTATCACTTCGTGAAGTGTATCCCTTTCACTGATTTTTCTTCATTTGACCTAGATTATTGACCCCTTGGCATGCCCTAAAGGCGGGGAATTGAAAACTTTATTGACGTGTGCTTTATTTTCTATACTAAAAATTAAGGATTAAGTAATCTTTTTGTGTCTTACTACCAAACTAATATAAAATTATTGTGCATATAGCTCAAATGAGTTGTTTCTTAATTTCAATCCTCATTTAATTTTCAGAAAAGGAAGCATGATGGAGAAGATGATATTAATGACATTCATAGGCACAAAAAAAGTAAGGTAATACGAAGTCAAATTTTTTCCAGCTCTAGATTGTTTGCTTACTACAAAGAACAATCATCCAGGTCCACTTTTATCCGCATAATCTATGTTTTGATTTTTAAATTGATTGTTTTCCAACTAAAAGTCTTCTGATTTATATCTGCAGCATAAGACAGCAAAAATTGAAGAAATGGGAGTGATAAAGGTAGCAGGCTGACATTGTGGAATAATCTAGGTCATTTATTTCCTCGTATGGTTGTAGAAAGATTGGTGGAATTGTCACTTAATATTGTCAAAAAATACTTGAGGTATATTCATATCTTTCAAGTATCTTCTATATTCAATTGTTCTTCATTTGATTACATTTCTTTTTCATTCACGGAATTTTTTCCTTTCAAACAAAATTTTCATTGATATTTGAAAAAACTTATGGTATAAAACCGTTACCTATTTGAAAAAACTTGGTAGGTTCGTAGAAAATACTCTTTTTACATTAGATTGTGTTGGAGTTTTTTCTTTGGTGGAGTATACTTTTAGTGTAACTTTTGGAGGAAGATTTCACTCTCAAACATCTTTCTCCTGGAGGATTTCTGATTCAAAGGAGTCCAAGAAAGATTGTATAAGTTATCATTTAATCAAGTCACTACCACGTGTCGATGGAAAACCATGGGTGTTAAGAGTTAAAACCTTCCTTATCTAGTATCTATTGGTTTTGATAGGAAACAAACAATTTCATTGATATAAAGAATGTGTTACAAAAACCATTACAACCAAAACAGTGAGAAGAAAACAAATCAAGGGGGTTTTGAGGACCAGTTTTCGCGGGAGCCAGGGGTAGAGAAAACAAAACCATAGTGCGAGATGATCGATACAATGAGGTAGATGAGCTCTGAATAGATACTAGGATGATATCCAAAATCGATCGGCTAAAAACCAGTACGGATAAGATAAATTGTATTGGTGCAGTGGAACCGGATGGTTCAATCTCGGATGGACATAAGCATGTTATACCAAACCGGTTTGTGGGATGAGCCGACCCACAAACTAGGGTTTCCCCATCTTTATCATCCTCAATCTGTCTTTACGGCCATTTGAACCTAAAGAGAAACATTGAATCTGTGGGGGAGAAGCTAGTCGTGTGTGAGGTAGAAGATACTGTTGGCTATACCAAAGGTCACCACGAGCAAGAAGATTGAAGCAGATGTAGAGTCAAAAATGTTAAAAGCATATTTGAAAGAAAATGAACCCCTCCCCTGCAACCCAAAAAGAGAGAAGATAGCAACCACAATCTGTGGTAGAAGAAGAGAACTTTTGCCAAGAAACCAAAATGAGTAATTACACGCCCATCACTCGAGAATAGTCAGGCGTGTGACTTCGTGAGAATAGTCGAGGTGCACATAAACTGATTCAAATACTCACGAACAAAATGAAATAAAATAATAATAAAAAAAACCCTGTTGTGGTTGCCTGAAGTATGCTAAGACTAATTGAGTTGTCCATGAAAAATTAGAACCTCAAGGAATTTGGAGTCTGCTTGAAGCAGCTAATAGAGTCCAGTGAACTTATGTCAGGAAATGTGTATTTGTTCTTCTCGAACTTTTATTTGTGGGAAGCTAAATCCATCTCAGTTGGCTGAGCCATGCAGAAACTGCCCATTATATAGTATCTTTAGTTCCATTGGTATAATGAATGACTTTGAGATAGTATCCTAACTGAGCTTTAATCATTTTCTTATGCTCTTGTTTTCTCATATTTGGCTTCTCCTGGACCCTTTGGTGATTGTTAGTTTTTCTTTCTTTGTGCAGAGTAGCTTCTGATGAGGGCGAATTTATCGATTTTAGGCTATGTGGAAGCAAATGTAAAAAAAAAAAGAGTGGAATGAACTTTTGTATCATAACAAACAATGGGTCTGATATATAAATATGAGCTATTTGCAGGACTAGTTTTTTTCCTCAGTTTTCCATTTGTAACATTTTGTCATTTCTTTTCCTAGACCTGTTTCGAGTTTAGTTTAAAGTAGTTTTTTTGGTCACTCTCGATCTTTCATCTCTTTTCCACCCCTCCTGATCTTGTTTCTTTTGCTATACTGTAACTTTTTATTTTTTATTCAACAATATTTGAGGATAAGATGATTTTGAATTTATAACTTTTTAATTACTAGGTTATATACATCATACTACCGAAACTATAACTTGTTGGCGCAGTATGTGAGGATAGCACGATTTGAAAGTATAGGCCTCAAAAGATAACACCTATATTTGCAAATAACTAAACACTTATGTAAGAAAACTCTAGCACGATGTGTTGCATCATCACGTGCAGACATTTATAAACATAATAAGAATTTGTTTGTTACTCAAAAAATAATAGTCAACTACAAACAAAAATACAATTTTTTTTAGCCACTAATCACTTTTTCTCTTGAACATAATCTTTTTTTAATCAATAAATGTGGCATTTTCAATTTTATGAAAATATCTATAAATATTTTGAAAAATTAAGGTTCTATCGATAAATAAACATATCATCCATTCAAATAATTTAGGTTAATGTTTTATAATCATCGCAGGTTTTCGTTAAAGAAAGTAGTGACATTTAGGGCCAAATGGCAAAAATCGAATGGTAAAATTATATAAGATGCTCCTATACTATGATGTTTGTGTCAAAAATGCTCCAAGCTTTGAAAAGTTTCAAAATTGCTCTTGAACTTTAACAAAAGTTTTTAAGATGCTCTCACCGTTAAAGTTGGATGAAAACCATTAAAGTTTGGTTTAAAAAATATCCCTAAACTTATAAGATGTTTCAAAAATACCCTTAATCTTAAAAAACATATAATAATGATGAAAATGTTAAAGTTTTGTTTCAATAATATTATAGATATTTAATTGTGCTCGTAAAAGATAAATTTTACTTTTTTAATAATTGAACAAATCTCTACCTCGAAATATTCATTTATGTTCCAAAATTCATCCCAACAACATATATATTGTTTAAGTTATGAATGATGATTATGATTATGATTTTGAACTTTGGAACTTTTTTGTCACATTATTATTCAAAGGTTAATAATATATTTATTTTCATTAGTCTTCATGGGGAAAAAACATATGAATAAGAATAACCGTTTTTAAGTAATAATAATTTTTAAAGTTTTTTAAGGGTTCAATATTGACACTCTTAAACAAAAGTATAATATTTTTTATCCTAAAGTTATCGACGAGGTTAAATTTGGATGAAAACTGCCTATTCATTTTCAATTGATTTAGTTTCAAATTACAAATAAGTAACTCAATTATTTAAATGAATTAAAGCTAAAATTGAAAAAAAAAGGATAAATTATCTTTAAACCTTTAATATTTGAACAAATCTCTGCCCCAATTTCAAAATTCATTCTAACAACAATTTAGGTCCGGTTTTACTCAAAAAAAAAGAAAAAAATAATTTAGACCCAATTTTGATAGTTATTTTATTTTTTAAATTTAAGCATACAACAATCACTCCATCTACTGAGTTTTCTTACTTTTATATCTACAACTTATATTTATTTTTAAAAACTAAATCAAAATGTGACAACTAAAAACTTTAGCTTCCAAAATCTTGTTATAGTTTTTGTTGGTTAGGATTCACCTACCCTCCGAAAAGAATATGAAACTTTTTGTAAAGAATTAGAGTACAAATAAACTTAAATTTTAAAAAAAAATAAATAAATAGTTATCAATCAGAACCTTAGTTTTTATTTTATTTTATTTTTTTGTCTTTTCTATGGTTTTTTTTTTAAAATTTTTTTTTTGTCTTTGAAGAGTTATGAATAATATTATGATTATATATTATGATTTGGAACTTGTTTGGTCATTGTTATTCAAAAGTTAATAATATATTTATTTTCATTAATTTTTATGGAAAATATGCATATGAATAAAAAAAAAACCTTTTTTTCAGTATGATTATTTTTTAAAAAGTTTTAAGAGATCAAGAATACTATTAAAATAAAAATGTAATACTTTTAATCTAAAAGTTATTGATGATAATATTTTTAATATTTTTTTACGTAAAGGGTGTTTTTTATTTTATTTTTTTAAGTTTAAGGATATTTTTAAAAAAATTTCAAAGTTGAAGGGTATTTTTGAAACCAAACTTTAACGGTTTTCATCCAAATTTACGGTAAAGATATTTTTGAAACTTATGTTAAAGTTTGAGACATTTTTGAAACTTTTTAAAGTTTGGAGGCATTTTTGACAAAATACTATAATTTAGGGGTATTTTCTATAATTTAGCCGAATCAAATTGATAAGATTACAAATGGTATTAAATAGAGCATTTTAGTTGTCAACAGCTTCGCCTTCGATTCTTGGGGACCAATTTACCGATCAAAATGCTCCGTCTCTCCTCCAATCCCCAAAATCAAACCATTCCCATGGCGATTCTGTTCATCTTTCTTCTTCAATTCAGCCTCTCTGTTTCATCAACTTCCTTGGATCAAGCTTCGGATTCTATAATTTTGCAGAACAATGGCGGACGAGAGCAGAGAGAGTTCGATTACTTCGCTCTGGCGCTGCAATGGCCTGGCACGGTCTGCAAGGGCACTCGCCATTGTTGTTCCTCCAACGCATGCTGTAATAAGTGAGCGCCTCTTCTCTTTTTCCTACCGTTTTGATCTTTCGTTTCATGATTCTGTTTAGTAACTGCAGTAGCCTTTAGCTCATAATTTTCCCATTTATTCCTGCCTTTTGATGTGAAGAAGCTATAAAAGTTGCGTAGTTTGTTTATTTATTAAGCATCACTTCTTTTGGCTCAGTTGTTGGATACTGATTTTCTGGATGATAGGGAGTCAAAGTGAATTAACCATTGCTATTTGCTGATTTTCTTGCATCATATCACCCTTTGGACCTTTTTTGTTTGTTTGTTTGTTTTGTTTGTTTTTTATGAGAACCAATTTGATTAATGAGTGAAATTAGAGAAAGGGGAAAACCCCAATTTGATTACAAGAGGGCTCTCCAATTTGGACTAGGAGGGCGGAATAGCTAATAGAGTTATGCTTACACCGAAAAACAACCTTGTTAAGTATCGATTAAAAAACATTGGACTAAGATGATTCGTTTTCTTGAATAAGGTTATGGTTCTGTTCTTGCCAAATGATTCTTGAATAAGGTTATGGTTCTGTTCTTGCCAAATGACCCAACAAAATGTTCCAATGGGTAGTTATAAGAATTTTGTTGGTCTTATGAGAATTTTGAACTCCTTATAAATAATACTTTGGTCAAACTTCGAGTATAAACAATGAACTTCATTGGTACCATTAAACATTTTCTCCTCGATACCCACTGGTCGCAGTTTTTGCATTACGCTCTGTATTTCCTCCTTCAAGCCACTTTCCCATTTTCCCTCCAATGCGCTTGCACTTATGTAGCGCATTCCCCTAGCATAGCGCTCAAACAACCGGCGATATTCTTTTACTATGCCTACCTGCTTTAAACTCATAAAATTGGCGTACTTGTTCGCTTGTGACGTCGGTTGAAAACGCTCTAATAACAAGTCCTTGAATTCATTCCATGAACGAGAGGGGGCTCGGTCCTCCTCATACTGAAGCCATTCCAATGCCTCCCCTTCCAAGCACAACCCTGCTGCATCCATTCCTTCATATTCGGTCATTCATATTCGGTCAATTTATTCACCAGAAAGTATCGCTCGACCCTGCTTAACCACCCCACCGAATCCTCATCAGCAAGACCTTTGAAAATTGGCATCTCCAACTTTCTCAATCTCCTATCACACACCGGTCCTTCCCTTCCTGCTACTCTCTGTCCTCCCCGCTCAAACATCTCTTCTCCTCTCTGCCCAAATTCTCGTCTCGTATTTCTAATATTGTCACCCCACCCACGATCGTTCCAACCGTCATGCGCTAACGGTCTGTCGTAACCCGTCGAACCTAGGATCTCTACATCGATCGAATTCCGGTTCCCCAAAATTTCCCACGTCGAATGGTTCGATAAACCCCTCCCTTCAGTCCGGCCCAACGAACCCAGACCGGTTCGATCCTGCCAGCCCCGCCCGACTCGGTCTGCTCGCTCACACCCACTCCGAGCCCGTGCCCCAGCCGCGCCCATCGTCCGTCCCCACACCTGTGCCCGCGCTCCTGACGCCCGAGCCTCTGCCGCTCTGCTTTTTCCTCCCGCTTCAGCCGCAGATCCCGCCGTCGCACCAGCCGCTCCCGAGCCCTCATCGTCAGCGTCGATCGAAACCCCTTTTCCCTTGTCCGACTCGCTTTTTTTTATAATTTGAGGTCTCAACGATTGCTCTAACATGGCTACGAGATCCTTGTACATGGATTTAAATTTTGACTCAATCGTTTGACCTAATTGCTCCTCGATTGTTTCTAATTTCGCTTCCAATTCCTGCTGCTTCCTAGACAATTCGGTCGATTTGTCTTTGTATTCCTGCATCTTCGAATCCATTCTAGTAGAAACCATTCCTGGATCGGTAAACGGCTCTGATACCAAAATTGATAGAATCTACCAACTTTCATTTAATGTAATTCTTATTTGAAGCTTTCATTTGATCTAGTATTTGCATGATAAGATTCATATCACCTAATTTAATAATAAAAGGCTAATAATCCATAAATGACTATTACAATTAAAATAACAAAATAACAATTAAATACTAACAAATAATCAGTAATAATAAATGGCGTGGATCGTATCACATCCCTTATATATAATGTGCCTTTGTGACCCCTATTATCTTTGGAGGATTTCTTCTATAGGAGAGATGCTGGACTCTAGATATTTTTTGCTATAAAAGCAAATGGCTAGAGTGCTTAATTGAGAATTGATTGCGTCGTGTATAAACATCAAGCTTCACCTCCATGGGTTTGTTAGGATTTTTTGTTCAGTCTATATTTAATTAGATTTCTTTCGGCTTTTTTTTATTGAATGTAATAAAATGATTTCTCTAGTTGTATAATCCTTCATGGATTAAAATTTTAGCATTCTTTGGGAACCATCTACAATTGAGTATTTTGACATGGAATGAATTACAATGGACATCAATTAAAAAAATAAATGAGAAAAGGTTATTGGAGACCGTTGATAGAACAAAAATTTGAAGTTTATGGCTATGAAAGTTTTACCTATATGTTCTACTCCTTACTTTCTTGAGCATGTTCTACTCCTTACTTTCTTGAGCATTCTGTTAAATTCTGTGGGTGTTCTTTTACATTGTTCATTAAAACTTACATTCATTTATCTCTTCTTTGCTAGATCTGGTGCTTTTGCTGACTTTACAATCCGTAAGTTGAAGCTACAATTGCATTGGTTCCACAGTTCTGAACTAAGAAGCACAGACAACATGACACAAACATGGAGATGAATCATTTTCAATAAAACTAGAGAATAGATTTTATAACTGGACATTTTATAAATGTATTTTAATATCTTCATACATTTCAATCATTTTCACATTAAAAATATTTTTCAGTTTATGATAGATTTATATTTGAAAGTGTGTGAAAGAAGACATTACAAGAAGTGGAAGACAATTTACTATGGTTCAATGCCGTACCGTACCCTACAACAAGATATTTGAATTACTCTATAATCAATTTGACATTTCAATAATTGATTCAATATTTTATAAAAAATAAAATTGAAATCAGCATATTCATGCACTAATGTTCTTTAAAACAGTTTGATGTAATATACTTAAAAATTATTATTTTTCCCCATATTTAATGTTGACTACTATTTTTCAAGCTAAAATAAATATGTAAAAGATTTGATACTGGTATTGCATGTAAGTAATTTGATCAGCAAGTGTATGACACATATCTAATTTGTTCATTAGCCATTATGTAGTATAGAAGTATTGGAGTGTTCAATAAATGTAGGGTTTGGTGAACTGTCGTATTTGTACTTCACAGAATCCAATTTCTGTTTAGTCCCTGTTTGTTTTTATTTTTGTTTATATTTACTGAAAGTATTAAATGTAATTAGGGCCCAAACGTTTGTTTATTTGTTCTTTTTTTATAAGAGTAAGAGGTCACTTTTGTTTGATTATGCATTAAATTTATAGTTGCTTGCTTGCTTGATAGATGGTTTGTGGCCTGATTATAATGATGGAACTTGGCCTTCATGTTGCACTGGGAAAAGATTTGACGAGAAGGAGGTACGTTTTTGTTAAAATTAGGCTGTTGATATTCATGAAATGATTCAGAGTTGAATTTCTTTGGTGGGTAAAAGATTGTTCCAAAGGTCAAAGAACAAACTAATGGTATCAAAAGCCAAAAGGTATATAATCAGTACAAAAATTGGATAAGGAGGCTTAATTAGGACCTAGAAAATTCCCTTGTTTTTTTTCAAATGATCAAATAGTTGTAACTATGATAGGATTTGGGTTTTGTTCCAAAACTTGTGATCCTCAAAAGCTTGAACCAAGAAATCCCTGTATCTTATGGGCAAGCATTAGTGCAAGCTGAACTGAACACTTTCAGCCTGATTTTCACATGTTACTGTTGATTTTACTTTGATCATTGTGCCATTTTCTTTGGTCTTGCAATTAATACATTGTTTGGCATAAGGCATTCTTGTAACATCGAGCATGATTTGATCTTCCAGATTAATACCTTACTTGATCCCCTGAAGAAATATTGGCCATCTATGAGTTGCAGTTCGCCGTCAACTTGCCATGGAGGAAAGGGTTCATTTTGGGCTCATGAGGTGATTGTACTATTACAAGATATATTTGGTTTGAATTTTCATTGATGATACCCAAGTTTTACTGACGGTTCTTTCCCCCCTTTTTTTGTTCCTATGATGGCTGAAATCTGAATTGGCTTCTGCATTTGGTAGTGGGGTAATGATTCTTGGCTTCTCTCACTTGGATATCTGAATTTATCTTCTGTAATACTAATACATTGGTCGTAGTCTTAGGATGCACATCTTTCACTTGGATATTTGTACTCTCTCGACTCTATAAAGTAAAATATCAATTTGTCACAACACGATCAGTGTTTTAAAAGGCTCGCATCAAGGCACGACTAGGCTCTGATATATAAATATGAGCAATTGGCATGGTCATAGCTCATTTTTAATGGCGTCCCAACATGGCCATATGTTTTCTATGAATTGCATAATGATTTTCTATGCAAAAATGTATTTTTATATCATATAATAGCTTACTAGTCAACTTTGATGGTGACCTTCATTATCTACGTAGAGTTTTTCCTTGATTGGATGTGACAGCTGAAACTAAACTCTTTTGGTAATTTACGACATTTTAAGATAAGAAATAATCTGATATGGTCATGTTACTGTTTCATATTTTAATGTTCTTCCCATGCTTCGGTTTTCTCATATCATATTTTTATTACATGCAGAGAAGCATGGAACTTGCTCTTCTTCCGTAACTCGTGATGAATATAGTTACTTTTTGACTACTCTTAACGTCTATTTCAAATACAACGTCACAGTAAGTTTTTAAATGATGTTACACATCTGCATCAGCTCTAAAAAGTAAAATCAATAGATCGGACTATCCTGCTTGCAGAAAATAATACGCTTTGCAGTTAGTTCCACACTATTTACCACTGATGATTTTTTTTTTTTTTTCGTGTTTCATATTTGATAAATGTTACTGATGACTTTCCTATTTCCTTTGTAGATTAGTTTAATATTTTTCAGGCTTTACACAACTTAAGTTCTCTAGATTGTTTAAGCTGTCGTAGTGTAGCATAGCTATTTGATGGTTAATGGCTTCTTTGATTGCTGAGAATAATTTAATGAATTGAGAATGATCAGATAAGTTTCCGAGATTACCTAGGTAAATAGGAGTCTGTAGAACTTAAATGTTGGGATTTTTTGGGGGAAATTAAGTGTTGGGGTTGTAGAATACTTTTTGGCAAAGTAGCATGGCTGGATAGATAATAAGATCCCTATAATTATCCTAAGCATCAATGGTTTGGTCTCTTCCCCAAAAATTTTGAACTAAAAAGGAAAAAGAAAAAAGCAAAGTATTTGACAATTGAATTACATATTTGGAAATTTAAGGCTTCAAAAATTAAGCTTATAAATACTACTTTTACCTACAAGATTTTCTTTCTTCTTTTTTTTTCTACTTTCTATCGATGTTTTTAAAAACCAAGCCAAGTTTTGAGAAAAGGAAAAAATAGTTTTTGTTACAAGGTGAAAACCACGATGAAGAAATGGTAAACTAAATGGTTATCAAATGGATTGAAATAATTTAATTCCTATTTCATCGCAATAAATAATTTTTTGCGGGCCTAAGTAATTAATCTCTTACACCAGTACAGAGATCTTGATGGAGCATTTGGTTTTTGGAGACAAGCTTGTTGTTAAGTTGGTAGTTACTTATAACGAGTCGCAGTAATCAATTGAGTCTTGGGGAACTAAGGACTGATGGGTTCAATCCATGGTGGCCACATACCTAGAAATTAATTTCCTACAGGTTTCCTTGATATCTAAATGTTGTAGGGTCAGGTGATATGTCACGTGACAATAGTTGAGGTGCGCGCAAACTGGCTCGGACAGTTACTGATATAAAAAAAAAAAGTTTGTGATTACTTATATGGTCTAACAATCTGAAATACAAGAGAATTGGATCATTTCAAGGAATTTTAGAGTTAGCGGATCTTAACTCTTAGATCCCCATATTAATGTGTATATATATATATATTTAAAAGCTTTATTGTTTATTCATTTTGCTTGGAATCAGTTTGGCTTACTAATGAACATCTTATGTCTCAGAAAGTTATGAATGATGCTGGATATGTACCTTCAAATACTGAGAAATATCCTCTGGGAGGAATCATTTCAGCAATTCAGAATGCTTTTCATGCCACCCCTCAGTTAGTCTGTTCAAAGGGTGCAGTGGAGGAACTTCGCTTATGCTTCTACAAGGATTTCAAGGTTTCTTTCCTCTTAATTTTGCTGATTAAGTATGAATTTTTTAACAATTCCCCATGCCCATGAGAGTCATTTTGAAAGGTTTTGTTAGGTTCAAAAAATCATTTCCAAACAACCAGGCTCTTTTTTTTCCTTTTTTTTTAATTCAACAACAATTGGAGGTGGGAGGACTCGAATCCGTAACTTCGTGATTATCTCTGCTCCTTCTGACCACTAGGCTCTTAATCATTCAAAACCAATTTTGATTATGTGAAAGATGTGTTTATTAGGTAAAATCAAACATTATGAAACTACTTCGAAAATCATTTTCACTAAAATCACTCTCAAAAAAGTCATTTTCACTCAAATCACTCCCAAATATGCTCTTATTGCATATAACATAAGTCTGATCTTCCTAACTTTATTGGATATCTCATGTGATATCCAAATGATCTTTTTGCATGATTGCAGCCTCGTGACTGTGTTCAGACCAACTCCCAGAATTTAAAATCTTCGTGTCCAAAATATGTGAGCTTACCAGCGTATGAGCCAGGAGGCAAGATTTGCAAGTTCGACGATTCAAGTAAGCATCTAAGTGCTTAATTTTTTAGTTTTTGAACGTAAAAGATTATAACAGAAAGGTGAATATGGATTATTGTATTCGACAAACAATGTATGTCATATTCTAGTGTCACCTTGGACAATCGAGATTGCATGATATGTATTATATACACTCCCAACTTTGAATTATATTTTATCTTTTAATCTTTGCTGAAAAGAATTCAGACTCAACCTTTTTTTTTTAAATTTATTTAAAAGCAATAGCTCAACTAGTATGAGTGTGTGCCCAAGATCTAGAAGCAATCAATTTGCATCTTTCATACCCAATTGGTTCAACTAAAAAAATATTTTGATAAATCTAAGATTGTTTTTATCAAGAATTAGAAATGAATGAGGAAACAATGATGAGTATATTAGATATGTAAGGTTGTTAAGGATGGACTAAGACTCATTAACATATTACTCAAAGCAAATGAGCATTGCGAAACTTTTCAAAGATGTAGCAAAATGCAAAAATTACTCTTAAACCTCTCAGTGTTGTAAACTCTCCAGTATAACCTAATCTTTTTGTAATGTTAATTATTTAAAAATCTTCAATTTTAAATCAATATTGAGCTCTTATTTTCTATTAAAAAAAATATATCTCACTTAAAAGTGATTGCAATGAACTTAAATTTGGAAGTTAGAATAACGCTTACAATTTCTACCGTTTATGATGAGTTCTTATCTCATTGGTCTTTTGCAATAGGTTCTTCCACTTTCATTTGTAAAAAATTAACTCTCAGGATGTTGTTGATCCTTTGAATTAAATTCATCATTGTAACTTCATAGTTATTATAGCAAAATTTTCATAACTTTTAATAGGCGACCATAAATGAGAAAAACAGCTTTTTAACAATATTCTATCAAACTTATAATATCTTTTTATCGCAAACCATTTGACTCTATTTGGATGTTAGAAATGTAGATAAAAAAATTATTTTCTAAGTAGCTACCATAAATTAAATTTATAATCATTTAAATTTATTTTTATAAAAAAAAATCATAATTTTTTTTTAAAAAAATAAATACCATTGATTGAATTCATGAGATTTCAAATTCTCAAAGACTTCTATACCCACTTTTGAAATGCATGATTTCAAGCTTTTTGTTTGCTCTAAATAGGTGTTTTATGGTTTAGCTCCATAAATAAAATTCAAACTTGACAGTAACAAACCTGCAAAACGTCACTTGTCTTATCGAGATGATTCAATCTTTCAACTCAAAGCCTTGTATTAGTAAGAAAAACAATGCACTGATTACAACCATCTCAAATGATAAGTAGGATAGCGTATCAAAAATGAAGTTCACTTTTTTTTTTATACAAAATACTCAAACTTTATTTAGGGAAAGAAAGACATCATGACAGAATTCCATCTACAACTACAAAACATCATGCGACCACATTGCTTCCCTCCTGTGCTGAGTGTGCTACTAACTGATGATACATGCAAAAGAAGAAAAATATAATAATGGTAAGTTTTTAGGCAAAAATTGAGTTCCATAATTCTACTTAACAAAATGCTCACCCCATGATAGATAAATCATGGCAAAAACTAAGTTTTTAGGTAATAGCTAGAAACCAAATTGCAAGGCATGTACATGATAAATGACTTGTAGATAAATCATGAACTCATCAAATTAGAGACTGGTGGAATTGGGGAGTACATGTTCTGATAAGTGTTTCTTAAAATGTGACTGTTCTAAACACAATATATTTTTAAGGGCAAACACGAGGCTGTGCGATTTTCTTCTTCTTTGAGATGTGAAATAGAATAATGTAAATAAGTATTTATTTTTTAAGAGTATCCATATTTTTTTTACAACTACCCCTTAAAGAAACTGAGTCTTATACTCCCCCAAGTAAAATTATGATGAAGGAACCATCATATCTAATTCTATCACAAGTTTATTTTCATAATTAAAGAGCACATAAGATTCATTTCACAGTCGGTCATATATTTAGGATGCAAGACAAGCTCATAAAAAATGACCGTCAACCATAATATTGAACTGTTTATGATTTTAAATAATTATTCAAGCCAAACCATACCTAAACAATGAGCTACACGAAGAATCAGCCATTCAGTCATGGGCCTGCTATAAGGAAGGAAATGCTGTGAGAAAAAGGAAAGACAGTAGTCTGTCTTGAAAACTTACTAAGCAGAAACAAAATAATGCAAAGTTTCGAAATGGACAAAGATATTAGCAAGAATGAAAGACTAATGTGTACTCTTTGTAAAAGAAGAATAAAGAAGGAGAATATGTATGGGATATGCTTTACTAGTATCACAAATTTTTTAGGATCTCATTTATAAAAAAATTGGGTATTCAATTTCCAAAAAGTAAAATTTAGAGCAATGCGAATTTCTTCTCACCTCTGATAGAACTCACGATGAAATAAGAAACTTGATTATTGAGAAAGTATAGCATATGACAGGATCTTGTAAGCCAATTTTCCCACAACTTTCCAACACCTGATATGGGCCAGGCCATAATACTACAATACGAAATTCTCATTGCTCTGTCTGATAGGGTAACAGCTTCAAAGAGACCATGTCCCCCAACCTACAAACTGAATATCTATTTGGTGTTTCCATTCCTTTTCATAAATTTTCCATCTAAGGGCAGCATCCCTTCAGTTCCTACAATAACTAATCAACTGAAGAAATTGGGGAGGAAGGTTGTTTGTATTGAATGAGGAAGGGGTTTATCATACATCAACTAATAGAGGTTGTCTCCGTAAGATATGATATGATGTGTTATACCATTATTCTGCTCGTAACACCCACTTTTCTAAGCTTTTGGTCCTTCAAAAGTGTTATACCTCAGATTGTCCAAGGTGTTGTGTTGACTACGCTTAAGGTTTCAATCTATTTAAATCCCAGGCAAAAGGTTCTCACAGAGATTCAATTTTATATGTACACACTTAATTCATCAAGAGAATAAAAATCATCTCTGCATCGTTAATCTAACACAAGCCTCCAGCTTCGCAATATTCCACAACTACAATTACAGATGTTTGCCCCTAATTAGTCCACAGTGAACCATTCACCATCCCTTCTCCATTATACTTTGGAAACCACTTCAAGTCAAATCTGGCTGGATTCAACATCATGGGTTGGCCTAGCTGAAGAGAGACTTAGGGAATCAAAAGGTTATATAGGTGTCTACCTCTTGAAAATAGTTGAAGTGCAACCAGAATGGCATAGTGGTTAAGAATATCATTAGGAACTAAGAGGTGATGGATTCAATCCATGGTGGTCATTGACCTAGGAAAAAATTTCCTGTGGGTTTTCTTGACATTCAAATGTTGTAAGGTCAAGCGGTATGTCTTATGAAAATAGTTGAAGTGCGTGTAAGCTGACCTAACCCAGAAACTCACGGAAATAAAATTAAAAAATAGTAGAAGTGCACTTAAGGTGACTGGACACTCACGAACATACTAAAAAAAAAGTCTAAAAAAACAAAGGTAAGCGTAAACCCTCCAGCAAATAAAGAGCTAAGGGTCTCAATAGCTTAAAGAGGACTCATCGGAGATAAAATAACCTAGCCTTGATGATTTAGTGTTCTGCCTTACTTCTACATTCATGCTTTAATCAGCTATTCAAATTGTCTAAAATCCTTCACAAAATTTGAAATCTTCATTTCCCCCATAAGAAGCCTAAACAATCTGAATCTACCAAAGCCAGAGCTGATACATAATAAGAAGAAAGAAAAACTAGAGATTGAATGATCCCCATCTCTACCCAAATTTTTTTTTTTTTTTTTTTTGGATAGGAAACAAATCTCTATCCAATGTTAAAGACAGTAAATCATGTTTGCAGTAATGAAGTTTTTCCAGGCATCAAAAAATTTCTCACTTCCATTTACATTCATGAAAGAAATTACATTACCAAATGCAAACAGATTTCACCAATAATTGTCAATAATCGACCCATATAAAAAGTGATAAGCTAATGAATATAACATGTACACACTGCACAAGTAAAAAGATGGCCAAGTCTTTATGAACAAGCTCCATTAGTAAGAACACAAGAAGAGAAATAATACCTCAGCAGATGAAATCGAATTCCGGTTACGAGCAGACTCGAGATTCGAGATTCTAGCATCTAGGGCTTCGATATTCCGCTCCATCTGTATCGATGGAAGAAACACAAAAAAAATCCAACAAAAAAAAAAAAGAAATCACGATCTGAAAACGTTCTTGAACGGAAAAAGAAGACAATAAAATTGTAGGATCGAAACAAAACTTGCATCGGAGGAAAGAACAGATCGGTACGCTAAAAGATCTCTCCAGACGAAATGAGAAATGGAAGCGGCTGTAGCCCCAAATCCAACACTGAACCAAAACAATCGAATTCTCAACATTTTCTCTTCAACAACGAACAGCACAAGCTTACCAAGAAAGTCGACTCGCACGGTTATGGAGGAGATGTTTTTGTTGTTAAATTAAAGGTTTTTATTTATTTATTATTATTATTTTTTATATAATTTTAAGAAAGATGAATATTTTGTGTTAATTTCAATGTCTTTAATTTGCGAACTGAGTTGTATAATACTTTACTAAATTATAAAAATAGTCTTGAATTTGTCTATTTGTTTAAAAAGTATTTTGCAATATTAAAATATTCATATTTGACATTTTAGAATTTTGTTTGTTTCTTGCTATAGTTTCGAGAAACAAAGAAAAGATAGATATATACAGATATGCAACAAGAAGAATGTTATAAAATCATAATCAACGATTAAGAATTAAAGACCAAGAAAGAAAAAATACACAAATTTATATGATTTACTAATGTTGTGTTAGTTGCATTTACAATTAGAGAAGATAAATCATTTTATCTATGAAATAAAAATACAAAAAATTTGACAAATAAGACTAGAGTTTTAAAAGAAAGTTTTGCAATGCACTTTCATAAAAACTCTAATACAACATATGGATTGACCGGAGACCGATTGAATAATTATAGCACAACATAATTTAAAACGTTTCTACAAAGAAGGAAAAGAATTGAAGTTTGGAACTTCGCAAACATTTGACGATTTCAGATATGTCGATATTGATGACCATTTGAAGGAACTTGTCCATGTGTAGTTCGTAATCATTTTGTGCATAACTAATGTACTGACTTAATTCTTTTGGTATGCTTATTAAGATATTTGTTATGTATGTATATTCATTCCCGTGGTGGATCAGATTATTGGATTGAAAACTACTTCATTGATCATTTGTTTCATTAGAAATTTAGATCAGTTTTATATTTTAACAACTGATGTAATTGGATCTGTGTAGGTATGGTCATTTTTTACACTGAGAAGCATACTCAACCAAACATTGCTACTCCTCTTTCCCTTTTTTTTTAAGTGTCCGAACCAACTTAAGTGCATTTAGACTATTTTTATGGGACATAAACCATGATCCTACAATATTAAAATGTCAAGCAAATCCATATAAAATTATTTCCTAACTAGATATCCATTATAGATTGAACTTACAATTTCTTCAATCCCAAAGCCTTAGATCGAATATCTGTACTCTTTCAGTAATTTATAATTAATTGAAAATGTAAATGATCATAGAAATTTGCAATGGCGTTTAAGAACGTCAATAATAGTTTGTTGTTTGAAAAAAGTTGTGAAAGGCCTAATAATGACAGTTTTTTTTTAAGCAATAATGACAGATTTTTAAATGTCATTATACTCTTTTCTTGATATTCCAAAAAAAAAAAAAAAAACAAAACAAAACAAAACAAAAAAAAAAAACAGAAAAAAAGAGTCACTATGGGTGTGTTTGTTCTTTGGACATAAAGGTGGAGTAGAAGAGAATGAGGTGGTTAATGGTAGTATGAAGTGGTTAACTATTCGTTTGGAGATTGAAGTTAATAGTAGTGGAGTAATCAACTACTTGTTTGGAGATTGAAGTTGTGGTTGATATAATTTCTTTTTTTTTTTTTGAAAATGGTGTTGAAGTAAATAATAATACTTATATATCTATAATTGAAAGTTTATGAATTTTAATTATTCACCTCAATTGTTCTTGATTGATCTTAAAAAGTATTTTTATG